>JASVER010000070.1:669505-1036182 GCA_030449065.1 Oceanodroma leucorhoa
TCTCTTCTCTCTGCCGCCAACTTACTACACTATTCTGAAAGATCTTAAGCCACCAGCAGTGTGTTAAGAGAAACTCTGAAAAATGCATTTTGAGGTTTTAAAGAAGGCACTGTTGTGAAAGTTATTTCTATGAGGCTTTGCTCTGTGTGAGTCTCCAGTTCCCAGGGAGTCAGTCCTCAGGGATTGCTGTTCTGTATTTCTTCCACAAGAAAAGTTCTCTCTCTGGCTGTTCTAAGCACTGGTGTTTGGTAATGTATGAAACAACTTTTTTCACAATATAAAACTTATTCTCAGGAATGTTTTCTAAACAGCTGCTTTCTTACTGCTCTACAGTATCCCTCCCTCCATCATGTGTTTTGTTTCCCTGTGGATTTGCTTCTGAAATCCTGTAAATAATATCAGGTTTACAAGTAATTCCCATGCTCCTACCTAAGCAGCAAATCATAAATGTGAAGCAATTAAGTTCTTGCTATTGACCAGAATCCAGAATTCTGCAGTAACCTAGTAAAATTACAAAAATAAACTAAAAATATGTAAGATCATAAATCAGATTAATGCTCTTATTTCCACATGCAAAGGGAAAATAAATCTACAAAGTCACCCATAGCATGTGGAGTTAGACAAAATCACAAAACCCAAGGGAAATATTTCAATTTTCCACTTTGTAGAACTATTTTAATGATATAAATGCTATTAATCTAATAGGTATAAATGTGAAGGTTCTTTACAAAGAGAAAACCTTTCATGAGATTTTTTCTCTCTCCTGCTATTATCATGAATACCCTAAAATATAGTCCATCTGTAGTTATATAAAGTCACAAACAAACAGGCCGTTAAATGAAATGTTAATTTCCACAAGAAAATGACATTCATAATTTAAATATAAGCTTTTCACATGAGGCTTATTAGCTGTGTTCTAATCTGCATTAGTCTGGTTAAAATATCCAATTTCCTTTTTTTCTCCTGTGAGCCTACCAGACTTTCTTTAGCCATTAGCAACAGTAATAGCAATTAGCAACATCACTTCCAGCACACAGTCATTTCAGGCTTAGCTGTGTAGGCTTCATGTTTAATGAATCCGAACATAACTAGGAAGGCATGAAATAGAAAATATAATAATCACAGAGGAATRGCAGCCTCCACGTAATAGTCCAGTAAATCTTACATGTCCAGTTCCTGGACTGTTCCAGCTCTATTTGGCCCATAACTGTAAGTGTGAGGTAAACTAGCATTTAGTTTTCTGTGCTTTTGTTTAACCCTGGGAGAAGTAGTGAATTTTTATGTGGCCTTTGCCCTGACTTGCCAGCATCTACTGCTCCCAGTCAGTCCCTAACAATAGCTCTCAAACAGGTCACCATCACTGGTGCTTGCTGTTTTAATGAAGTTCATCCTATTATCTGTGTACACATGTGTGTTGGGTGAAGGTGGACAGGTTTTGGTAGCAGGGAGGCTGCAGAGGTGTCATCCATGAGAAGAGGCCAGGGGCTGTCCCATGCCAGACACAGCCAGTTCCAGCTGGCTCCAATGGATCCACCACAGAGTACAGCTGAAACCATCAGCCAAGCTGCCAGTGCCCCTTTGAAAACATATTTAAGACAGGGCAGAAAATGCCAGTCAAAGAAAGGAGGAGGGAACAAAAAGAGTGAGAAACAGCAGAGGGAACACCAAGGTGAGAGGAGGAGTAGAAGGAGGTGTTCCATGGTGGAGCAGATGTTCCCAGATGGACTGCAGCCCATGGAGGACCCACGCCAGAGCAGAGGAAAAGAGAAGGAAGGAGTGGCAGAGTTAAACCACTAAGTCTTGACTGCAACCCACCCTGCACCACTTGTTGCCTCACTGAAGTGACTGAGTGTAACATGCAGCCTGTACCTGACCTCCTTGTTTTTATTTCAACCCACTAGTCTTCTTGCTCGCTCATTCTTCCTATTTTCTCCCCCAGTCCTGGTGGGGGACAGGGGGTGAGCGGCTGGGTGGGAGGTTGGCAGCCAGATGGGGCCAACCCACCACAACATGTCATTGCTCAGGCAATGGTGAGTAACCACAAGGGCTACTCTTGATTTGTAAAATGTTTTGCTTTAAATTTTTCTTAAGGTAATTCCCACGTTACATTCTGCAACCCCCAGCAGCAATTCCTTATGTGCTCTGGCATTATCCCAATAAAGACTACTGCTTGTTTTTTTGCTTGAAATTTTGAGGTAACAAAAAGTAGCCTTAAAAATACTCATAAGAATATCACGCATGCCCAAAAACCAGAGAGAACATAATCACGGTCCCTTCGTGTAACTTCTGTTTTGCCAGCCTAGAACTCTATCAGCAGGTGGAGACAGATGTGAAATCCGCATAAAATTACTTAGAATTTTGCCTTTGTGGCTTGATCTTTTCTCTTTCCCCATAGGGAAACAGTACTTGATTGTTTTGATCCCCTCTTGTGAGCAATGAAAAGAAAAAGAAAAGCCAGAAGATAAAATGCTACATTTAAGTAAAATACTTTAAATGCTTTCCTTCCCTACACATATGATCATTTCTAGGTAGGGAAGATGGTTCATTTCGCTGAAAGACAGCAGTAACTTTGGGATATTTGTTGATTGCGGCCCAAGACCTTCAAGAAATAGGCTCCAGGGCAGCCTTCTGAAGTCCCGGAGCATGGAATCGATCAAGAAATAGTTACAAATATTTTTTGTTGCCACCTCTCTTTCCAAGAAAACACTGAAGGAAAGTTTTGTTCAAAACTGAAGGGACAGAATGTGCTCTTTCAAGATGTGAACCGGTACAGCTAAGTTGTTCTCTTTTTTCCTTTTCTCCCCCTTCTTTTTCCTTTCTAAGGCTGCTACAGACAAAGAGTTAGAGAAAAGTAAACTGTTTTTCCAGACATTAAAATAACAACAGGTAGGGATGCCATAGGTAGGCCATAGCAGTATTAAGAAGTAATGCTTAACAAAATAGAAAATAGCTTAAAGAACATTTTAACCACAAGTCAAATAACAAATAGAGAAAATTAATGATAAAGGTTGACTAACAACTCACAGATTTACAGAGAGAGAGAACAGAAGGGAAAGAGAGAGGATAAAGGAAGTATAGGACTATAGCTCTATAGTTAGCTATCATCATCCAACTTAAGTAAAATTTGCCAAACTTTGCTTGAATAATGTTTAGTAAACTCCAAGTATGACATAAAGATGTCTAATGGAATCAAGGCATGAAAATTACAAGAATAAAAGCTCAACAAATGATCACATATAATACCAAAATCATATGAGCACAAATCCTAACAATGTAATGGTGTGGATGAATCTAGTGATAATAGACATCACAAGATCTGCAATACGTTTGTGGGAATGGAAAGTGACGACAATATGAATTTGTCATGTTGCTAAACGAGAGAAATGAGTGTAAAAGAAATGGTGACAGTGGTCATAACTCAGAAGAAGCCCTCAAGACAGTATGTAACAAGTGCTACCATTTCTTGCCTGCTTGATTCTCCCCAGAGTAGACTGTGCAGTAATGCAGACACTAGTTGCTTGCATGGCTTGCTGCTTGTATGTGTCTTTCACCTCTCTCTGATCAGAAGTGTGCTCTGACTGGCAGAAGATGTTTTTAACTACTTGATTCATTAAAAGGTTCGTCTCTGTGACTTGGACCCTCAATATCACATAAGCTTCACAGTGAAACTTCTTCAGAAGGATAATTCTCACTATTAAATGGTAAGAGCCTGTTTCATTAGTATGTTGAACAGAAACAATGGAGTATATTAAAGGAACAAAAGTGTGCGTAAGAAGTGGACTGTATATTGTCCTCAGGCTACCAATAAAACAGACTTTTACTTTGTCAGATGTGTCACATACATGGTACACCTAGAGTTATAACTGGTTGATATAAAAGACTCTTGAGTAACATCTGGTAGATATAATATTACTACAAGATGACATGGAGGTATATGTGTAAGTGTATGTAATAGAAAAAATTCTAAGTAGATTCCTAACTACTATTTCTGAGGAGCTTTTCTCCAAGAGCCACTCTGTGTAATTTTGCTACAGCTGTCTTTGCAGACATCATCAAAGTCCTAGATAATATTTWAAAGAATTTCCTTTAGAAAAGTTATTATGAAATATAAAGACTGCTTCAAATTCTTTGGTCTGGTTTCTTACAGTATTTTAGATCTATGAGCAAACCAGTACCCACAAGTGACCCTTTCCTTGGCTATACTGCAATATCTTATCTATCTGTGGCCACCACTGCCACAGTTGCAGGGACCGTTACTGGAGATGCCATACATGTCAGCAAAGCTTTTTGTTACAATAGTTACAACCTGTCCATAAACTGCATTTTTTTACAAAAATGGTGTCCATTTTATAAGTAAAATCAGTTATTTACAAGACACGGTTTTCTTCCCCAAATTCCTAGAACTTCACAGTGTAGACTCAGTCACTATGGCACAGTCTGAAGCTGTACAAATGAGCTGATTTCTACAGATTGAGATGTCTAGGTCTGTGCGCCTAAACCCATTATTAGGCATAAGGTATGAGACCTTGCCCCCTACTACCATCATGTTATCAAGCTCTTTACCCTAGCCAGGCTTAACAAAATGCACAGGTTCAGAGCACTTCTAAATATCAGATTGTTTAAGCTAAGTCTCTAGATACAGACTAAGTAAACCTCAGTAATATTGTTTAGCAAAAAGAGGTAATTTTAGTTTTTATACTTATTTTCTCAAAGCAATGCTCAAAGTGTGATAGTATGCAATGGTTCCTCTATCTCAACACTGTTTACATCAGCCATCACTTAGTGCTGTCATAGGCATAAGAAACACATTTAAAATGCCAGAAGCAGCTGCTGTGTTGGGGACAGATAAGGTAGAGCTGATCAGTGAAGTTATTCCCACTGAAATCTTGCAGAAGCTGCAGAACAAGCTGGGTCCTCAGCCACTGCATTCTCAAGAGCAAAGTTGCTTCCCAGAGCAATGAGAAAACTTGCTTCACAGCAGCTGCAGGAACTGAGCAGAAGCAGGTTGCTGCTGACTGGCCTCAAACTGTGCGGGACACAGGCTTCCAGTGAGTTCTTGCAGGCATGGGAACCACTGTCTCCTACACGAGGGGACTCTGCCTGCTCCCTCTGCTAAGAGAACATATTCATAGGTAGGAGTCTTGACTCTGAAGTTGCCAGATGCTCTTCCTTCACTGGACAGTAGGAGCAATGAGAGCTCCAACTCCCAGAAACTAAGCAGAAAGAAAATTATTGGTTATAATGCCAGGAATAAAGAACATTTCTTCCCAGTCTAAAGGGGACTAGAGCAAAGCTAGTTCAGCATAACTTTGGTCTACATCATATACAGAAAGCACTGTAACTTTGTAGGAAAAAGAATGGGTTTGGTTTGCATTTTGTTCAGCCAGTAATGGCAGCACTTCATTCAAGTGAATTGGGGCACCATTGGCTAACGATTATTGAAAGCATCAGCTGCACTGAAACAGCAACAACTCCTGATAAACATCCATCAAAAGGTAATGGTCTGCATTATTAAAGTGAAAGCTACATAGGATGTTTGGTAGCAATCACTAATTTTTGATACAAGAAAACATATATCAACAAACTGAGATTTTTCAAGATACTCAGCTTCATTAAAAATATGATGCATCCTTATCTCTGCCTCCTCCCTCTAACAGTGATGGGAAGGATATTCATATACCAAAGCTAATCTTAGATCACTAAAAAGCAGGATTCGGGCTGGAAATGTCAGAAAGTTCTGAAATTTTGACGGATGCCAAGAAACAAACAACAATCACTCATCCCTTTCTACTCATTTGCAATGTGATAAGTAGTCTCAGCACGGAATTCAAGGGCTGGCTAACCCCCAGGACTCAAACTGGTCCTCATTTCTCCTGTCCCATAGTCCTATTACTCAGGGATGTCAGTCGTGGGGCCATGTAATGCAACTTAAACAGTCATTTCCCATGTTTCTGTAAATAAGAATCATTCTCCAGCACTGTTGACATTCTGCCTTTAAAAAATTTTCCTTTAGATGAGATATTCTTTAGAAATTTGAACTTTATGCGAGTCTCTCTTTACTAGTCATGTTCTCACATAGGATTTCAGTAAGTATATCAAAGAAATCAGCAGAAAAATCAGATTATGAGTTAAGAGTCTTCCCACAAGGTTTTGCATTAACCCCTACACTCAGAACAGTAATTCCTTTGAAAGCAAAAGGAAACAGCTCCACAGTTCATTCCATAAGTGAGTATGGGTTCAAATCCACCCTCAGGAACACTTCCTGAATCCCATTAAAATTAGAAGAATGGCTCAAGTTTGCATGCAGAAAATGACCCTGCTGCTTTTTAAAGTATACAATAGGGAAGTAGAGCCAACAAGAATGTAAATGGCATTCTTTTAACAAGTTTATTATTTAATGCAAAGCCTCCTTGGGGAAAATAAACAAGGTACTGCCAAACCTACGTTACTGAAATTTTACCAGGGTTTAATGCCATATAAGCTACTTTTCCTGGGGGTTTGGTTTTTGTTTTTCTTTTTTTAATCTATAAGACAGCCATCTCAAAGCTGGATAAATGTTGCAAAAGAAGCATTCACTCAGGCTCCAAATGACTATTGAAATTTAGCATTTTTGACCCCCTGATATTTATGAGTTTCCATCAGTGCCTATGAGCTCTCACATACTTGCATCTCTCACATACACTTTTCACATAATGCCTGTACTGATAAATGAGAAAGGGAACATGAGGTCCCTGAGAAGGAACTGGGGAAACGAGGAGAGGTATGAGAACAAGATATTTCACTATTTGTCACATGACCATTTATACTCTTTTTGAAGGTCTCCTTCTTCCAAACAGGAAGCAAGGCCAATGTAAGATATAGATATGCAATCCTACAACACATAAAATGAGCATCCTTCATAAAGTTCTTATCTAAAAAATAGTTTTAGATTTGTCATTAGGCATAAGTATTAATGAGTCCTAATTACGGTAAAATTTCTAATTGCTACAAATACTGAGCAGGTGGCCATGGATATCACACACTGACTCCCAGTTTGAAAATATTTAAGATGTTTTCTAATCAAACACGTCCTCAACAATCTCCTCAGTTCCTAGTTGTAAGGCAAATCCTGTTAAAAGAATTATTTTAAAATTTGGCACAAATAGCATATAAACAATAGCAGATTTTTGCCCAAATTGGAGACTTATGCTGATGTTGGTTCATGTTATCAGATGTAAACATTTGTTCTCTCCAGAAAGCTTAGGAAACAGTAAATTCAATACCTGAGGATAGATCCTCTTTATGCCAGTGGCAGGGAAATAAACTAACATTTTTTTTTTCCAGTAATGCACACATGTGTACACACACATGGGCACATACACACACATAGAGTAAGAAGCAGATTCTTTGCCTTGCCAAGTCTGCTTTGTATTGTTCTGACACAACAAAGTAGCCTGACACCAAACCAAACAAAGAGCACCAGTAGAAAAATAGGAGAATTTCCTGGGGAAACAGGACTGAAATAATGATCAGCAGAGGGGCCTGGCTGAGGAAAAGAGGACTGTCAGGCTCCATGTGACTGTTGTCTTATAAAGTATCCAAAAGAACACTTCCTTCCATTGAAACATAATGTAGATAAATACTGCTTTTGTCCTCCAGCCACAGTCTGGGCTGGTCTATGCATCATTGAGGATGGAGCCTTTGAGAACCAGCTCTTTGGAGGGCAGCTGGTGYGTGCCAACATTTGAAATGCTAGCAAATGCTAAGAGCAATTTGGCGGTGGGCTCTCTCAAAATCGGGCAACCACAGGATGTTTACAATCATCTCAGCCACCCCCACCCTAGGTCTGGTCCTGAAGCAAGTGGGTGTGTCACTTACCACGGAGTATCAAAGCACAAACATTATAGCTGACATTTCTCATAAGCCAGAAGGAATTCTTCCATAAAATGAAGTCTACAAATATTTTTTCTTTTAAGTTTGAAGATACTTGATTAATTCCTAAGGCTGAGACTCTGATTCACAGCAATGTTGACCATGCTGGCAAGCTGGGGGGTCACTTTCACTACTCCTGTGTGCAACATAGAGATCATAGTAATCCATAATCATTCACAATGGAGTTTTTTTTCCCCCTCCTCAAAACTCTGAAGGAACTGCTGACCATTAACTAAAAAAATTACTGAAAACATTATTTCCAAGATATCAGCTGAGAGGCTGGTGTCGCTTGCTCAAAGCAAACCACAGTTTCTCTTCTGTTTCACAGAGCAAATAGTAAATCACTGTGAGAATGGCAGGCAAGTCATCTGTGCTGRCCATTAACACAGGCTGTGTTAGTCTGAACAAAATGGATCAAAGGAAAAATACAGAAAGCCACTCGTGTGGCAGCAGCAACGGACCTGATGTTACAAGTGAAGTAGAAGGACAGAACTCGAGTTTATCCCTTAGTTATAATTGTGGTGTAGCTGGATATCAGATTGTCCCTGTGTGCACACTCAGTGCACGGAAGTCACTGACTCCCTGGGTGGAGTGGTCCAGGAACTCCTCAGCACGTCCCTGCATAGACAAGACACTCACCGGCTTGAGACAATGGACTGGGCTGAAACAATGTGACAGACCCAGCTCATCACCTTCACCACAAATCATTTGACTAACTCTTGCAGGAGATTTTCAGGTGGGGATTTCAGACAGTCCTGAAGATTCCCCCCGGGCAGCCTCTGCTGTGCCAAGACCAATTTTGTATTTAAAATCACCTGGGTGCAGAATCTGGCCCTTCCAGGTGGTTCCTGCTGCAGAACTGACAGAGATAAGATGGTTGTAAATAGTGAGTGGAAACAGTTCCTGCAAATGGAGAAACAGTTAGTTTTGTAAGTAGGAGTCGGAGATAATTCAGTTCTATGATTCTGTGATAATCTCTAACAATGGATGATGCATGTGCTGGAGTAGCYGTATAAGAACTGAGCAGAATAACATTTTGGGTAGTCTCATCTGTGACTCTCACAACAGAGACTCTGATTGCCACCCAGACAGCAACGACCATCCTGTTCAAGAGATTTGATTTCCCATTGAAGCATTATTTTATGCCAAGATCCCAAATAAATTACGGTATTTAACACTCTGCCCATGGGTGTCTGTGCAACAGTAGTTTTGGCATAGCCTAGACAAGGTCTGGTAGATGAAAACATTCCCAAAGAGACAAACAGGATAGTGAGACAGAAATTGACTCAAGCAGGATAGGGAGCAGAGCAGGCAGAAACCCTACTTTTGACAAGTAACGAAACAAGTACTGACACTTGAGCAATGAATACAAAAGTATCAGCTCTTTTATGATTTTTTTTCACTCACTTGGTTTGTTTATAGCATGTTCGGATCCATTAGAAGAGAAATTTATCCTTTCRAAGATGACATTTAAAGGTCTTGGGCAAACCTTAAGCCTCGAGAATTACTTCCCCCTACAATCAAGATATTTAGCACTGTTGTTATTTACTAGTCTCTTTTGGACACTAGTGGCTGGCATTTTTTCTTTCTATTCCTACCTTTTGCTTTTCCTCCCAAAACCTCTGTAGGAACTCAATTTCAAAAGGAGCTTTAATTTTTGTTTAACAAGTTCATTGTTAATGTTTCATGATAATTGCTAGTTATTTTTTGTGTTATAAATTAACTTCAGTGAAAACAAGGTACATAAATCATTAAGGTCTCTTTTGAGAGATGGAAAAAATAGCTGACTGATACGGTCAGTTCCTGAGAACGTTACAAAAAGCATCAGGGTAAGGATCAGGCAAGTTCTTCCCTTTCAGCTTTAAATTATTCTCTACCATTTTTGGTGGATGATGTCTTTCTTGTTTTAACTACCAGTAAATAAAGGCTTTTGTGCTGTTATGCAAGGGATCCAACTCTTAATCTCCTGATCTACACACTTTCATAGATGAGCTTTCAAACTCTGCAGGAATACTGTCACTTTGTACTATGGAGATGGACAAAATCCTGACTGATTTTTTTTCTAACTTGGCTAGGTATTGGTAATTATGTTGTACACACTATAAACTAGCTAATCTGTTCCCAAATTTTTGTCATATAAAGCTGCAGCTGCTAATCTGCAAAGACAGACATTTCTTCCAATTTTCAGATCAGGGAGTAGTCCATGGAAGCAAGCTCACACTAGTATTACAAATGTTGTTTATCTGTTTGCCCATGTAAAATCTTCAGCATCAATGTATGGAGGTTTCTCAAGCACAAAAGCCATGATAAAATTTTCTTGAAATAAGTGCCATTGGCCTTTTAGGTGCTTTGAAATATTCGGCTTCAATTGTTGTTAAATCCTAAAGCAATTTCCCTTCCATGCAGAGAAGATGCAGAACTTTTGGCACTCTTTACTACCCTTTCTGTTCTCGCCTATCAATGTAACCAGTATGATCCTAAATAATTTCGTGTAATAAATAATTCTTTGCCCAATAGAGAGAACTGTTTTTGACTAACACAATGAAAAACTGTCTAAACATATTAGGAAACAAATGAAGAGGGAACCAAGGGGGTTTTGCTGCAAATATTTCATACCTGCATTTATATATATAGTATGTGCACATATATATACACACATAAGATAGATTTCTACTTTCTGAACATAGGCAATGTTCTTATTCATCCCTAATTGTAAGTTATCTTCTCAGGGACGAAACAGATTTACATATTACTATTTATAGTTTTAAAGTTTCATCCCAGACCAAAAGGAAAATTTTTGTAAGAAACTAATCCACTTTCAGAAGCATATACGATTTAACATGATTGTATCACTGGATTTCATTATGTAAGCTGTTCTAAAGAGAACATAATAACAAGTATCATAATATTCAATGGGAATAAAATAAATCTTTCATCAAAGCAGCCTTAGAAGGCAAGTTTATTCAGCCTACAGCAATGCTGTACTATCATAGTAGCCAGAATGAAGCAGGGAAGGAAGTTCTGACAAAGATTTGAGAAAGAACAAGCCAATTTTGACAAAACTAGGATAGAGAAAGAGCACGTTTATATTCTTTAAAGAGCTAGAAGTTTGTAATACCATAGAGTAATAAAAAATTTTACAGTATCATCCATCTGTTGCAGGAGCCTGTGATATCATAACTATCAAAAGTTTCAGGACATAATTTCAATATACAGTTACTTGCCCTCTGAGTTATTACTGACAAGAGTAATTGTTGAATCTGGGTGCAGAAAATTTAATTTGGCCTCTTGGTAGCATTTCATCAGAGTGGGGACCTCTTTCATAGTTCTACCAAAAAGASAGAAAAATAAAGAAAAGTTTTCTGGTACCACTCACAGGCACACACAGAGGCCATACTATCACTTTCATACAATTTTAGTGCAGTGGCTGGACTGTAATAGCTTTTGGACACCTGTACGTTGTAGTGCAAGATGTAGTACATTATTGTGTGTGACACCCTCAAACACCAATTTACTAGGCTACAGATTGCTCTGAGCCCAATAAATCTTTACAAACCCATCTAGAGTGGCTGAAGAACACTTTCCTCCCCTTTGGTAGAGCTGGGTTTTTTTGTGCAACCATTCTCCCTCAGATTCTGTCAGCCTGGGGTATTGCATTTTTCTGCTGTGTAGTGATGGAGAAAGGCATAGAAAGCTGTTCCAGCTTTGTAACACAACAATTCACATTGAGAAGAGTCAGTTATTTATGTAGTTAAAAGGAAGAAAGAGAAAATGGTTATCTCATCAGCTAGGTATATTATTATGATCTTATTTTAAATGCTGTGAAAGCTGTAAAATAAAGCCAGTTCCTAGGGAGAGTTGGCTTTTATTCTCACTTCCTCAGTTTCTACATGCAAAAGACTATTGCAAGCAGCTGGAGCTCCACCTATCTCTAAGTGGGAGCTATATGCACTCTACAGTATGTTATCTTTAAAGTCAGGTAAGATCAGGAGAGACGTTCTGGCTGTGTCTACACAGTTACTCCCATCAAACAGCTCTCCAGCTAAATTTCAGTTTTCAGGCATCCTAAATTTGCATCTGCACCGCTGAGTTTATTGCACATTAAGCTCATCCATGCAGAAGGTAATTTTTTAGGGCTAACAACAATTTTCTGCTGTCGATACGCACAATGCTATGCTAACCAAAGCTATCAACCCTGGGTTTACAGGGGTTGGAAAAAAGAGAAAAAGAAAAGATAATCTCCATTGCTACGAGATTCTCTGCATTTCCTAATCACTCCAAGCAATTACTTTTGCGCATTTTTGATTCACAGGTGCAGAAACTGTACCATTCCCTCCTCTGCCTCACTACGTATGTTTGATTATTTTTATACTGCTTTCTCAGAAGTTATTGACAACATGCTGACAGCGGGGAATACACAACACCTCACACAGACACTCTGGGAGCACATGTACGAGAACACATTTTCCACGTCGCTCTCAGTGAATTTACAGCCCAATGTACTGAGAACAAACAGCAATCTGCCACTCAGCATCAGAGACCTCAAGATCCATCCTTGAGAGAAATGTCTTAAAAGCTGATAACTTCTGTAATTTTAGGTTCTGCTTCAAGCAGGCAAATGATGAGAACAAGCTGGCAATAGCTGTGCAGAGACAGAAAGAATCAGCTAAACTACAGAAACCCTCTCGAGGCAAAGTTGGTAGTCTGGCTCATTTACAAGGCTGGAGATGAAGCCAAGCGGTTGATTTTTTTTTTTTTTTTTTTTTTTTTTAGTTTGTTTAGGTAAGTATGGCTTTCAGGACTGACTTGTACATCAGTGAAATAAAAAACAAAAAACAAACAAACAAAACAAATAAACAAACAAACAAAACACCAAACTGAACGCATGTTCAATTGTCCAGGAAGGCAAAACCTCTCTGTGAATGCTAGAAAGCTGCCTCCTCACTGAACTTGGGACTGGTGGTACTAACAAAAGAATAGTTACTGTTCAAACTCATGAACCCCAGCCTTGCTTTATTCAACAGTTTCCAGCTCTAATCTCCAAAAATCAACATCTCTCACCTGATAAATTAACCTCTCTCCTTTCTATGAGCATATTAGCTGTGTTCACATGAATTAGTCAGTTGTAATTAGCCTGCAGACACTTCTAGYCACATAGTGAGACTTGATTTCTCTTTAGATAACAGAAAAAAGTCAAATCCAAGAAGGTAAATTTTAAAGGTAAGTTTAAGAGATCACCTATGTTGAATCAGGAGGCATTGATGTAGAGTTCTTCTTGTCACTATTTGGTTGAGTTCCACCCAAATGTGAACAGTCAGTTCCAAGGCCAACTATAGCTAATTGCTCCTCTTTGGGAAAACTTCTTCCAAAGTTCAGTGCTGAAGCATTGGTAGAAATTAGTCCAAACTCCTGAGTTGTTTACAATGAGTAATTTGCCCACACAACACAAGGAGGAATAGATATATAATGAGAAGTATAGAAATGTTTCTTATTTCTGCATCACAAAGAGGGGCAAAATGCTAAAAATGTTATGACCTCCTCCTTAGCATCTGATTATCTTCTTTCCTTATGACCAATGAGACAGCAAAATTAAAATTATAAATATAAAAAGGTTAAGAGACCTGGTGTAATCAAGAATGTTTATCTGAACTGCAATGGAAGCCTAAAAACTCCACAAATATTTCCAGGAAAGGATGCTTCCATATGCACAGGAGTCCCTTGTTAGAGGCTTAGAGAACTTTGGAGCCCAAATGGGGGATGTTTTAATTGACTTCCAAAAGGTAAGTAATGCCAGGGACTAGAGAATCTGAATTGTTCTTTAAGACAGAGACACCTAAAATCACCTTAATTTGGGAGCTGGCTGAAGTTCAGGCAGCATGAAACTGCCTTTAAATACTCTTTAACATCAAGCATAAGACATTGGTCTCTTGGTGAACACAGTTGAGGGTTTCTGCAACATGTAGAAAAAAATCAGTTGCCAACATTGTCAAACAGCAGTTGTTGGGAGAGGGTGGTATCTCATCTGTCTTGTTTTAGAAGCACAAAAGAAAATGAAGAAAGGAAAGAAAAGTCAGTTATGAAATTACAAAGGCATTTTTTTAAAAAAGAGGGAGACATCAATGTCTTTTTATTTTCTTTTTTCTGCTGTGATTTTCCAACTCTTTCCCATTGCTGAACTCAGGTATCAATTTGTAACTCAAGCCCTGTGCGCTGAGTGATGGGTGCTCTGAACCCCTTCAGACTGGGGCCAGCAGCAGATCTCTGTTCAGACTGCTCAAATTGATTTTTTTGAACACAAAAGCAGACTAGGGAAGGAAGGCACATTCTGTGCAGGGTAATCTAAGCAGAATGTACTGGGGGAAAAAAAGAATTCCTATCATGTATAAAATTCTGACATTTCAGTGCTTGTTTTTGCCCCAGATCTGAATGCAGAAGTTTAAATTTAGAGTTTTGTGGGAGATGCAAATTCCTTATGTCCCCTCAAAGAATCATTTCAAAAAAGAAGCAGAGTATTTTCTTTCAAAACTGTCAGAACATTCTGAAGTGATATGTATGTATGCTTAGAGTTTATGATATAAAAGAGAAATATAAAAGAGATTTAAACATTATCAAAACAAAACACTTGCAGGCTTTTTCACTGAAAATTGTTAAAATGAAAAGTGTTCATATTTCAAAGAAACTGGTTTTTTCCATAAAAACTTTTTCCATTGAAAAATTTTTGTCTAGTTCTACCTACAAGTCAGTGAGGGAGACTTGCTTTCTACAGTTAACCAAATCTGCAATTAGGCAGAGGTGAATTATTATTCTTTGGGCAGCCTTGGTTTTGTAATACATTCCGTGCATACAGCGCTTCTTACCTGGGGATCTCAAAACATTTTGCACAGATGACGGACATGAGCACATTGCACCTGTAGCAACATGAAGTTTGCTCCAGCCTGTTTCACAGCTGGAGCCTCAATCCCCACTCAGCTGCATGGCGTACATGGTGGTTCATATCCAGGCTTCTCTCCAGAGTTGAACAGTTCCTTTGTCAGGAAATCCAGCCTAGTGCATACTGTGGTTCTGTCCATCCATATAGAATAGACATAACCTTGGTGATCTTGTCTGCAGTTTGAACCAAGCTGGGTCTGAGAGGAGTTGCCCAGGTGGCAAAATTGGGTAGARGCAGTTTGCTGCCAACCTACTTCACACTTAATTGTATCCTGTCYGATATTTACACAAGGCAGTGCCAGAGCTACAGTTTTACAGAACCTCTGTACTAATTTGAGTGACAAAAGAAGTGAAAAAAGAGTGGAAACATCACGTTTCAGAAATCTTGAAGGTTGGGTAGGAGACAATTCAAAAGGTCTCCTGTCACCTTTGAGATTTTCCATGTCTGCCTGCCCAGGAGGTCAGGCCCACAGGATGACATTGAAATATTTCTGAGTAAACCTTCTTTCTCTTCCTTTCTGTGGGGGAGAGTTAGAGAGGAAAGGAAAGGAAGCAAGGAGCTATTTTTCCCACCCTTTTCTCAGAGAATAAGGCTTTGCCTTGACTGCCTTGTGGACTCTTTTTTTCCTCTCACAGTTTAATCATTTGACACTGAAATAACATTCAGGATCATTATTCTTTCTTGCTCCTGTCTAGAGCTGAAAGCCCTCACCACAAGGACGCACTCGTTGTGGTAACAAGTGGAAGTCATTCTTCTGCTGTGGGATGACATATATTCCATAAAAGGTGTTAATTATAGTTTATTATCTGTCCCAATAAACATGCTACTGACTCTCCCCATAATCCATTGGCTTAGACCAGCCAAAAAAATCCCTGCCTTTACCTACTGAGATCTGTAGCATAAGATCTTGTGCAGTATCTCCTTATGAGATCATCAGATTTCATCCAGATACTAGTCTACTGAATTGACATCAAACCAGACCACCCATGATTTCATGGTAGGCATATATTAGAGCAATATACAATATTGGAGTGACATTAGGGAGGTACAGAAGAGACTTTCACTATTGGAAATGAGCATTCCCTTCTTAGGTAGACCACAGCAGCCATAGGAAAAATGCAGATTGCTCTTGCACTAGAGATTACTAGTCTGCCATTACTAGTCTGATTACACACTGCCATTACTAGTCTGAACTTAATCACGAAAACAAAACCCATCACTTCCATCTTTTCTAATCCTCTTCCACTGTCACATTCATGTGACATTCCAAAATGACAAGGTTTCTCTATAAGGCTGATGGAAAATTCGTTGCAATTGAARGTGTTTGGACCTCCTGCAGTCCAGGCTGCTTATCTAGCACAAAATCCTTGGAGTCTCCTCTGCCAAGCTTTTGTCAAGTATATTGTAGAACGTGGTGTTTCCCCTGCTCTATGGCCATAACACTGAGTGTGGCAGCTACTTCTACACAGTCAGCTGAATCCTCATCTGGGCAGAAGTCTGATGGCACTGACTGTGAGAATTTCGGTCTGGTCAGTGTTTCACCCCAGGTTTCTGTCACTCCCATTACAGCCTGCCACCTTCTTGTCACAGTTGCTGCAAGCAACTGCTATGTGCATGCTTAGCTGGGCTTTATATTGTCACTCACCAAGAAGCTATATTCAATGTTAGCTGCTAGTTTTTGATGTCTTCTGCCAAAAATAAAAGTAGTTTCTGTATGGGTTAATTGGTGATAAACAATCTTCAGTCAGTGTATTTAATTGTCTGGAGGCTGCAAACCAATCTCTCTCAAAAAAGCTGCTTGAAACCAAATCAGCGTGAAAAGATCTTTTCCTTTAAATTACAGTGGTGCTCAGTCTTTCTCAGATATTGTAGCTCAAGTGAATTACTGGAAAGAATGGATACTGAGAACAAAAGAAAAATGATTGGCGAGAATAGAGGCTGATAGGATTGAAATAAAAACCTTCCAGTGGGGAGGCCTGAGCATAACTGCATGTCTTTGCATATTTCCCCAAGGAAGAAGGTAACAAATGGTTTTGGCAGGAGGGAGACATTTTAAGGCAGCAAAATAAAAGGGTCATGTATCAAACCAAATTGTGTTGGCTTTGAGATGTATTAAATCTTTACATGATCTTGTTTTTCTTTGCAAAGCTTTTCTTCTCTTTAGAGAAGCTGAAGATTCGACACTTGAGTTTCTTTGATAATAATTATACACTGCATATTTCTGCATTTTTGCCTATATGCATTGTATGTAAGATTATAACATCTCCACAAAAAGCAAACTTCAATTTAAGGAAACATTAAGGTTGCAAAGACTGTAAAATCAAGCAAAATCATGAGATGCCAAAACTCTGATTGTTTGTACTTCCCTAATTGAATCTCCCCAAATAAAGCATAGGAAATGGCTTTTAATTGCATACTCACACATACCCACAAACCTGTAGTTTCTTTCTCATACAGTGAACAAAATGTTTTCCACTACTGAGTAGCTTTAGCATCTGGCTAAAATAACACAGAACCGGAATTAGTCTGAAGAAGCATCTAGTATCAGGCCCACTGTGGGAGTCAAACTGATTTAAAAATGCCAAATTCATAAGAGGAGACAAAAAGAACAACTACACTGAGAATGCAGGAAAAAAGTGAAGTGAAACTATGAAAAAATAAAGAAAAAGGACAGAAAGGGGAGGAAACGAAGCCTGTGATAGGATGTGTTAGAGAGAGAACTATTTGTTCACTCGTGGGAATTGAGTGGGATTCAAAAAGCTGAAAAATGGTCAACTGCTTAAGGACTACAAAGAATCCTGGAATCATCAAAAAAAGAAATAAAGTCTCTCAAAAAATTGTTTTTTCACATCTGCAATCTTCACTTGCCCTTGTTTTGTCGAAGCAACATCAGTTGGCTATCCAGTATAAATCCTGAAGCATTTCCCTCATGCTTAAAGTCTCCAGTTTAGACAAACAACATAACAATCATGCAGTTCCCTATCTTCACCCTTTTAAAATCTGCTGACAGTGTATATTAAGGCAAGAACTTTTCACTGCTCTTGAATAAAGCTGTGACACTTTTCATTTGTTGTTTAAATTCCAGTATCCTACAGTCATGCACAGAAATGTAAATCTCCTCTTGCCAGCTCATTTAAGAAAGGCTCTGGAGGGGAAAAAAAAAATAATCCTTCACAAAATGTAATATTCCATAAGGATTCCAAACAGAAGAAAAAAAAACCAACCAAACAAAAAAACCCAAACAATTTTGTATCCTGAGGCCCAGTTTTTCTGGAACATATATAAAGACATTTTTACATCTCATGACAGATGATTCAGGACCCCTATATTCCAGACTTATTTAAATAAAGGAACAAGATACCCAGCAACAGTCTGAAATGTCACCCAGACCTTGATATGTGTGAGCAGCGTACAGTCTGCTTTATGTTTTTAAAGCATTTTCTTCCACAAGAGTTCATTATTCTCAATGAATATAAGACTCCAACAGTGATAGGAAAACCGCAGGCAATGAAATACTTTTAGGCATGTATAGAGCAACTATGTCTACCATCCTCATCAGACTTTCACACTGGAAGAGAACAGCTGCCATATGGACAAATAAGGACCAATCTTCAAGTCACCCTCTGTTCAATGGAAAATTATTTGCGGTAGGAAAGGCCCCCTCAGGATATCAGAAGGCTAAGCTGGCGCTGTGCACATACGTCCAATTCAGCCATGCACAACGGAATTATTCTGACAACTGGCATGACAAGCCCAGCAAAACAAAACAATTAAGCTCTACAGTTGCGATCTCTCTCTGCAATGAGCAATAGCCGCAATATTGTTGCCAGCTCAGGTGCAAGCCTTTGGCCCCTCCAGCCCACTGCCTCCYGCTTCCCTTTTTTACACACTTCCAGAAAGTGTGCCCATCCTCTCGGTCCCCTCTGGGGCACAGCAGTCCCTTCATGGGAAGCTCTTGCCAGGACATTCCAGAAGATTGGAATGGTTTACATTCATGTGCAAGATGTCCTGGGGAAAGTGGATTAGTGCTGGAACATTACGTGAGTTACATGAAGACAAACTGGGGGCAGTGCCTAAACAGAAAGGTGAGCTGAGTTAGCTGCTCGATATTGTTTTCTGTCTTCCCTTGCATTTGGAAAAAAAACAAAGAGAGAGYATGAGGCAATTTTTTTTCATTTTAAACAAAGACTGATTTGAATCTGCCATTCCTGAGCAAGCTCTTTCATTACTGGTTATTTCCCTAACTGAGGGTGATCTGAGTTCAAATCTCTCCTTTAGCTAAGGAAAAAAAATCTCTTCTCACCCAGGTAAGTGTTTAGGTTCTGTAGTGAGGCTCACACTCCTTTCCCTGGATGATGCTTCATCTTACACAGAATAATTACCATGCTTTGCATAAGCAACAGAGAGAGTCCTAGTTGTTAGTCCACTCACCCAGGAAGGAGAAGATCAGTTATACTTAATATTCTCAAGAGATATAGTACTCAATATTGTAATTTTAAAAAGACAGAGAGCAAATCATTGCTAGGTCCACCATTTCAACCAATCTAAACACAGGATTACCCCACAATATTCAACCACCAAGTGATGGAGAAAGAACACCTTTCAAGGGGATCCCTTAAAAGATATTTCTCAGCCTTCTTTTATTTAGCTATGCCTTAGTTGCACAGCACAGCATGGCTCATGCCACATACTCATTTAACTTTTATTTTATTCAGGGAGCAACATATTATGATTTTTGAATCATTTTTGTACAGCTTGGGTGAATGTATTCAATAAGTACCATTCAATCCTTAAATAGATACACAACATCCTTCTACTATTTCTGCAAAATAAACTAGAATACAT
Source organism: Oceanodroma leucorhoa (assembly GCA_030449065.1). Lineage (NCBI taxonomy): Eukaryota > Metazoa > Chordata > Aves > Procellariiformes > Oceanodroma > Oceanodroma leucorhoa. The sequence goes on from JASVER010000070.1 coordinate 689,193, forward strand.
TTATCTGGGTATAGTCTATTCATTATCCACATTAGCCTTCCTCCCACCTTCCCACTTCAAAGGATAGATGCAGTGATCCTGTTTCTCTCCACATCTTAATTTCCCACTCATCCAGGATATCTCTCTACGCTAACAACTGTTGTGCCAGTTCCTACATATAGAGATGATGACAGAAACACCCAGGCTTTTCAAAACATATCAGCACCTACTCTTCAGGCATTCAGACATGCACACATTGAGCAGTCTCCAAACACCTAAATAGCTCCCTTTCTCTCCAAAAATCCAACAGAAAGCCTCAGAAGCCAAGGAAACAGAATTAAGCTCCTAAAATAGCAAATGAAATTACAGCTCAGTTAACACTGTTAACAGATAGAAGCATCAGTGACTGTAACAGCAAAAGGAGAAAGTAACTAGGGCCCAAGGCCGAACTGGTGCTACTACCCATACTACATTATTAGTAGTATCTATAATGGATTGCTCTTGAAAAAAGGCATTAAGGGTCTTGATATTTGGGTAGGAAGACAACAAACAGTGTCTAGCATTACATAAACTTGTTGTACAATGATGATCTGGGATTGCTGACGGCATTTGGGTAGGATAAGAGCAAACTGTTCAGATGGCCAGGAATTCGATAGGTCACGGTGACCCTAGCTATTTTGTTAATATGAAAACAGCACTTCAGTATTTTATCAATAGGGTAAGATAGCCCAAATATAGTGTGAGAGTATMTGCATGTATGTGTTTATGTATAATATATCTTGAATTTTTTCTGATTTAGGAAATGAACCTAGAAACAGTAACAAGTATTAAGTAGGATTAAGCAGGCCTGATTCAATGTCAGCCTAATCTGACAGTGAGCAGTGTGGCCACTGGAAGAAGAAACCGTTCCTGTGCCCACGGCAGCTGTGGGATGGCAGCCCTGTAGCACTATGTTGCATTTGGCTATGTGTGCTTTGGCCATTGCCAAACTACCCAATGGCACAACTGATAAATCTCCCCTAGGATCAAACCCACGTTCTAGAGAAATATCCTCTTGGCTGAGAAAATCTTCAGTGTAGTGTGGTAACCCAAGCAGCCTTACAATATGTGGAAATCCTAAACTACCACTAGCTCCTGTGCATTCCCTTGTCACTTGGCACAGTAGCCGCCTTCTCGTAGCCCTGCAGCTAGTACAGATGTGACAACTGCATCTGATGTACCAGCAGGCTTGGGCTGACATAGGGAATGGAAGAAACAAGGTAAAGAAATCTTCTAGAAGGTGACGGCAGCACGTTGCAGGTCCTTTTCTGTTGGTATTCTGATACCACAGGTCTGGTTGGAACTATACACAGATGTCCTTGAAAAGAGGACAAAATTATACTGCTGTTCTTCCCCTTCTGATGATCAGTTCAATTTTTCACAACAAGCTGGATAGGTGCCATAACTAGACATGGCCTACAAAATGTACTTTAGGCTAAGAATGCGTAAGAAAATGTGGAACGACATGCCCATTTTCAAAACCTTGCTCAAGATCATTTCAGAAGCCAGGGCTGAGCTCTGACTTGGCCATGGTACTGGTACTGAATATATTCTGATCATCCTCTTCCTGTCATATGAAAGATTAGTGCCATTTAGTTCTCGCATGCTTCCCAAGATTAAAAACAAGAGTGACAAATTAAGACCTAATGCCAGCAGATGTAACTCCATTTGTGCCAGTGAAGTTTTAGTCACTTCCCCTACAGCTATGTTTGATACAATGAAGCTATGGGAGCTGACTGCAAAACATCATTTTACTCAGATAATACTTTTTTGTGGAAGTCTGAGAATAACTATTGTCAGGCTGGYGGAGATACGAAAGAGATTTCATTTTTTTGGTTATTTTCATAATTTTAAAACACTGGATTTGGCTAGAATCATGAGAAATTTTATGATCCATACCAGTTTATGTTGAAATGACCCTTTTGATACTGCAGTTGGGAATATTCCTATGATCTAACTCCATCATGTAGTTCTTGGTTGTATGCTTGTGCCAGACCCCATTCAATCCTATTAAATGGGTCTTATTGCAGCAACTTTTTGTTTAACAACTACAATTAATGGGATGAAGAAGCTGATTTTTCACTGCTTTCCTTATCTTTGTACCAGTCAAGAAATTTGCTTAGGGGGAAAAAAACACAAAAAAACCACCACCACCAAACAAACAMACACACACACACACAAAAGAGTTTTAGAGTTTATCTGAAACAGAAGGAAGCCCTGGGGAATGAATTTAATACTTTTAGTTTATCTTCTCATCCTGATATGCTGTGGTCAGTGTTATACTGTCACTGCAATTTGACTAAGCAGAGTGCGTGAGAGTGTGCACTGGCCAGAGGAGGAATCATCCTTTTGCACGGATATGGCTAACATGTAAGCTAATCGTGACACGTCAGTCAGCAACCTTGTTAAAATATCCTTGTGCTATTGGCATTTGATTTGAAAGCCTGCTTCTTAGTGAAAACAAACAAGAGATCAGCAAAGYTATGGAATAACATTTTTCTCTATTATGCTGGCACTTTGATTGCAATCTTCATTTGACACTTGGCCAAAATAATGTTTTAATTTACATTGCTAGACTTGGGCTAGCAAATACTTTTTCTGACACACAAACAAAAGGAAATATTAACAATTTTCCAGCAGTAACAGGATGCTTCCAAACTTTCAGTGCTGTTGTTCTTTCACTCACAGGCACTGAATTTGTTTTACACRGACTTGAGAAACACCTCTTCTGCCAAAAGGAAATACTGATTTAAGAAATTGTCCTCTTGCTACTCCAGTGCTTACTTTGTCTTTTTCTGCAGTATAGTTCTTGTTTCAATTTTTATGATCATCCGGAAAAAATAATCTACATAATTTCTTWCCATTGCAGGGACATACAGTACAAGTGACATATTTGCTTTCCTCTGTTTTCTTCCTGGGGCTTATTATGGTTTTAGCTTTTAGTCTTCTACTATCGTATGAAAAATAGTTACTGAGTGGTTTGTGGCTTGTGCGAATGGTGGAAGGTGGAGTGGATGTTCTGCAGAACTTTCTGAATGCAGTTTCTACTATATATTCCCTGTAATAACAGGGAAAATGACTTAATAACCCATCTGGCCGGCAGATCTTTTCCAGTACTGTGCACCTATGATGTAAAAACCAAAGGCTTAGGATATAAGTTAAGAGTATATAAACTAACAAGAACTTGTATTACAAACAAACAAACAAAAAACATCACAGAAAAAAGCTCCAGACAAATCTAAAAGAAAACCTGCTTGAGAGAGAACACAGGTTGCAGCACTTATTAGCTTGAACACAGCATTGTTATAAAGTGGTTATATGGCTCCCAGTTCAGAGCTGGCTTATGCCAGCCAGCTGACAGCACAGTATAACATGAAAGAGATCAAGAAGACCAAATATACAMACTAAAGTAAAAGATTTTGTCTTCTTTAGCTTGGAAAACAAAAGCTGAGTGAAAATATAATCGTGCCTTTTAAATGTACTTGTCAAGATAATACTAAAAGGGCATAAGACATGTCTAAAAGGACAAGGCTAGCACAAGAATAAATGACCAGTAAAGAGGTGTTTTCTGATCATTAGACCAGTCAGATTTTGAAGTAATAACTGTACAGTGAGGATAAATACCTAAACTAACTTTAAGATAGAGCCAATGAGTTTAGGAAAGATATTATACGAACTTCTTGTCTCTAATAGCAATAAACAGGACTTGATGAATGCTGCAATTCCCTTACTATCCCAGGCCCTGTTCACTTCATGAAGCCTTCATATTTTAGTTGAGTATTATTTTCACAACAGTTGTGAGTCAGCCTTTCTGAAAATTTTAATTTATCCAGTCATCAGAAGGAAAAGACTTGAAATCACTGCTGACCTGTGATTTACCCCTAGAATGAAAGACTTCAGATCCTGCTGAGGAACTCCTTGATCTCTCTTTTGAATGCACCACGTTCTTTTCATCCCCTTTCATCTTTTCATCTTAAACAGCTACACTTTATTCATCCATATCTCAAAACCATCCTCACTCRTTCTCTCCACTGCACTAACAAGATATTAACTCCTAATTTTTAAGTTTCCAACATAACATATGCAGTATTTGCCTTTCAACAAAAAAATTACAAATCAGAGTGTAGGGATGATTAAAACACAAACGGAATGCAGTGCATCTGTCAGAGCATCCTCTCTTATAGGTAACAATCTGTCTACCAGCTCTTTAAGGAATGTAGCTAGTTTGCAGAGGTCTAAAGTCAAATACATTGCTTTAGACAGTAGCTTTAGAGCAAGCCTCAGAGCTCTCTACTTGGTAATTTAAATGACTGACCATTCAATTTATGAGCATTCTTAGCAATAAAATCCAGCCTGAACTTAATAATAGCACATTTTATGTGACAACGATGACAATTACAATCTATAGTTACTGCAGTCGCCCTTTGGTCTAGGGAAAGATGGCAGTATTAATTACACACACTTGCCATTTGTCAGACTTAACTTGGCAGGCGATTGAGCTCTGAACTATCTTCAGCTTGACTTGTACATTTTCCACTTTCTAATCCACTGGAATAAAGATAATTAGAACAGAGAAAAATGAGAGGCTTTCCTTTTCCCGACTTGTTTAAAGGTGTACCAAAMCTCTACCACATGTTAGTGGCATATTCAGTAACACCACAGTCACATTAAGGCTGTGCCATTCCAGTTAAGAATCTGTGGGCATTTACTTCACAAAAACTGTGCTGCAGAGGTAGTGCATATCTCATTCATTTTAATCTGCATTGGATGGAATGCTACATGAAAAGTCTCTCAGCCCATATGTAACTTTCACGTAATTCTAACATTTCTTACTATTTCTATTTTCCATGCTTGTTGACATTTTTAGCCTTCTGGGGGAATTAAAATATATTGACTTTCTTTAAAAATTGTAAAAAGCATTTCTCTAAATTCTTTGTCAACTGAAAAGAAAATCATTGATTCCAGTTTAGGAAACTATCTCTATTTAGGAGAATAGCTAAGTACTTGCTTGTTCTGTACTTAGGGATGCAATTCCATGTAAGGATTCAAGGTCAAATTCTATAGTAAAGATGAATTTAAGTACATGCATTAACATTTTCATGAGCTGGTATGTCCATCTAAACAATCCTTCCAAACAATCAGTTTCCCCAGTATTTATCCCCCTACCTGTGGGGGAAAAAAAAAAAAAAAAAGCCAGACACTCATTTTTTTCCCCAACCAACCCAACTCTTCCCAAGTAGATGTTTAAAAGGAAGAACTTCAAAGCATGAGACTTAACAAATTTAGACCATTTTGGGCTCACAATAAATGACTAAAACAGAGAAATGAGAAGGAAGTAACACATTTCAAAGTTGAAATACCTTCTTAAGAAATGGCTGTTCTTTGTCTTTCTTTCACAAAGATCCTGTGATGTTCACAGGTGCAGCAGTAAGGCTCAGGTAGAAAACCCACTTCCGAGGCCACAGCTCCACAACTGTTTGAGCTCCCCTGAAGTGTGGACCAACTCCACCATGCTTCCTTCTCCCCAGACATGTGTTCCTGTCCTGTCTATTGCATTAGCACTGATGTTCACCTAGCTTCACAGAAAGCAGTGTCAGAGGGAGGAACGCTAGCAAAACATTCATACCTTGTTCTCGGCCAACTTTGCTGCATGAAAAAGTTCATCAACATATGAGATACCCACCAGCACTGTCATAAAAGAAGAAATGCATCAAAAGAGAAGAAAAGATGACCTGAGACCTCTTTAGGCACCTGTGGAATCAAACACACTTGAAGTTTGGGGTGTTTCATTGGTAAAATCCACACTTAAAACTCTTCCCAGCAATATTCTGCCACATGAAATGCTTTGCCACATCTTCAGGGCAACGTACCCCACACRAAAATGTTTGCTCTTCAGCTCTACACACTGAATGACAATTCAAACATTAGTGCTAGAGTTTTTTCCTGGCTGTCATCTAAACTTCTAATACTGCTGTTTCACAATTTCATGTGTAACTGCTTAAAAAAAATCAGCCCCATTTTAGAGATCGTAAAGATTTCACAGTTATTCTCTGTACTTAAAGATGAAAATATGTCTTGAATTAGTAACTTTTAAAGAAATATTGTTTATGCTGAATAGATTGTTTTAAGTACATACATCAGTTTTAAGCGTTCTATCATGAGCGCTATTTATTGTGGATTACATCTTCTTTCTGAATTTGAAGATATAGGATTGCAATACTGGATGCCATTTAAAGATATCTCAAGGCCTTAATATTTGATCCATGCTGTATGTCTAAAAAGAATATTAAGTGTGTCAAGGGAATTGTTGAGGAGTAATAAACCAAAAAGTAATCATTAAAAGTGAATAAATCCAATACTTGAGGCAGAACACTTTCAGAGCAGTCAGATGCATAATCTCAAATACTCCTCAAATACCCACGCTCAAATACCTACACTGAACAATCAGACTGACTGGCAGAGCATTTTTAAGTACTTAATAACAGTTGTGGCTGTAAATCAAATACGCTAAAAATATTTCCTGTTATTTAATTTAAATCCCCGATTACTGATGCTGCAGTCTTCCATTTGACACCGTTCCTCTCAGCTTTGGCCATGAACTAGCATTGTTCCACAGAGACACAGAAAAGGCCCGTACAAACATGTGCATACAAACACTGCACAAAATTTCCCAGTAGGACAGACTGTGGCAACAAAAAATTGCTGAAACATGCCTTTTGCTGCACAGCCAAGGGAAATTGTAAAGCCCCAAAGTTATTGACTTAGTGGCTATGCATGTGCTAGTTAACAACCCCTCAGTATCCTCTGCAAGCAGCACTTCCATGGAGATTTTGTAGAGTTTTTAAGGGTTCTAGAAAAGATCTTGTTAAAGTTATGTCACAAAGCAAAATGGAGCTATGGGGAGATTTTCTTTCTCAGAGTGTATTTACACTTTTATTAGCATACTTTTGTGGGGATAAAAAAGTAAGATGTATAAATATAGATAAACATACACAGGCAAACACACAAACACATATACTTGTTTGTTCATACCTTGCCACTAATAGTAACAGCGGCGATAATCATTACAATGGATTTAGAGTGAAGCTTTACTGCAGTTTGTACAATTTCCAGTGTTGCTTTACTGTCAACAGAAACTTCCTTTGAAGCTAGCAAAAGTTATGCCTTCTTGAAGAACATAGACAATATTTTGAAGCCTGGATGTTGTTTTGTGTCTCTCAGAAAAGTGATCATACTCAGCTGCTAGCTGGAAAGGGTTTTTCAGACATGGGCAGCTGTCCAGTGTGTGTGGCTACCCTGTGCTGCAGCTGCCTGTGGACAATCCGTGTCCCCCGGGCACAGACTGCCTCGGACCACATCTGACTGCTCAGGTCTCAGAGAGGCAATGGGATATTCACACACTTCCCTTTCCCTGAAACAGAAAATTTTGCAATGAGGCAGTTTACATTTCTGCATAATCCTTATGAATAACACCTTTACCTGTATTACATGTATTTAGAGGGGTTTTCAGGAGCTCTAGGTGTTTGGATTGCCGTGCAGAGAACTATCCCGATTTCCATCTACTTGCAGCTTCAATCCTKTCCATTAGTGGCTCAGCAAAATCCTTCACTTCCAATTTACTTTCAGATGCTTTGACTCTTTCTCTTCCTCCTTAATTTTCCCCTTTCCAAAGGAATAAATTGCAGCTGTTCCCTCTTGTCCTAAAGCCAATTGCTCAAAAGACAGGAGCTCACATTAGAACAAGGAGCAATCTTCCTGCCAGTTGCAGTCTTCTAGGCCCATGCAATGCCCTCAGGTATACAAACTGCATCTACAAACCACTGTATCCATAGCATGACTGAGATATAACTTCTATATGTGGGATATCCTGATCTCTTCTACTTTATCCTCCTAAGCTGTATTTTCTGTTGCCCTTTTGGCTAGAATGAAAAGTCTTTTTCTTAGCTTTCTGCTCAGTGAGTGTCAGTCAATACCAGTTCACTTCATAAAAAAATCTGCTGTCAAGTCCCGCACTACTGGATTTGTTTCAGACTTCTTAACCTGCATTTAGCAGTCTTTGTAGTGATGTTAGCATTTTCTACCAGACATTCCGCTGAGGATTTGATATATGCTGAAATCTAGAATCTCATACAAATCCTTTGAATACCATCAGATAAAATTTCTGGGATTCTATGTTCAGCAAATACAAATATAATACACACCATATTGTGTTTTAAATAGGATATGCAATCTCGGAGGCTAGTGAATAAGTCAACATTTAAATGTTGTCCTTGAAAACATGTGTACTTGTCTCCCTACCTTCTCTGACATCMTGATTTATTCAACATTTCCTTTACATTTGTTCATACCCAACTGACCTTTAGGTATTCTCTTAAGCAAACCAAGTATTTGCCATTTTTTAGACTCATTATTGGCTCATTGTTCACAGTAAATAAACAGACCACTTTTTCTTACAGGTTTCAGCACAAGTTCATGTAATACTTGAACAGAAATCAGGTCTTCTCTGTGAGCCCTCAGTTGTAGTGGTTCTTGTTCTATTTATTTATGTTTCTTATTCCAATGTTCTACAATATCTTCAGATGTAATATTTACCCAAGCGTTAGCTCCCAGTTAATAATTCACAACAGTTCCACCAATCTACACTGAAGGAGTACATTTTACTCTATCAACTTTTGCACTTTGCCTCTACATAGAATTGTTCTTCATTCCTGTTTGCATCGCCATCCTGATAAATATACATCAGCCACTGTCGGTGTGCTTGTCGGTTGCTCTATTTTAATTTTGCTGGTTCTGATTGCATACTCCTGCAAAGCACTAATATACCTTGCAATTGTCATGATGCTTTCCAGTGGTAGACATATGTTTGGACCCATACACCTTTCTCATCTCATGCACTTGTTATAACTTTGTTAGTGTTTGCTCTGTAGTGTTTCCCTGATATCCTCACATCTTTCCACTTTCCAGTTTCATATTCCCTTAGCCAATGTCTTTTGTAGCTGCCTCTTGCTTTCTAGAATTTTTAAGTGTTTTTTAATATTTTCATTTTCTCCTGGGTGATTTCTGCAGGGTCTGAGAGGATTTCCGAGATTTGATCTATTGTTTTAGATCTTTGATTCCAATCAAAAACAAATCTCTGATAAAGAAATCTGCCTAAGTAGCATGATTTCATGCCTAAGTCACTAAGTTAATGTCAGTCAAAAGCCTTCCAAAGGACTTTCTTTCCTTTTGCGGTTTCATTTGGAACCTGTATGTTTCAATTGCTTTGCTTTGTTTGAGAATACAGTATTCTTCACTCTGACTAATTCATCCTGGCTTAGATGCAGACTATTAAATACACCTGTAGCTCCAGGTCCAGCAATAGTAGAAGAAATGTTAACTTTTCTAAATCTGCTTTCTCTGAGATTCCATCTGCCCAGATCTAGATGTCACATCCTTACCCTACTCTTTTCCAAAACTCTGCTACATTGTTTCAGCTGAAGGACTTGGGTTTTTTTAAATGTTTCCACATTTCTTTTAGTTCTCTTTCTCTCACTTCTGGTCTTCACTTTGGATACTTACTTTTTTCCAAGTATCACCTCTGGTACTGTGCAGTATTTATGATTTTTAAGAAGGAGACTTTAGCTTGACATACAGTGTAAAAAGTTATATACAACTGTCTGCCACATGCCACTGATTTTGGCAGGCTGATTGAGTAACCCTGACACACACCAYCGCAGCCTGCTCTGCTTTTAAAAGGCAGTGACACATTCCCTTACAGTGACAGCCTAAAGTTAGTCTCTTCAGGATGTGACGGTTACCCAGAAACCTTGCTGAAGTCAGCAAGGCACAATTTACAACACACTGAAGCTGTCTGAGTATAAGCACTCCCTCAAAAAAGTTTTAGGAGATATTAGTTGATCAAGCTAGGAAACCAGGCCAAGAGAGTTCCGAGTTTCTTGTTAGGATCATTAAAAAAATTCCACAAGTCATGTCCTTCTCCTTTCACTGTAGAAAAAGTCCTCAGCTATGAATTGAGACCCTAAGGAAGAAAAGATAACATCTATCTTCTGAAGATACATTGTTTTAGTGACACTACAGTTCTTGGAGAAACTTGTTGAGAAGAGGTGACAAACAAAGTAAAATTTGCCATATAAGACGTTTACTTTCTATTTTACCTTTGCATCTCTAGTATTTTATATTGTTAGTTGACAAGTCATAAAGTAGCATAATTAGGCAATGATGACAGGCCTGTGATTGTTTTCTTCATAAACAAAGTGACAAAGGCATGGAACAATGGGTACTTTCACTAAAAAAAATTGCCTTTCTGTCAAAGTCCTCTAGCAGATTTGAAAAACACAAAAAAGAAGAAAATATGTAAACATCATTTCACTTTAGGGAAAGCCTTGAGGTAAAAACCTGATAAAGAAGCCAAATAATTTTTCATTAATTCTTATTTGCAGCTTGTAGAGAAAGAGGAGGGAAGTGAAGGGAAGGGAGTTGAACATTTATATATCATTGATGGTAGACTTCAGAAGACCTGGATCTAAACCAACGTAAGGTATAATTTGATTGTAAGCTGCACTTTGTCAGACAAAGCAGATGATGTTCAGACTTTAAGCTTTCTCTGCAGTAAAAAGAAGAGATGGTTAAGTGGGTGAAGGTGATGTCCCAGAGGTGAAGGTCTGAAGCTCTTATGACTCGTAGCTGCCCAATTTTCGTATATTTTTTTCATGTGTACAGCCAACTTCAAATTCTGTTATTTTTCATGCACTTTCTCCTGGACATCTCTGAACCAAGTCCACAGTTTCATGAGCATTGAAACCAAACTTGGAGCTCTACAATTACTACCTCTTGTTCCACAGCTGTGCTGACCACAGCCACTTTCACACCTTTTATCATCTTAAAGTATTGTCCAAAAAGGATCCCAAGGTTCATAATTTCTGCCTTGGTGGTTAAAGATCATTTTATGGGAATCAGATGCCTAAATATCCTTTCAGGCTATAGTAACCTCCTACCAAAGATAATTTTAGATCTCYGAACTTTAATATTTACTTATTTCTAACTTCATATTGTTCAGTGACTTGTCATATGTTCACTTAGAAATATACAGCAGCATATTGTTTATTCAAAAAGGTCAATAAGGATTTGATTCAAAACCCACTGAATTCAAAGGAAAGATTCCCACTTCTTTCAGTTATGTATTGGATCAGATAGATACTGATCTACTTTGTTAGAAGTAGAACTCATTACGTTTATTTACAATAGCAAAAACATTAACTAGCGAGTACAATACAATGAAGATCCAACAGCTTGCTGTTGCCAAAAGAGATTGTGCTGTCATTTGTAGCCAGGGCCCTTGAGAGCACAAGCCTCAGATGACAAAAGAAGCCTTGACAATACAGGCACAGGACAATTCTGGATGACCTGGAGGTGTAGACACAAAGCACAGATGTCACTTGATCGTCACTACAGGAATGCAACCTGGAGAGCTGGGCAGGACCAGGTGCAGTAAATATATATATAACCATATCCAAGATGTGTGAAACCTCCCATACATGGTGAGAACAGAGAAGGGAGAACAGGAAGGTGCAGTCACAGCCCGAACAAGTCCAGGGACAGTGGACAAACAGAGTGAGGAATCACTCACACTCTGGCTCTCCCCTTTATGAATGCCAAGCCTGGTCTGCACCTCTGCCCTTCCGGAACAGGTCCCTCTTCCCCTTCTTCGTTTGCCACCACCCACATTTTTTCTGCTGCAGCAATTGTATGTAAAGTGCTTTCTTTTCCTATACAGTTGGATCAATTAAATTGGAATTATAAAGAACAGCACATGCCTATCTGTCTTTTCTGCTCCAACCTTCTCACACAGCAAGGTGACTGACACCCCAGCAATGAGCCAGGGTGAASTCAGATGCAACATCTTCCTACCCCMTCCTGCTTCCCTCCCTGCCCTCTCATGTCCCCACTCCCCCCTACAGCACCTTGCTCCCCCACCCTGTGTCAGCCCTGGCCTTACTTTGACTCCCTTGTGAGTGGGTTTCAGCTCACCACCTCAGCAAAACAAGGGCCAGCTTAATGAAATGGATTAGCTCATCAAGGGCCACGTGCCTGCCTGCAGGAGTGCAAGCAAGAGGAATACCTGCCTGAGCAGTGGAGGACCAAAGGGGGGAATGGATGAGGTGGGGAGGAGCAGGATCACAACTCTCCATTGCAAGCAGCTGTTAGGTCAGCTCAGCCCTTTTCAGCCATCCCACCCCGTGACCATTCTCAGCACTGAATCCTCCTGACAGCTTCCCAGCACTAAAAATGTCATTCTTAGATATTTTGTTGCAGCAATGAGTATTTAGTGTATTTGATACCCAATAAGAAGCCTATTCCTATAACCACAAACTTTTAGACATCCAGAAAGGAAGAATATTATTCACCAAGCTTTCAAACCAATCATGATAAGATATTTTCAATTAGAAAACTTTGATAAATTATTTAACAGATGACACAAAGACAAATTAAGAGTTAAACTACTTTGAAGTTGTACTTTTAGCTAAGTTTTTTCCTTTCAAAATAATATATTGCTAGTAGAATTGCTCCTATCATACCTGAAAAATGCAAGCTATTTCAGCTGTATCTGTGATAATWGTCTGACATGGTAACACCCATAATACACACTTAAAGGATTTTTTAAGGTTTTCATAACAACTACCCAGTTTACCGCTAAATTTTGACCTCTGCATTGTCACAAGCCTTGATCATTCAAATAATCTTTATTATCAAGGCAAATCTTAACATTTCTCCCCACCTTCCCTTTGGAGTCAATGGGACTGAACTGCCATTGACTCTAAAAGGAATGGATTTTAAATATATATGTGTGCCCAGGCAATATTACTAACATTACAAACTACTAGGCAGAGTGCACGTGGCCTCATGGAATGTTTCTAAGTCAGATCTTGACTATAACTACAATGCTCAGTTTCTCTAGCAAAACTCTCCATTTACTTGAGAACTGCAATCAGGCTCTCCATTCCGCAGGCTTCAGTCTTAGAGGGTCTCCCAGGACAATATTAATTTTGATCTTTCTTAGTTGGGGGGTTTGCTTTAACATCTATGGACTGCATCAGACATAAAGATTTTTTGTTCCTTATAGAAYGGTGCTGATGATAAACACATCTATTGTCTAATATATAAAAATAATTGGATCCAATGGCTATCGGATTTAATGACCCAGGATTTCTCTTTTCATCCAGTGATTACAACAGTAGACTGAGAAAGACTCTTAAATGATCTTGTGCAAATTACTATTACTAAAGGAATAAAAAAAATTGTTTAAAAGGGACATTTCAATAAATCAGGTTACATAGAATTGTTTTAATAGGTTGTCTCTGTAAAAAGTAGATCTAGAAATCCATTTTTAAAAGTATGGGTCCCCTAAGGCTAGACATCTATATATCTCTACAAATTAGCCACTAACCATTAAGAAATGCCGAGACTGTTACATGGAGGAGAATACATCCTATTGGATAGTATATCCAAGTATGCAGCCTAATCCAATTAATCTTAATGGGTTATTTAGGTCCTAGCTGTGTCTTAAGCATATGTCTTTTCTGGGGCAGACATGTTAATACATTTCTTATGAACAATACAGTAGAAATATGCTGTTTATAAGGGGAAAAAAAAAAGGTAATATCTTATCCTGAACTGATGGGCACATGTGAGTTGTTTTCAGGCTAGTGTTTGCTAGGATTTTGGAAAACCATAGGGAATATAACGGGTCACTGCACTGGAACAGTAAATGCGTAGTTGACAACAGCTGAAACCTCAAGGACCACAGACCTGCCTGAAGTGAGACTATACAAGAGAAAAAGGTCYCAAACAAGAGGTTCCAACAATATTCCACTACAAGAGCAGTATGTTCTACCTGGGGATAAAATTTTTGCTAGAATTGGTTTGGCCAGTCTGACTCACAGACTTTACCTTTCTGCTATACGTTACTAGTAAATTTGGGTGTGCTTTCATAAATATAGATAGCTACTCTACTTTTTCACCTCCTGCCCTATTGCCTAGTCAGAATTCAGAATTAACAGAAAAGTCCCTATAAGAGCCAGGAAAAAAAACAAACAATTAATGACCTGCATGATTGGGCGAAGTGTGCCTTCAGTAAGTTTGTAGGTGACACAAAACTGGCAGGAGTGGCTGATACACCAGAGGGTTATGCTGCCTTCCAGAGCAACCTCAACAGGCTTGAGAAATGGGCCAACAGGAACTTTGTAAAGTTCAACAACTAAAAGTGCAAAGTCCCGCACCTCTGGAGGAATAACCCCATGCACAAATATATGCTGGGGGCCATCCAGCTGGAAAACAGCTTGGCAGAAAAGGTGCTGGGAGTCCTGGTAGATACGAAGTTGAACATGAGCCAACAATGTGGCCTTGCGGCAAAGAAAGTGAATGGTATCCTGGGCTTCATTAGGAGACATGTTGCCAGCAGTCTGATGGAGGTAATCCTTCCCCTCTATTCAGCACTGGTGTGTCCAGTTCTGGGCTCCCCAGTACAAGAGAGATGTAGACATACTGGAGAGAGTCCAGCAAAAGGACACAAAGATGATGAAGGGACTGGAGCATATCTCGCATGAGGAAAGACTGAGAGAGCTGGGACTGTTCAGCCTGGAGATGAGAAGGCTCAGGGGGGATCTTATCAATGTATATAAACACTTGAAGGAAGGGTGCAAAGAGTCAGGCTCTTCTGAGTGGTGCCCAGTGACAGGACCAGAGGCAATGGGCACACGCTGAAACACAGGAGGTTCCCTCTGAATATCAGGAAACACTTTTTTACTGTGAGGGTGACCAAGCACTGGCACAGGTTGCCCAGAGAGGCTGCAGATTCTTCATTCTTGGAGATATTCAAAAGCTATGTGGACATGGTCCTGGGCCACCGTGTCTAGGTGGCCCTACTTGAGCAAGGACATTGGACCAAATGACCTCTAGAGATTACGATCAACCTCAACCCTTCTTTGATTCTGTGATTCTGTGTGATCTAGAGACCAATTCAGAGATTAGGGACATTGCTTTCTCATGCAAAACCACTCTAATACAGGATAATATGTTCAGAAACACCAGCAATCAACCTTGTGGGTAAAGGTAGCTAGAAATTTTGCGACTAAGCTATACAGTAAATCAAACACTGCTGTTGCATGCACTTTCATGTGGTGCCATACCTTGTCTACTTTCTCTTTCTTGCTGTTTAATAACTCCAGCTGTGCTGCTCTGAAATTCTTATTGTTTCACTTCCTTTTAGTGCCATACATCACAAATGTTCTATGACAGAATAAATTAGGGAGTTAATTATTCCTTCTTGGACAAACTGCCACATAGACAACTGGCGTGTGGCCATCGTGCCAAGACACTTCTTCCCTCACACATGAAATAGTGTTATGTTAAGCCAGGTGATGAGATGGTACSTGGAACATTGGGTCAGAAAATAGAAGGAGGAGCTATGGGGCCAGACTGGGACAGRGGTGCTTGTCCACTAGGAAAGAGGGCATCTGGCACATAGCACCCCTCCGTGGGGTGGATAGTATGTATCTGGATTTTAGTTTCTACAGACTTGGACATAATAGTGTGGAGGATACAGATGCTCAGTAACTAAGCCTATTACATTACATTATGGTATGTTTGGAATAATCTTCTAAAATCAAGGATTCACACCTTTGTAACTGAGAGACATTTGGCTGTGAGTTTTGGAAACCCAAGTAATGGATTTAAACTGTGGTAGTGTATAGCCATTAGCTGCAGAAACAAGCAGTCTCGTAAATTACTTATCTTCTGTACTGTACTTATCTTCTGCCTCAACACACTACCCCAGTTATAGCTCCCTATGCTGCTTTTAAAATAATTGGAAGGTCTCGTGTATGGTGAGACATCTTAAGTAAATAAGTTCTGGTTTTTCAATCCCTTTCTGCCACCACTTGGAAGTGATTTCTTTTTTAAGTCAGCAAAAAAAAATATGATAAAGCTGTTGGCTYTGGGAATTGAATTGCCTTCATGGAGGATTGAACATACTGCATGAAGCTGATTAAAATATAAAAATGCAGGAAGGAAGCTGCTCTGTGTCTAAAAGAACATGTGGCTTTGGAATTCTTTGGATTTTTTTTTAATCTTAGCTGGAATGCATTTGATGGATCAAATTCTGAAAGTCTGATAACAGCTAGATCAATTTAGTTTTGCTCTCTGGCTAATAGTTCTATGGGGCATTCACTAGAGGTATATATGCAACTTGGTACTCTTGAATGTGTATATTGTGAATGAAAGCCTGGGAACTGCAGCTTTTGAACTTTTGAGTGATAGATATATATATTTTATCCTCATTGTTGGCAGAAGACATAATTCTGACAGATTTGCCTGCAACTTGCAAAGAGGATGTAGTCTGTAAAAAGGTCCTTCAATATTCATATTTAAAGATATTTGAAGTTGCCTGTAAATTTAGGGTGCTGGTAGGAGGACATGTGGGAGGAATGTCATTCTGCATATGAAAAGCTTAACCAAAGTCTTTGGACTCTCTTATTGCTGCAAATAAGAAATGTTTAGAAATTCAGGCTGTTCTTTAGGCTCTCATTAATAAGACATTTAGTTAAATGTTTTCCTTTTATTTGAAATAGAAATTCAGAGCTACAAAATGAACCCTATCCCCTCTCCCTGGCCCTCCCCCAGAAGTTATTTAGTTTAGCAAATGTGTACTAAACTGGAAGACTTGGTAATTTCCATTCTCTTCAGATTAAGAATTCTTCTGTCTGGGCTGACATATCATATTCACTGGTGCCTTAGCAGAGATTAGAAATCAAATAAAAATAGCTAGGAGAGAGGAAAACTCTCTTTGTGAATGGGGAATCACATTCTGCTTCATACCCCTATGTAACTATTGGTTATACAGCAAGAGTCCCTTAACAGTACCTCAACATATTTTTAAATAAATAGTGGATCCATAATAAATACGGAAGAGGGAACAATTTGGTTTTATCTATTTCAATACAGCACAAACAATTTTACATACAACCTTTGAGACTATGAAAAGAAAGAGAAAAATTTCTAGAATATAGCCCTTCAAGTTACCTCAGCAATGCGTTTTAGGGAGAAGACTGCAATAGATTAAGAAGCTGTTTTCTCCTTTTCAAGGACAAAGAAAAGCGGAGCTTGGGCTATACCACACCACCACTTTTTTTTCTTTTTCGGGGAAAGGCGCCATTTGGGTTGGCTGAACCTCTGTGAATGCTGAAGCCAGTCCGGCAGTGGAGCAGCTGTCTTAGTCTAGGACAAGTTGAATCCCTGCCCCATTTACAAAAGCAAGAGTTTCTACTCCCACTGAACTCATCAGGAAGGCAAAACAGCATTGATCACATCTGCTCCTGGGAGGTTTTGGGCTCCTGGTTTCCATATGAGTGGAATTACACTAGAATTCTATAGAAAGAAGCTGTAGACCTCAGGATGATGAAAGGAGGCAACAACTGAAGTAAAGCACAGCCAGGGAGTATTGAGAAGCCGCGTGGGGTGAGGCAGGTTTTGCTGGGSCCTCATTCTCAGTGCCCTGCAACCCTGCAGGCTCTGCCGGCAGTGGGGAAGGAGGGTGTCAAGCATTTAAAGGTGGCAATGTGCCCTGGCCGAGTCTTGCTAGATGTCTGCATTGTCTTGTCCACCCACAAGGGAGTTGCGCCAGATGGTGAGTGATCCTTTCACAGCCCTTAGGAATACGTTGTATCTTGTACAGTAACCCTACACAGGTTGTTGTGAAAGTATTGCTTATTGCTAATAACCTTTCCAAAGGCCCACTGGATTTTGGCTCCTAATGTCCTTGTACCTCTGCTGTGTCTGCAACACCACAGCAAAACATGACTTAGAACACATAGTTTTCAGCAGGATTCAATGTACTGTATTGAACACTATACAGTGTCCCCAGCAGCTTGCAATAGTGCTAATGCACAACTTGTTCAATTATTTTCACTTTAAAAAGCCATTATATCCCCAGTGCTCAGAGGGACTAACAGGACTCAGTTTCCCTCTTAAGTCCAGAGAACTTGCATCTAAAGAAAATCCATTTAGAGGGTTCAAATGCCCAGTTTCCTCAAAATGAAACAATATTTCTATACAAATCATACATCTAAGATAGGATTTTGCTCCTTCAAGGGGCAACAAACACCTTTTCAAAAACATTATGACTTATTCTGGGGATAAGCCTGGCAGTGTAAATAACTGGACAGGATTTCTTTCTTACTTTGAGTAGAAAGAGCATAAAAAAATCAAGAGCTAAGCACTCACAGCAATACAGAAGTAATAAGTAATCACTTATTTTTATCCACAGTATGTAACATTTAAAAATCAACATTTTGCAGTATATTATAAACTATCTCCTCTTTCAAGCATGTGTGTGGGAGTAAGGGAAAGTGGTCTTTCATCTGCCACATTTATCTGTTAAGTGCTGACTTTTTAATAGCAASCAATGGAATCACCTCTAGCATGGTCTGAGTTTCACTCCTCCAGCCTTGAAAATGCAGCAAACCATATGTTATTTCTTAGGAGGTGCTGATGTGTATGCACATATGTATGTGTGTCTGTGTGACTGAGAGTAGGTGCATGTGTGTGTGTATATATATGCGTGTGTGTATACATCACTAACTTTTTAACTGTGTAACTTTTCCCTTCTCAAGATGACTAATCCCTAGCCCAGTTAAGGCAACAAAGTTCTTATTGGTAATACCTATACATTTATTTCAGACCTTTCAAGGCCAAATTACTTGACTGGCTACTCTGCCTAGGGCATGCAGCACCTTCTGGGTTATCTGATGAATAGCCCAGTTGATGGACCTTAAAGTGGCTTTTCTGGGACCCTCTAGGATGCCCTCGTATAGGGGTGGCTGTTCTTCTATGTACTACCACCCACATTTGACAATGTACTATCCACACCACCACATGGTATGACCCTTGCCAATATTGTCATGTTCTACTATATTCATGCACAGCCTCCCTGTTCAAAATTTTCACAGAATAGTTAAGACATACTTTTCCAGTCCTATGTTCCTTGCCAAGAATCCAGGAAAATTCTGAGATAGCTTGTCCTAGGAGAAAACCTTAGCCACTTCTCTGTACAGGGGGAGTATAGAGAGGCCAGTGAATATGCCAGGATCTCTCAATCAGCTGTGTGAAAAGAGATCTTACTTGGTCCAGAAGGTTATATGCAGCTGGGCTACTAGTGCCAGACAGATGTCAAGAAATCAATGAAAGCTGAAAACGATGAAGCTGAAGAGACATGGTTGGAGAGAGAAAGACAAGAAAGCACTTGGTCCCCCAGTTAATGCAACAATGGTTTTGCTCTTACTGAACTGTTATCATACAGACCTGGGCCTGGAGTGATAACAGGAGAAGAAAGAGAAATATCATATTGTGCCAGACTAATGATCTATCCAGACCAGAATTCCCCCTCACGCTGTTAGAGTTTCCCCCAAGGGCTGGCCAGCCTCTGCAGTCCAACCCTCTTCCCAGCATGCATAGTTGCTGGCCTAGGGTTAGAGGGCACACCCTTGATGTGTTCTTTTAGCATCTGCTTAGGGACCTGTTGTCCATGAATTTGTCTAATAATAACTTTTTGATAGGAACCTTAGGGATCTGTTGATGCTTGTCTACCTCCATAGTCTCCTGCTAACAGCACAATGTCCAGCTGGAGGCCAGACACCAGCTATGTACCCCAGGGATCAATACCAGGGCCAATACTGTTTAATATCTTCATTAGTAACCTGAGTAGCGGACAAAAGTGCACTCTCAACAATTTTGCAGATGATAAAGCTGGGAGGACTGGTTGATGCACCAGATGGTCGTGCTGCCATTTAGAGGCACCTTGACAGGCAAGAAGTGCAAAGTCCTGTGCCTAGGGAGAAATAGCCCCATGCACTAGTATATGTTGGGGGCCACCCAGCTGGAAAACAGCTTGGCAGAAAAAGACCTGGGGATCCTAGTGACACCAAGTTGAACACAAGCCAGCAGCGTGAACTTGCAGCAAGAGCCTCCTGGGCTGCATTAAGAATAACGTTGCCAGCAGGTTGAGGGTGGTGGTCCTTCCCTCTGCTCAGCACTGCTGAGACACACCTGGACTACTATGTTCAGTTCTGGGCTCCCCAGTGGAAGAGAAGCATGGACGTACTGGAAGAAGTCCAACAAAGGGCCATGAAGAYGATTAAGAGACTGGAGTGTTTCTCACACAAGGGGAGRCTGAGAGAGCTGGACCTATTCAGCCTGTTGAACAGAAGGCTCAGGGGGGATCTTAGCCATCTGTATAAATACGTGGTGGTGGTAAGCAAAGAAGATGGAGCCAGACTATTCTCAGTGGTAACCAGTGACAGGACAAGAGGCAATGGGCACAAACTGGAACATGGGAAATTCCATTTAAGCATAAGAAAAAAACTTTTTTAGTATGAGGGTTATCAAGCACTGGCACACGTTGCCCAGAGAGTTTGTGGAGTCTCAGTCCGTGGAGATACTCAACACAAATGGACACAGCCCTGAGCATCCAGCTCTGCTTGCCCCTGCTCTGAGCTAGGGGGTTGGACTAGATGATGTCCAGAGGCCCCTTCCAACCTCAGCAATTTGGTGAGATGTCATTCTGTGAAGTTCGCAAAGTCCACAACCAAGTGTGTGGAGAAGTACTTTCTTTATTTGTTTTAAACTGATCTACTAGTTTCATTTTGTCCAACCTAATTCTGGTCATGTGGGAGTTGGTGAATAATGCTTCTGTATTCCCCCTATCCATCCCCTTCACAGAAACTCCCACTCTTTTTAGTCTCTCAGTGCTACCTCGATTCACCTGTTGGTACCACAGTCTGCCCCTGTGTTTTATTTTTCTTAGAGTCGCAGTTCAACCTCTTATGACAATTATGAGGCAAATCTTCTCCAGGGCTTGCATATGGCAATTGCATTATTAGCTTTCCATTACTGCCAAGGAAAGTATCTTAATTTAGCAACTGTCTGTTACTAAGAGTGCTACTTGACAGCAGGGCTGACATAAATATTTATTGAACTTACCGGGGAAAAAAATCTACCAAGTAGGATGGAGTATTCATTCATGGTGGAAAATTAACAGCTGTTTCACTAACCTGCTTCTCCTATTGACTCCATTACGGGGAGTACGTGTTCAGGAAATGAGTATGCTAAAATGAYTGCCACCAGTGCCATAGGATGAAACCACAGCTAACAAAAATAATATTGTACTCAAAAGACCAGCACTGCATTACAGGGATTCTTATCTAACTACCTTGGAAACGGCCAAATTACAAGGTGCAGGGAACTTCAGCTTTTGCACTTTATGTATTCACCGTATTTGCTACTCCTGCTACCCAATCTTTTCTAAATTTTAAACTTGTGCTGTCAAAAGGCAGAATAAACACCAGACAGGCCATCTTTAAAGCAAAAGAAGTGCTGAGTGGGCTAGCATCCAAAGAACTAAGATTATAGGAATCTGTACAGCAGGAAAAAATAAATGAGCAGAGTTGGACTTTTCCCAGGGTGAAAGAAAAGCATCCATTAAATCCTCCACTGTGCTTCAGGGTAATAGCCACAACAAGTCACATCTCCCCCTTCCCCTGGCAGACATTTAATGTAGGAATATGCCAAAAGAGCATCTTCATTAGTTGTTTCAGTCCTCACTAGTGTAGTCTTCCATAGCAGAATGTCTGTATACCTGATTCAAGGGACTAAATCCTTCCCTACAGGCTGCAATGGCTTGTGACATCTGATGAACTGATACTAGTAGAGCCCCCTCCCTATTAAGCTGAATTGTTTTCAGCCTGCAGAATACTCCTTGGGGTCCATAGACATTAACCTTCTGGATATCCATTATATCTGATCTGAAAAATTACATACAGTAGAGCAATCCACCAAAAGTGACACTATGCCCAGACAGTGCCTCAGTACAGATCTAAGGTTAAAAACTTAAATCTCAAATGCTCTGAATGGCTCCTCAGACAACTGTTATTTTATTSCAGTGAAATTTTAAAAGTCCTGTTTCTACAGGAAGACAGAACTGTTATCACGTTAATAAACCTCTGCTCATGTCACAGACAGTGCCTAAGAAGCCAGCTCTTGGTGACCTTGCTTGAGCAGGAAGGTTGGACAAAAGGTCCCTTCCAACCTCAACCTTACTGTGATTCTGTGATATCAGAGCCCAAGAAAGACCTTCAAGGTTATCGCTTCTATGAGGTACATCTCTAAATGCTATTCAGTAGGTTTTCTCAGAGCAGGCTTAAGAGCTGCTGATGACACAATACTGTATGCAAAATAGAGCTTCTTAAGAAATGCAGGGAAGGATGCTGGCTCAGTTTTATCAAGCAGTTCAGTGGTTTAGACTTCAGAATACAACAGATTTGATCTTCCTTCAGCTAAAGGTTCACACCCTCCTGTTTAAACAGAGCTGCAGCAGTAAGGCAGCAGAAGGCACTTCCTCCCCTGCCCTGTGGCACAGAGCCGTGCTGTGGAAAAAAAGACAACGGTCATTGCATGAAAGAAAGAAAGTGCAGGAAATCACCTATCCCAGGTGACTAGACCCTCGGTTTATAAGAGAGAGATACCTGGTTCTGCTTCCTGTTCTTACCCTTCCCTATGCATTGTACCTAAACAGTCGTAAGATATAATGCATAAACAGTCCTGGCAATGGAGTCTGGAAATAAAGGCTTTATTTCAAAAACAAGGCTTCTCCACCTGCCATTTCTCCAAATAAAAGTGAGGCCTCCGCTTCTCCTTTTTGAAGAGGCCTGTTCAGAAAATAGTTCCAGGCATGAGTCTTCACTTGACTCCATACAACCAACCCACGCTCATGTGATTGGGTCCCCAAGAGRATTTCAAACCTACTCCTATAGCTGCTCAGTCACACCCTCAGTTTTATGTCATGATTCTGAGACTGTCTTAATTCTCCTGACGCCTTGCAGGGAGCAGAGGTACCTCATCTGCAGCCACATGTTACAAAATGACAGCATGCAACCGAGCATCACAACCTCATAACCTGCTGCAGATCCACAAGAAAATACCAGGGTCAAGGTTCTAATCTTCACAATTTTCCAGCTGCATCACTATCAGACTTAACTATTACTTTATGGATTTTGTGAAAAAAGATAATGCAAATAAAATAAATAAGGGTTACAATATTTAAATTAGTTATCATTGCAGCAGTTTCAAAATACTCAGAATTACATTGGGGCATTTCTTTATTTCATAGGTTGTTATTGATGTCTGGATTTAAGCATGATAATGGGGGGGGACACGTCCCCTAAAACTACAGCAGCAGTAGTTTCTGTAGCAACATAAGCTCAATTTATTTTTAGCTGTAAAATGTCTATGATTTACTCCGCAAGCCGCAGCCAGTATAAAGCACTTAAGGAATTTTCATCCCGTTGTCCTGTCTGATCACTGGTTTGGATAAACATGCCTAACACTATAATTTTGAAGACACTGAATCTTTCTGAGTATGCAACTGACTGTCCTTAGACTATTCATTTTTAATGCATTTTAAGGACTGCATAATATTATAGTCAAGTCACAATTTTCAAAGCACAACAAAGACCTGCAATGCTGTCCACATTATCTCTCCTTGCTAGCACTGTAATCTCCATGTGACCTCATTTGCGTACGGCTGAGTATATTTCTAAAGACTTTTTCAAATCTTACTGTAAAAGGAACCAGTTCCTATTTTATCATTCACTGCAAGAATTGTGACTTCTCAACAGAAGGCCTGGTAACAAGGGTGGATTCAGCTGAGATGTAAAAGATAGGCAATACTGTGCATCTGCTCTCTAACTCCCTGGGTAATTTGGGGAAAGGGACTACAGCCTCCTGTGCTCTCTCCATGCTGTGTATAATGACAGGTCAGATGCTGAGGTGTTTGTGAAATACAGATGTATTTATTAAAGCATCAAATGTCCTTTAAATAATGGGAAAATTTCAACACAAGTAGTAAAGCCTTTCTGGTGAAACTAGTGAGAATAGAAAGCACTGATGCTTCTACAGCATGACACACCTCTAACCTCATTGACCTGCAGACACACATACATATAAACCTCTGCTATAAAAATAGGCAGCAGTAAAATCCACRACCTAAATCAAACTCTCTGAGGTTGCTGAATGAAGTATGAGCTCTTTCACAGACAAGGAGCATGCAGCCTTCTAGGTAAGGCAGGCAAAACAGAAGTTGATGTCATYAGAAAAAAATATATATAGGACTTATTGGACTTACCTTCATCATTTTCATTTAAAGATAGATTTGAGCCCTCAAGGAGCTTGGAAATAGGCTGAACTTTGTGCTCAGACCCCATTCATAAATGAAAGGTTGGCTAATTTAGGAGGCTGTGTTAGAGGCGAGAGAGAAAAGAAGCTCACACATAGGCTTTGTGAAACAGAGGTGAGAAGAAAAGGTGCTATTCTTGTTGCAGTTATTACAGTACATGATTTTTTACCATGGAAAGGTACATTTTGCAAAGCTTGTCTGTACACACATTTTTGCTTCTTCTTTCTTTTAAAAAGAAATCAGCCAGAGCTACTTGCCTCAGGATCACAAGCTACTTTCTACTGAATTTAGCTTCAAGGCCTGATGTATATATGAATAAAGACTATAAGAAAAAAGGTTAAAATACCTATAATTCAAAAGCACTGTGCATGTTTAGTTCCTGGTCCCCAAATATTTCAACTTACTACATTCTGAAGTTAAGGAGGAAACTATCAATTTTATCAGCCTCCTGTTGTGAAAGGCATTCTTCTGTCTCTCCACACATTGCAATATATACAGACTATCTGAGTTAAGTCAAAGTTTGGCTTTTTCTGCCTCTTTCTCAATATGTAATCTGAAGCCAAGGTACAGTGATTTGATTTCCTCAAAAAGGGGATAATTTCAAGAGTTTCCTATTCCTAACACAGACCGAACACAATTGCTTCATAAATCCTGCTAATCTAATTCCTACTTAAAGCCAATGGGATTCTCTCCATTGACTCAAATGGGAATTGAAGCAAATCTAGTGAGACTGGTACATCTATTGATTGGCTCCATTAGGACTAAAATTGCCTTTTAAAATATTGTGGAGCTTTTTGGAGACTTTTATTTCAACTCATCTCACAAGTACAAAACTATATTTTCAGTAACATTCCTAAATGCTTCAAGAACACAGCAACTGTTGGGTTTGGAAAGCAAGGAGATTGCAGGGGTATAAACCATTCCCACTCTGCTGCATTGCTACGAATTCTGGCCGCCTAAGCTGTTTAACAGAAATCTTCATGATGAAGCTCAGAGAGGTTGTTCTGAAAAAAGGTGTGTAATCCAAGCTCTGAGTTTACAGAGTTACATATACAAATCCACCCTATCACTAGACATACTACAGCTATCATGATGAGAAACTGAAATATGGCACATAGYCCACTACCAGGAAGGACCATATACTTTCAATTTATGCAACCAGTGCTTTGTAAGCATGAAACAGATATTGCTCATTCATAAATAACTCTGAGTGATTTGAATAGTTTTGCTGCTTATTGTTCATAAATCTCTGTGAACAGAAAAGCAAAACTTTGTCGACTTTGTCAACTAATTTATATTCATATTGGCTGTAGTTTGAATAGTGATACTGAAAACTGCCAGGACTAGTCCACTGATTGTGTAAGAAGGTAAGATACTGTGAGGTGAGTATCTGTTCTCTGAATTGTTTCTCTGTAATTCCTTTAGCAAAAAACTGTTTTACTTTTAATTGGATGAGGAAATTTTATCAATTTTTCTTTACTTGTGCAAGACACATTTTGGGTTATTGCATTGGACAAACAAATTTGTAAATAGTTTTTATTTCAGTCATTTTCATTAACATTTCCTGTCTTTTGTGCCTAAATTGCAAAGATACTACTGTCTCCTATTCTGAAATGCCATCAGAACTTAGTGTGAAATATTTAATATTACTGGCATCCAGTATGTTACATAGTTATTGACCACAAGACTTAGGGCTACCACAGAAAAATGTTTAAAAGCTTAAAGTTTCAGTCCAAATAAGCCCCTACTAATCTATATGATTACCCTGTCCGTATCTAAACTTTTCCAAACAATTTAGGCTGCAACTCAGGCAATGAAACAATAGTGGAGCTGGAATTATGATATACACATAACTGTCCTATAAGCTACCCTTAGCAAAGAGGTCCAAATTCAGACTGCATTGGGACTTTCTCTGATTTTGAAAGATTTGTTGTGTATCAGGTTGTCCTGGGAATATGGTTGCATAATAATTTTCTTAAGTATTATGTTTCTATCCTCATCTTGATGCCCAGAAATAATGGGAACAAATTGAAAATGAAGAAACCACATCTACTGGGGAGAAAAGTATAATGCTTCTAAAACCTCAAAGAAAATTCAGTACCGATTTCTTTCAATAAAGTCATAGAAAAGCAGTTAATTCAAAAATATTTTTGCCTCAGAGAGAGACATTTTTAGGGTAACTGAAGAATTATCTTTTCAACAGACTTCAAGTAATGTTAGCTATGTACTCATTACTTGAATACTAATAGTCTTCTAATATGAAATTGAGTGCACTGTCCAAAACTCCTGAACTCAGGTCTGAAAATGTGACCAATAAATGCTGAGGTCCAAAGACAACCCTAAGCTATARTACTGGTCAGTAGCCCAGTTTCCAGCTTTAGATGATGGTAGATGTCAAGTGAGTACCAGCAAAAATGACAGCTTACATAAGGAGTTTTTTTCCACAGTTTCTCAGTCTTGACATACACAGAACCACAATCTATATTTTGTAGGAAGGAGAAATTTGGGAAGCCCTGACACATTCACCTAGTATTTGAGCTGTATCAGTTGTGGGGCCAGTCTCAAACTTTAGGGCTGCAGAAAACCTTGGATAATTAAGGTTTCCAAAAACATTTGGTGGAATTTGTCAAATGTAGGAGACTGCAAGTCTTAATTGAGCATGTTTGGTTCATCTACAAGCTGGAGACAGCAAAGAAGAGCAATAAGTAGTTCACACTGAATCCACTTCATCCRTGATCTTGAGCTGTGATCACGTCAGGGAGATCTGATCTGACACAGTCTTGCAATATATTAAAGAGAGGCTTCTTACTAAAGCTGCTGGTGGTGTCAAGACAAGAAAGGCAATGCGTATTCCAAACCAATATTGCTTTCAGGCTATAGGATATTTACTCAGAAATCACCTTGCTAGGAATGGGAGTCACCTGGTTAAAGCAGCATTTGCTGAAGCCTTTTTTGCTGGCTTCCAGGATTAGCAATATCTCATTCTTCAGGCAGCAGAGGAGCATCTCCAGGCATGCATTGGAATGTCTGAATGGGCAATTTATGCAAGAAGCAGTGTCACTGAAATTAATGTGCTCACAAATGAACCAGCAGAGAAAGAGGGTCAGGGTCACACTGAAGGAGTATAGCCATGGACACGTTTGTCCTCTGAAAGCCTTTTTAGGTATGTGATCCTGGATGCCAGGATTGCTAATCACACATAAGGTTGGAATCAGTTTGACAAGGGTATGACGACATTAGCTATCTGAGCTGCCCCTCCCGCATTTTGCTATGGATTCTTGTAGGACTGCTTCAGAGCCAGCTGAGATGCTTGGCCCCTGGAAGGCTTTGAGTTTGGATTCTTGGGTGCTGGGAGTCAGATTCCATTAGGATCTAAGCTTGTCTTACCAGTGGATCAGGGTCCAAACCAAGCACATCCCTTGGGATTGCTGTAAATATGAAGAGAAAAATTCWTTTCTGAATATGCAGGCACTCTGGGTCTGCAGCTGGCCCAGCTGAATTACACTGAACTGGAAGACCCGAGAAGACTGACTCTGATGCAGCAGAGAGCACACCATGGATTAATTGCTTCTGAAGCCACCAAGGAATGGCCCTCTGTGAGCAACTGTCCCTTGGATTTAAAAACGTGGGAAGGGTTGCACAATGATGCATAGTGGAAGGAATTTATGAGACTATACAGCATAAACATGATATATGGAAGCAGATTGTCAAAAAGTATTCATACACCTTTCCACTTGCTTACAATTATGATATACCTGTCTCTATTCACTTGCCTCCTATCCTCAATGCTCCTATCCTCATCAATGGGAGGGGGGGAATGACTCTAGCAGAGAATGTGACATGGGCTAGACACTTCTGTTTCAATCCTTCACCAAAAACCAGGCTGGCTTATCAGCTGGAGCAGATTAGGTCTGAGACAAGCTAACTTCTAGTCTTTACCCTTAGATGCATCTTTAGATGCCTTAGCAGTAGAAGGCTCTTTGAGGATCTTTGGGGATCTAAAAGGTATTTCTGTCACCCTCTGACTTTCATTTCTTTTCCCCCTCCCTATAATATAAGCACAGTGAGATATGAAATTTCCATATTCAGAATGGTAAGACAAATTTGTCTAGAAACTCTCATTCTTTTCTCAGGGGTAAACGAGATAGACTTAGCTGGTGGACCATAGCTAGATTCATCCAGTCTAATTTTAGACATTTAATTGAAGTGCCTAGCTTAGGCTACCAGTTGCTCCAGATTCTCAGATAGTCAACTGAGAACAGGAAACTCTTGAGGATATTTCCATTCTATCTTTGATTTCTTACATTTTCCTCCAACTTGGGCAACTCAATGAGATATCTACAGTTAGGCTGGTTGAATCCAGACCCATCTAGCAGCAGAGAAAGGTGAGACTTTAGGAGAAGACTCTCTTGATACCCTCTACACCAACTCACATGGGAAAAAGGTTATGTCCTTGTACTGGTTGAAGAGGGAATTCCATCACAAATCACTGATTTTGTGGCTGGAGTCTTGTAACCATGCACTGACTTCCAACTGCCAACTATGTAAGTGTGATTTAGACGTTTATTGCCCAGCTGCTTTTTTAAAGCCATAAAGCTGAAGCCCATTACTTAAATCCATTCCTGAGTCTGTCATTTATTCTCCTGCATGTTCTGATCAATACCTCAAAGCTCTTCAATACMATGTCACTGTACATAACAGCTTGAAATTACATCCATGTTTTTGCTGTCAGGCTCTAAAATACAAACTCATACCCAGGAAGCATAATACTTTTCAGAAAATTATCAATATCAGTAGTACAGAAATTTCCTGGACATTCCAAGATGCATGGCAGCTTTTTCCAATTTCCCACTACCCTATCCTGYTGAATACGTTTATTGACATTACCAGGAATTGAAGGTGCTCAAAAACTACACAAGCAATCAGTGTTCAAATTTTGCGAACTTGTGTTTTTGTTGAAGACAAATTACAGATTTACAAAAAACTTAACAGTTTAGTCATTCTTGGACAAAATGGGTGCAATTTGGATAACAGATAGAAGTCAGTTATCTTCTGTTAGTTGCTCTCTTTATTTCTACAGGTCTTTAAACCTGACATCTTCAAGTAATTCATTATATGTCTTCATTATCCGTGCATGTTGTGGCTGTTCTTTTTCAAAGAACCTTTAATTTGTTCCTTCTTTTTCCTGCTTTATTTTAGGATTCTTTGGAAAGGCATTGAATACACCCTTTATTTACTCTAGTTGTAGTTCTCCAAAATATTCTCTCCTAAAATCTAAAAGTCATATCTTTCTCCACACTTAGCAAGCCCCTTTGATCCATGCTTAGCCATAAGGCTATCTATGTAAAACATCGCTATGATCTCCCTGCTCTATGGTTTGGTGCATCTAAAGGACGAGCAACAGGAATTAGGGGGAAGAGCTTTTCTCCCTCACTCCTCCTCACAAACGTCCACACTAATTTATTTTAAAGGAACCCTAAGAGTGAAGAAACATACATTTATTAGATTTCATGATTTTTAGTTAGAAAACTGCAGCTAGTGAAAATGAAGGGTCTATTAAAATTCCCTTTTGAGAATAACATTAAAAAGCTCTAAGATAAAACAGAAATAAAGGGCAACCAATTAGAATTCTTCTGAAAAGAGTAATTTTAAACTCTTTTTCTAGAATATGTGGGTTATGCAATCACTCTCTGTGACTGTGTCTTCTCCCTTCCCTCCCATTCAGTAATTTTCATTCCCATTCCCATAAAACCAGATTTGACAAAGGGGCAAAGATCTCTGCGATATTATTTTCCCAATAGCCTCATGAAAATAGTCTATCAAAAAGAAGCTTGAGGGAATGCCTGAGATGTGCACTTACCTCTTATTAGACACTGCAGAATTGACCCAGGGCCCAGTCCAAGAATCTTTAGTGCTCACAAAACTATTTGTTCATTCCTTGTATCCTTGTTTAAATAATTGGTCCATTTTGCTTTATAAATATCAAGACTATAGAGCTGCCAAGTAAAAACCCCCAGGGTAAGATCCAGGCTTTGGTGAAGTCTATCAGCATTCTACTATTGACTTTACTGGAGTCAGGATGTGACCAGAKACCTTTCTGTCTAAATGGACAAGGCAGATAAAAAGGTGAGAGGGCAGATCAATATGTCAAATAAATTATTCCCTCCAGATTATTCTTTTAGCTTTGATGTATAGATATATATACACAATGTCACCATAGGTATTCCATGTTTGACAAAGAGAAACCCTGTGGTATCAATGACACCAGTGTGTGAAAACTGCCCAAAAAGTTAATTTGAGAAGGAAAGTTTTATGGGGATTTTACTTTGCCTTCCTTTCACCACATCTTTTCAGAGGTTGTTAAAAACAGAACTAGTGATGGTGCATTTTCAAAGGGCATCTGAATGAGCTCATGCCTGCAATAATTGTTTTTCAGGCTCAGATATACTTATTAATAGATTGCCAGTAGAGTAAGAGAAGTTTCAAGATGAATCTTGAATCTCCTCTTTGTATATCGATGCCCAGTGACTGGCTTACACAGAGGTGTCCAGCCGATAGCCTGCAGATTAGAGCTAGCCCATGGGACAATTCTCTCTTGTTTACCACCATTTCTACCACCCAGAAGTCTGGGACTTCAGGTGAGGGGGAACCCCCTTATCAACAACGCACAAGCCAAATTTCCCAACAGCTACTCAAAACCTCTGTTGTCTGAGCCCACAAGACAACAACGTGCCCCTCTGGGAGGAGGTTGCTCTGGTCCTGATATTCCAGAATTATATTTTCATATTGGCCTATGGACATCCTAAAAGTGGCATCCAGCTTCTACGTCTGAAAAGGTACAGTCCCCCTTACTTACTACCTATAGCAAACCTGCTGTACTTCATTCAATACCTTTGTCCTGGTATGGTCTGACTGGAATATACAGATTTTATAGAAAAACATTATGCAAGAAGAGTGTGGTATCCAAACCTTTACAATAAATACTTGCAYCAATTACCTAGTGCTCCTAGGCAACAATAAGAAAAGGAAGGGAAAACAAAAAGTTTCAGTCTACTTTTTATTGATTTTAGCTTGCTCATTCGGTATGTGTTAAATATCACAATGCAGAATCCATTTTACCAGATGCAAGTGGCAATTACGCTTTTACTTTTCTAAGCAGTAATGGAAAACTGTCTAATTTAGCCATTGTCAGATTTTAAAAATTATTCGTGACTGCAGAACTGGCACAATATAAATGTTTACTGAGTTTGCCTGAAACAAGCTGCATTACTTTAGGTTTCGATGTTAACTCCTGTTTTGTTGAGAATGTACTCTCCTGTGCCGACTTGCCCACTTTAATGGTGGGACATTCTGAGCACAGAAAAACCAGAACAGCATATAATCAAACTTTCCTTCCCCTTTCCAGTCCTACTAGAAGACTAGCAAAAGGAGATTACTATGAATTCAGTCACAATCATTGAATTTAGAAGCCAAAAAACTAACTCAAGAGATCTTGTTTCTTACATCAGTGTGAACGGGACAAAAGTCGYGCTCAAAATACGAGGGAAAATACTGGCACGGCTTTCTAAGGGGAAGGTGACTTACTGAGTCTGCCTTTTCAATGTGTCGTAGGCTGTGTATTGTGGAATTCTGACAGCAAGTACCTGACAATGTATGTATGAAATCTGAGTATTTACATTCACATTCAAATTATTCTGTTACTTTAGAAAAGAAAGTGGAACACTGCTAGGTGCTTTAATACAAACTACTGAGAAATTAAAAACCTCTATTTTCCAAGCCATTTGAAGGAGCGAGTGAATAACGAGTAACCAAGTTCACTAATTACCCTAAGTGACAAACAAAGCTAATGGCCCATGAATATGAACTTTCATGCAACAGAAGTTATGATTTCTAAATAGAAGAGGTGAGGCAGTATGTGTGAATTTAGTACTGAAAAAGTCTGAGCAGCATGTTCTTACGTCCTCAATGTTTTTCTACTACTACTGTAATTGATGGTATTCCAACAGGTGCCTACAGTGTGCAGGCACATTTGTGGCTCTAAAATAGGAAGTCTTGAAGGAAAAATTATTTTGAGATTTATAGACTGGTATAACATATAAGGCAAGGTGGCTCAGTGGGTGCTATCATATCACTGCTGAAAACACATGCTTAGACCATGGCATAAAGCACAGGGGAAAATATATTTGATCTGCTACTCTACATCCCCAGATTATCACTAAGCTTTGCACCGCTGAGCGGGTACACTGAAGGAAGACTGACACAGCAGGATTAAATCAGGTCTGAACTGAGGTGCGGTGGCAGATAAGACTGTTCACATGAGCTGCTAGAGATAATTCCTACTCATGCTTTTGGGCAAGCACATCAATCAGCATTTCCCAAATTTGGGAAGACATAAGGGAATCATAACGTTTATCTTGGGAAAGGAGAGGTGAGAGCCCACCCTGCAACACATCCCAGAGCCATCCAGGGTTACTGCAGAATCCTGCAGGAAGCTAGAAAGCTGGGCTCTCCTGCCTCACACCCGCTACTGCCCCACCACTGCCAGATATATGCTAACTCTAGCAACGAAGTGAATGTTTCCTCCATACCTCTCAGAAGGAGTTACCCAAGAGCATTGGTGGGAATCTTCAGGGAACCTTAAATGAGGGGCATGTGGCAAATAAGACTGGGAAATAAGCACAATAAGGAATCTGACTAAGCACAAGTCAATAGGGCAGATACCACATGCTGGAGTTAAGTGAGCATGTCTTTAAAAGCTTTGCTTGTTCTTCCTCTCAGTCTTGAAATACATTAAAAGTAATTTGAAATATAATAACTAGTCACTGGTAAGTGGCACTTGCTGTTCTGTTGTTGCAAATGGTATCATTAGGATTTCAGTTTTGCAGAGATAAACTAACTTACTCCTTGTAGAGTCCTTTGCTCCTTGTAAATGCTTTGCTGCCAGTTAGTATTTCCTGATATCAGGAAGCCTGGCAACCCTTGCCATAGTCCAAGATCCCACTATAAAAAGCCTCCATACTAAGAACATATAGGGATAACTCTGGCCAATTTTCCCCCTTGGTTCAGAGACACAATTCAATTACTTTTATTTATTAATATCACATCCCACTTAYCTACTTGCATTCCTTCTTTGTTCGGCAAAAAGGATTAAAAATGAGTTCTGTTTTCATTTTAAAGCATCCAGGGACCTGAGCTTGCTTTGAGCTGAAATTACCTTCAGAGCCCTCCTGCCTTCAATGAGAGCAGCGTTTGTAACTGCCAGTGGTGTTTCAGGGCTTAAAAGGCACAGGATTGTGACATGACCTAACTGATGAGGTAACTTATGCTGATCCAAAACATTATAAAATATTAATATCCTTGCCAAAGTTCAGCTCACTGACCTCCTCTATACACTGGTGAGCTCACCTGCTGAAAGGCCAAGAGCTCAAAGATTTGACATTTTCTTTATTTTGACAAAATAAATAACATCTCTATGTTCTACAGAAAGGCAAATGAACACAGGAAGAAAAATACTGACACATGCTTCTCATCAAGCAATTTCTGAAAGATATTCTAGGTCTCTTCTAATCGACAGCTGCCCTCTCCTATTGTTGTGGTTTAACCCCAGCCGGCAACTGAGCACCACGCAGCCGCTCGCTCACTCACCCCCGGGTGGGACGGGGGAGAGAATCGGAAGGGTAAAAGTGAGAAAACTCGTGGGTTGAGATAAAGACAGTTTAATAAGTAAAGCAAAAGCCACGCACGCAAGCAAAGCAAAACATGGAATTCCTTCACTGCTTCCCATGGGCAGGCAGGTGTTCAGCCATCTCCAGGAAAGCAGGGCTCCATCACGCGTAACGGTGACTTGGGAAGACAAACGCCATCACTCCGAATGTCTCCCCCTTCCTTCTTCTTTCCTCAGCTTCATATGCTGAGCATGACGTCATATGGTATGCAATATCCCTTTGGTCAGTTGGGGTCAGCTGTCCCAGCCGTGTCCCCTCCCAAATTCTTGTGCACCCCCAGCCTACTCGCTGGTGGGGTGGGGTGAGAAGCAGAAAAGGCCTTGACTCTGTGTAAGCACCGCTCAGCAATAACGAAAACATCCCTGTATTGTCAACACTGTTTTCATTAAAAGCCCAAAACATAGCCCCATACTAGCTACTACGAAGAAAATTAACTCTATCCCAGCCAAAACCAGCACACCTATGAGTAGGATTTTTCCACAAGCAAAGAAAACCTCTTTTAATCGTGCTGAACACAGATTTTTGCGTGGGGCTGCTCATGCAAATTTGAAGACATTGGCTCTCATACCCTGTAAGGTATCCCACCCATGGAGCGCTGTGCCCACACAGTACTGTAAGGAGCTTGACTACAGCCTAGGCTGTTGCACCTTCACGACTGGTAACATCTCAGAGCAGAATCTGATCTTACAGGCCCCGTGCTATGCACATCACTTTTGACGCTCACCAAATGCACCAGCAAGCAGTATTCTTTTACCAGATTCTCTAGGACACTAAATAATGCTTCTACTTCTTTCTTATTAATTTAATATATTTAGCTTTCTACGCTGTGGTAATTCCTGCTTTTGGCATTCTAATCTAAACTCTCCCCTGAAACTACAGCCTATGCACTTGCTTAGTTTCACATTCATTTCTGTTGGGGAAGAATGATAATTTGTGAAGAGCTTGACCTAAGTCATTCTCCATTTCCTGACAATTCTTAGTTATGATTTTCTTCCTATATTAAATAAATTATTAATGAAATCCTCTATTTAATTTAACCAAAAGTTTTCTCAGTTCTCCACCTGAATTCTTTTAATAACTCATCTATCATATAAAACAGTAGAGCACTTCTGGTAATTTTATAAGACTGGAATATGTGAAATCTTTATATTAGACAGTTCATTTGGATATCAAGGTCAACATAATTGAGTTTCATTTCAATATCAAGGGTGACATAAGTAATTTTCTTATTGACAATGATAAAAAATGTTCATCTATTCTGAGACTCGGACTGAAGAAAGCAGGTATTACTTCAGATGATGGATTCATCTGAATGTTGATATAATATGGAATAAGATTGTTAGGCAACGTACACTTATGAGAGTGTAATAATAATACTTGGTAATAATATTTTCATARTAATCTAACGCACAAAATTTAAGATGGAATTTATCTATTCTTTTGCACAGCATCCCCATTTATGATATGTCAGTCTTACTGCAACAATGCCCGAAGGCAAAAGGAAAAGCAGAACTGGGAGTGCTGCTTTCCAAAGACTGTCCCAGAAGAAAGCTGCTTCAGGTTCCTGCAACAACATGAAATGAACTTCTCCTCACAWGAAACTTATTCCTTTCCAACCCAGGGTCATGTAGGAGGCAGATCCTTACCCCTTAAAACACAAAGAAAAATCTCAAATTTTGTTGAGGGACAATTGGTCCTTCACCAACAGCAGCA
Organism: Oceanodroma leucorhoa; assembly: GCA_030449065.1. NCBI lineage: Eukaryota > Metazoa > Chordata > Aves > Procellariiformes > Oceanodroma > Oceanodroma leucorhoa. The sequence goes on from JASVER010000070.1 coordinate 724,929, forward strand.
CTTGATAAGAAAGAATTGATCCTCTGGTGAGTAGAAAGATAGGCATAAAAGAAGATGTGCTTCGACTTCAGATCCCAGATTTTTCCGAGTTCATAGATACTCTGAAAGATCTTGTTGCAAACAGTGGATCATAGTCTTAAGTGTTCAATTCTTGCTTCACAGCTGAATTCCTGAATGTCATAACCATTTTTTCCAAGGCCAAACCTGAAAGAGGTCAAGGCTAGTATTTGCATTTAACCCTGAGAATTAAATCCACAACTAAGGAAATTATGTACAGCATCGATGTTGTTTTACAGGATATGGCCACATAGGTCCCAGTCTCATCACTTGCTTCTGGTGTGGTTAGCGGACCTAGAGCATCTCCATAAGACTGCAGACATCAGTGAAAGTGAGAGTAATGAGGAGTCACTCAAAAACAGTAATGTCTAGAATAGGGATGATGAAATTGTTCGACTTGCAACAGGTTTGCAGTGCTTTTCATTCTTTCTTTCTTTTATTTCTTTTACAAAGAAAATTAACACAGGCTCAACCATGCACTATTTGGCATGTCCTGTTTAATGAGGAGATATGTGAAGATTGAGGATACTTCCCAGTATCACAGTATCCACTTCACAGGATCTCATTCTCTCTCTTCTTATTTTTAACAATTATTTAGGTTTGGATAACATCTCTATATGATATGAGAACTTTTCCTGAGAAAAGTTGTCATTAAGTAGTTTTGACAGAAGGCTGTCCATAATGAGAATATTTTTGGAAGACTGTTGTCTATTGTCATTTAACTTAGGCAAAAGAAGGTTCGAGCTGAATCTAACTCCGGCCATGGTTACTGCAGGGAGATAACAGACAGGTCAGATACCTGATTAATCACAACTCAACTTCTATGACTCCAATATTGCTATACGCAATAAAAAATTTGAATTGCATTTTTCCCTACTTTAGTTATGGCAGTTGAGGCTAAATTTCATTATGGTATCCTCACTTACTTTGTCATTGCTATTTTGTGAAGGTTTTAGAAGAAGCTTGCAAACTTTTTAGAACCTGTAGAGCAGCTCTGTGTCACACCAAATGTCAGTTATATAATATAAAATCCCTGTCTCCCATGTTATATGTGACTTTGGAAATTTTATGGATTATTCTTACAGCTGGTCGTAACTACTTCAGTAGCTGTTCCTTTATCAGAAAATACTATTTTGATCAAAATCACAGCTTCCTTCAGAATGCATTGATTTGTCTGGAAAGAAAGTTGTATTTTTAACAGAATGCCTTAATGCTATTTTTACAGATTGTCATTAAAAATATTTCATATTCTAGTCATATCATTCTTCTAATGATGATAGACTATGTAATTATACACAAAGTCATTAGATTGGAAAAATCTCCAAAATCAGTTTTTTAGCCAAATGACTATTTCAAAATTTTGTCAATTTYGCTTTTCTTATAACGTGGAATAAAATTTGAAATGTCCACATTTTCCACATAGCAGAAATCCCTGGCTTTCAGTATTCCTATGTATAATAGCAAAGCCTTCATCCTTAAACTCCAGAAGCAGACCTTTTTGCTTCAGCTGATCTTTAACAAATTGTTTTCTTTCTGGTCTTCACTCTGCATTACGCTGGCCTCAGAGAAATATGCAAAGTGACTATCTTCTGATGAGCCATGATTCTATTTTCAGCGCTGCAGTTATCATTCAAGTCTGTCAAAACCAAATTGCAACACTTTGCAAAACAAGTACAGGAATATAAGCACAATCCTCAGCTGCATATGTTATGTTGGCACCACTTTTAATCCAGAAGGTATAGACTGGCTGTAAATTTCAAAATGGTGCAGTAACTGCTGAATCACATTTGCCGTGGTATGCTCTTTACCAAAACCTTTAATGTATAGTTCTATGCATTTCCTAATGTCTCTCTTGGTTGATTTGCAGATTTGACTGATTGAAACACTGCCTGATGGCCTGGCTGACACGCTGTGTCAGCTGAATATTGGTTGAGTTGCCTTTGGACATATGAAAAATCTTTTCAAGCATCCTGCTTTGCGTTATGCATTACTCTCTTGCCAACATATTCATAAGACTGTGAAATAGCTTTTTACCAAAGACAAACCTGCAAGGAGGAGCAGAGTAATGGAGGTCAGCTTCCGGCCAGCATTTGATGAATGCTTCCCTGGTAACTATGATTCTATGGCAAAAATGAATCCAGAAATTCTCTCTACTGCAGTTTTATTCCAGTTCTCTGCAGCTGAGGGATTCATTACAGATTGGCTTTTTATCACCAGTCATTTTAGGCAACTTTGCTTTCCTTGAAAACTGAAAGTATGCATAATGAAGACTGATTATGTTCAGCTTAGGCACCCCGTGACCTTTGTCATTCTTAGAAGTGTGTTTCTAATAACCATAGAGAGGGTGATAGGAAAGATGAGCTGCTGCATCTGAAATGTTTTTGCTTTAGGGTTTTCACCACTGAGGCTCTTTGTTTTCTGTGCCTTTTGACACAGGTTCTGGTATTTCTCCCTTAAAATGGTATTGCAGACTGATAGTACCAGCTGTCCACCTTTTGTCCCCCCTGCTGACTCTGGTGTGACAGATGGTGCAAACAGCCTGGCATATAGTTGTTGGATCAATATAAGGGACAAAATACCTGCCAGATTTCTGATGACTGAGATGTTACATGCTCTGGCGCCAATGGACAGCTTAGCAACAATGGCACTAGCCTAAAGGGAAAATAACCAAGATTCATTTTATTTTTCCAGGGCTCTTTCAGGATAAGTATTATTTCATTTACAATTTTTTGACAAAAATTTTGAAAACCTCCTGGAATTTTCACCTCACTACCACAGAATTATAGTAAGTTTAAGCCTCGATTCCTTCTGTTTTATTACAGCTGCCTACCTTGTCATTGCCTCTTGTCAGCTCCACTTCTGTATCTCAGCTACACGTTTAGACCTCCCAACAGTTCAACAACTATTTTGTGGAATTTTGTCCACTCTAAATGTGGCCCGGAATATTTTTATTTTTCCTCTGAGAATTTAAACAGAAGTCTTGATTCCTTCCTCGTCCAAGCACTGGAGAACTTGAAAGAGGAAGYGAATGCTCGGGGGATGTTGGCTTTGTTTGGCTTGGGTTGGGTTTTGTGGATTTTCAGCAGTACAGCTGGCAATGCCCAAGTTGGCAGACATGACCTGTTCTGTTCTTGACAGCTATCCAGGTCCTTGGCCACAGATTTGTAACTGCATCTTCAAAGTTTGTGCATGACTGACATAGAGAGATAGCAGGTGAAAAGCAAGAGTCMCAAACTGAGGCTTTTGTGTATGACTGAAAAGCATCTGAAATTCATGAAAAAATAGAAATATGTTTAATGAGGCATTTTCAGTTAAAAAGAGCAAATGAAATGGCACAGACTTGTTAGAGGCATAAGAATGGTGGAAGGGAAGGAACAAGAGCAATCAGCAACTGAAAGCAAGCTGTGAAAGAGCATGTGGCATGTTCTCATCTAGCCTGTCTGCACCTTCCTGAGCACTGCCGGTAAAGCTCACTTCTGCAGGAGTTCAAAGGCAGCTGAAAGTGCCTGGCAATCCACAGCATCAGGCTTCCAGAAAACCTTCTCAGTATTTCATAAGGCAATTAAATATCTTCCCTCTGTGAAGGGAAGGAAAAGGATTCCTTCTGAATCCTGAAATCCTGGAATGAACACTCTGTTCACTGGTTTTAACCAACAGATGTGAACAAGAATCATAGTTAATTATTTTTTACTAGAAGGCTACTTTCCTCATTTGCCTCCCATACACCCTCAATGAAGTATTTGGGAATGTTACAGCTTTGTAAGAAAATCCTGGAGAAACTCAGAAGCGCTGCTGGTGGCCCCTCCCAGTCCCAGGGCTGCATTCACTCCATCCCTTCTGGTGTCTGAGATGGACCTAGCTACCACCTCTGATGTCTGAGATCAACTAATGCTTCGGATGACACATTCTCCCAATCTTTGTTTCCCTATACAGTCAGTAAAAGTCATAACATGATACTTGGGCTAGAAGCATACTGCCGGTCTGAGCCAGCTCCCCTGTCCTTCTCTTGTCCATGGAGGAAGCCAAGGTCTGGCTAGTAGAAGGCATGAATTGCTTCTATGGCTCTCCAATGTTGATTTTATAGCAAACAATCCAAACGCAACCCTTGGGATCCCACTGTTTACTACTCTGGGGTTTTCAAAGCCTTGTTTTCTGCTTGCCTTGACTTTGGAGACATGAAGTGCAGCAAACTGTGCAGAACTAGTGCCAGTAGCTGCAAGGAGGAGCAACCAAGTAGGAACAGCAGAGGTTGATTTGGGGATTTTAGCGGTCAGTCCAAGGAAAAAGAAAAAAGAAAGGAGGTACAGTAAGAGTGAGAAATGTGGAAAGAAAAATAAAGGAGGAAGAAAGGGAAAGGCAGAGAAAGATAAATGAGCAGATGGAAACAAAACCAGCAAGAGAAGAAAGCAAGAAGAAAACAGAAGGCAACGAATATTAGGAAAGAGAAGAGGTTGTGGAGCTGGATAAAAGTACCAAGTGAGATGCAGCAACCAAGATGGGGATATATATTAGTAGCAATCGTAAGAACCTGTCCTATTTCCCCTTGAGAAGATCCAAACCAGAAACTGATGAGGGTCATTCTAGTCCCTCTGATTTTGGTCTCTGATCCAAACCCGATCCCATTTATAACTAGTTCTGAGATACCAGTGGTTTTTTTCAAACAGAAAATAATTTTCTTCTAGCCTTTCTCTTTTGATTTATTACATGACTATGCTAAAAATGTCACAGGGTAGCTCATCATTCTCATCAGCACTCTGTGTCACTCAAATAAATTTTGTTAGTACTGGAAGTAACGTACAAAGCACAAAGAGGAGATCTGAAAGGGGAAGACTAAGTAGTTCTTGCTTCACTCTCAAGGTTGTCTTGATTACATTTGTGTTCTGAGTTACTCTTTAGCTTAAACTAGTCAGTAAAAAAAAAATTATCCCAAATAAGTCCAAAATTTTCTTAGTTTCCTGAATCTTTGCCACACAAGACTGTCAGGATATTCAATGAGTTCCTTTCTCAAGGAGATGCTGTGCACCGCAGGAGCTCAGCTGTCTTATTTACATCTCACCCATAAAAGTGCTCTTGTGGAGATGCATCGTCTCAGAGGGGTGGCAAAGTGCACTTCCACATTAGCAGGGTTTGCAGTGTTCACACCCTGCTGCAATCCCACCCTTTGGGGATGCAATTTGTCCCAGACCCTATGGGGCATGCCGGCTGGGAAGGCAGAGCCACACCTTTTCAACTGCCTCACTGCCCGGGATCTTGCCTTGCTGAAGGGGAAAGCAGCAGAGCAGAAGTGGTGAATGTGCCAAGCTTTTCAAGATCTGTTTCATGACTAAGTTGATCCTCCATCCTGGGCATCTGCTAGAGAGCAAAGATGAACCTGACCCTAATTTTGTTACAGGGAGGAAGGAGGTTGTACACACAAAGATTTCTTTGAACTCATTGGCTAAAAAAAAGGTTTGTCTTTTCATTTCTTTCTTGCATTTCAATTTAAAAATATTAATATTTTTAGATGGAATTATTTTTTCTGTCAAAATGCTGCAGCAGCAATATCACTTGGTTTCTGTGGCTACATGCCTGTTTTTTACTATTAAAAAGAAATTTAAGAGCACACTGAGAGAGGGTATATGCTTTACATTTTTACACTAGAGCATTTTCACTTTTAAATCATTGGCTTAAAAAATTGTATGCATTGTAATGCCAAAAAAATAAAGATGTACATAAACTATTACGAAAAAAATGGTCTAAAACTGAGTTTCTAACATTTCATTGTGAAGGAAAATTCCAAAGTGTCTTTTTTCTGTTTTCTTATTTGAAATTACAAAACTTCCCATGAAGTTAGATTACACTTTCCCAAAGGTTTTTCTGTAGAATAGTTACACTGAAAAAAGTATTGCCTCCATAAGAATGACTGAATTTTAAAAGCAACTGTTACAATTTTTGCTGGCAGTGTTTATCATTATATTTATTGTTTTCCTTAAAGTCTAAATTGCTGGAATTTGTGATTTTAAGAGAATCTCAGCATTAAGTCAGAATGAAAAAGGCAGATTGTCTAATCTCATAATTACATTTAAAAATTGAAAGTCTTTCAATCTGAACATTATTTAAAAGAGTAGCTAATTTTATTTCTTCCTTTAAATATCATATTTTTAATTTATTGCCATGAGTGAGGACTTAACTTACCTTTTTTGAAGTTTTTATATTCACTATGTCAGTAACTAGAATCTATAAAAAGACCTGGCATAACAATTTCAGGTTTTCAGGAAATTATAACTCTTTGAAAAGTAATATATAATGACGGATTAAAAATTAAATTTAACTTCAATGAAATTAAATTTTAATCAAAAAATACTGCAGATAGGAAAACCTATAAAAGGTTTTTACATGGAGAAGATTCATCCCTTCCTTTCAAAATGAAATGGATCATTTCTTCAGATCTGAGGATGTCCACACAGAAATAAGGAAATCCGAAAAAAATCCTAAAAAGTGGATTTCTGCTGGAACTGGACCTCCCTGCTTTGGGAGCTGAAAGCTCTGGCATCCCTGATGAGACAGCTGGCATGTTGCTCTGTGGCTGTGGATGCTCTAGCCTCAGAAATTACAGACCAGAAAGATTTCTGTCCTTGTTTCTAGGGAAGTCTTTCAAAACCAAGCCATTTCCAAGGAACATGCTGACTAACAAATGGGATATTCCAGTAAAAAAAAAGCTTTTATATGAAAGATATGCCTGACAGCTTTAACTGTAGCTCTGACCATGCCATTTTTGAGGAAAGTGTTTTCTACAGAAATAAGCTAGAAGTTTCAGGGCAGGAAAAGAAGCTACAACCTCACCCATCCTCTACTGGTTCCCATTTTGAAAGACCACACAATTCCTAGCTCAGCGGCACAAGCAGAGCCCTGTTGTTGAACACAAGCATGGATTCAGCTTTGCCATGCAGTGCACATAGATTTCCATCAGCCCAATTCAAACAGGTCTTAGAACTGTCATTTTCACATGCAAGGAAATAATTTGGATACATATTTATGGTTTCTGGTGGTCACACACAAGCTCACTGAGCTCCAGACTGAGTTCCAGACTGAGCTAACGCTGTGTATCCATACTAGTGCAGACCCCACTATAGACAAACAAATCCAGCTTTCCAGTGTGGTATATATCCCGATTCAGTGTCATCTAACATAATTACACAGTTTTTCCATCTTGTAGCAGGGATAAAGTGAATTCACCTCCACCTGGAGGACAGCAAGAGCAGAATTTGTATCTGCCTACAATATCCAGTGTAAATACACCCCAGTCATCGTGAATATGTAAGAGGTGTTTTAAGTATGAGAGCAGACTGCTTAAAACCAAATATGTTATTTGAAGAGACTAATTGAGAACTTTCTTTTGCAGAAAGATACACCTAGGGCATCTAGATGTTTCTTYGTTATAAATAACTAAAATGCACTCAAATCTCCCTATAAAAATTGCACAGTGCAATGGCAGAACTGCACCTTTTAACTGCTTTAATAAATACTAGCTCCAAGTTTGTTGCTCCTGTTTCAGATTTGAAATCTTGTCTGTTTTTTCCAGGTGGATCAGCTGGCTTAATTAAAGATACTGCTTTGTTCATAACCTTGACAATCACAATTAACATAACAGTGTTGTTACAAATATTATGCTGCCTGATGGTTTTCAGACACCTTTCAGACATCAAYGAATTTGCAGTGAAGTCATGCATATAGATATGAGAAGACAGCCCTTTAAAGCCAAATGATTCTATGGTAAAGAGATACTTACGCTCCTTCACTCTCCTCTCAAGGTAATGCACTGTGTACGTTCTTAATCTTTCTGCTTCTCTCGATAGTTAACAATGACCTCCTGTCTCTGTGCATAAAGATTAAAACTTGAATTAAAACATTGCTCAGGGACTTAAATTACCCACTATGGATTTGCTGCCCCTGGACTTGACCCACTCCCCCAGCAAAAAATACTTACAGTGAAAAAAAATATCAAGCTGGGACAGGGCTGCCCATTTGGTCCCTAAAACCATCTGGGAACATAATGACTCAATTCATTTTGCCCTCAGATTAATGGAGCAACCTCAAGTATTATAAGAAGCACTTTAATTCCCTCTGATGTTTTCATTATGAATTCCTTTGTGGCAGAACTCATTTGCAATAATGCATATGTAATTTTGGAAACCAAAAGGAAATCCTGTAGCCTTCAGGACATTATTAACCTGCAGAAATGCTGAGGCACATGTAAAACTCAAATATGCTAGCACCAGCAACCTCTTGAAACATTGTAAGAATGAAATTGGTAAGTAAAACTGCATCTCGCTACTTGGAAGATAAAATGGCTGAATTAATAACTTTTAAAACCATAATGGTATTAGTGACACTTAAGTGGTCTGTTCAGATGGTTCCTAAGGATTCAAAGACATACACTGGAATAACCTAAAAAGGTTCTAGGAGCTTATTATCTACAGATATTTGGAAGTGAATCACCTGCACCAGTTATAGCTTTCTGCCTTCTCTCTGTTTTTTTGCATGGTCCATTATATGTTTCTTTATTTAACAGTGTTCATCAGCCATAGACAGGASAGCTGATATTTCTGTGTCAAAGCAAAAAATTCAGTCTTACTTGACTTGTGCTTCTTTTAACAGCTACGGACACACTGCTGTATTTTGAAGCCAATGTTATCTCATTTCATGCAATGGGTCCAAGACTATTGCCTCCAGTAGTTTATAGAGTTATATAAAGTAGTCAGTGTCCAATTTCAGAAAGGATCTGCTTACTTTGAGGTGGTGGCATAACTCTTGGTTTGACTTCTTTAATTCTCTATAACAGAATAAATTATTTTTCTGTGGCTCACAGATAAGGCTCCACCTGGAGCAGGGACACCCCTAAGGGACTGCAGGCTCTGGATGAGTCCAAGCCGGAGCAGGGGCATGGGGAGGAGTTCATTGCAATGTTAAAGCCTATAACCTGGCCCAAAAGGACCAGGGGTGGAGATTGTAATGGAAATACCTTTAAATTGTTGTAAACGATGATTTGAGTTGTATGTTACAGGAATTACTATAGCAGGAACCACTGGAACCAATGGAGGAGAAGCCTTACAAGAAGCAGTGCAAGTGCAGCAGTGACCCGAYCTGAGCTGGCTTTGGCGCCCAAYAACTCCACGCAACACACCACCTCTCCTGHCCTGAGTGACCACCATAACAGATGGGGCCCAAAGTCATGGACTAAATTAACTCAATGGACATTTTGTGGACATTTATGGATATTTTACGGACATTTCACAGGGGTGGTCCATAGACTAGGGGAACGATATCTGTGTATTATATCAAAGGATGGAAAGGGGGGTGGTGGGTAATGAGAAGGCATTGATTACTGTSGGACCTGGGCATGACATAAATGGTATGGAATAAGGGGTGGATACTGTCCTGGTTTTGGCTGGGGTGGAATTAATTTTCTTTCTAGTAGTTGGTATAGTGCTATGTTTTGGATTTAGTGTAGGAAGAATGTTGATAACACACTAATGTTTTTAGTTGTTGCTAGGTAGTCTACTTTCTCAAGGACTTTTCAGCTCACATGCTCTGTGAGGTGCACAAGAAGCTGGGAGGGAGCATAGCCRGGACAGCTAGGCCAGCTGGCCAATGGGGTATTCCATACYATATGATGTCATGCTCAGCATATAAGGCTGGGGGAAGAAGAAGGAAGTGGGGGACGTTCGGGGTGATGGCGCTTGTCTTCCCAAGTAACCGTTACGCGTGATGGAGCCCTGCTTTCCTGGRGATGGCTSAACACCTGCCTGCCCATGGGAAGTAGTGAAGGAATTCCTTGTTTTGCTTTGCTTGCGTGCGCGGCTTTTGCTTTCCCTATTAAACTGTCTTTATCTCAACCCATGAGCTTTCTCACTTTTACCCTTCCGATTCTCTCCCCCATCCCACCCGGGGGAGAGTGAGCGAGCGGCTGTGTGGGGCTTAGTTGCCGGCTGGGCTTAAACCACGACAACAAGATTGTCGGTAAACGTAACCAGAGTCATTTGCTAATCAGTGGCTGCAACCCCCACCTATTGTGTGGCAGGTTGGGAAACAGTAGGGACTACTTCAAGAAACCAGAAGTATCACTAAGGAGTTTATTTTAGTCTGCTTATGTGAACTTCTTTTTTTTGTAAAAAATCAATRCATATATCATTTGTTGTTTTGAACCCACAAGTTCATATAGAAAAATGTATCCGTTGTCCTTTGAGATCAGACTGAGAATAAGAACATAAGAATTCCTCTACTGGTTCAGAGCAAGAATCCATCTAGCCGAAGGAGATAGGTAGGGAGGAGTAAAAACAAGGAAAACATACAATGTTCTTTCCTGATATTCTCATAGGCTCAAACTATTTTCATTCAGGGTATTTCCTAAGCTTGACATAGCATGTCTGTTTGGTAAATCGCAATTGATCTCTTATCTAAGTACTTTTCCAGTCATTCTTTAAATCCACACAAGCTTCTTGTGTTCACAATGTCCTTTCAAGTATTCATATAAGGCTGCTGTCTGTTGACTGGARAATCACCTACTTTTGCTTGGTTTGAACCCAGCTCCTACTAGCTTTTTTTCCTGTGTTTTGTATTGGACAGGTTAATCTTTCTCTGCCCACTTCATGCCATTCATAATTCTGCAGTCTTCTATTTTAGATCCCTAAGTCACCTCTTTTCCAGACTGAGGAGCCCTAGCCTGCTCAAATATGAGAAACAGGCCACACATTTGATTGTGCTTGTTGCCCTTCTCTGAACCTGCACCRGTTCTAACGCATCCTTTCTGACCTGAGGGGACTAGGGTGCACACAACATTCAATACGAAGGCCAACATGAATGTGCACAGTGGCATAATTCACCTTTGGTGTCCTATCTCCAACTGTACCAGAAGTTTGAACTGAAAATTCAAGAATCCCCTGGGAGTCAAATGTGAAATAGCCTGTCCTTCATCTGTTATCCTTTATTCCTGACAAAGTTTAGCTCTCAGGTATGAGATAAAAACAGTTTTACAGTTCCTTTTGTAGCACTAGCTATATAACTGCAAATACTACTCTTACTAATAGTAAATATCTAATCTCCTTGGGAATGTTTTTAAATTCTTGACCATAAGAGTGTCCTGTACCAATGAGTTCCACAGCTGTTTCCACAGCATGTTATGCAAGAAAGTATTTCCAAATACTGGTTTTAACTCTTACAGGTCACTGTCACTGAAGGATTGTTTATTGCATGCAATGTGAATAGATTATTTTTTTGTGGGGGTAGTAGATAAAAATATTTATACAATACTCTCAAAATAAGGAAATAAACATTAGAATTGGAGCTTTCCTAGAAATTAGTCCAATTTTGGCATCAATAACTATTTGTAAGAGAGCTTCTATGTTAGAATAAAATATTTTAGTTTCTTCCAAGTGTTGTAATTTACATTATTGTCATTTGGAACTTCTATAATACACAGTAGAAGTACATACTTTGATTCTCTGTGTCTGTATGCGTGTGTGTGTTAAAGACTACCTTTTATTAAAATATATGTTGCAGAAACTCCTAACCTAAAACATTGAAATATAAAATCAGTTACTGAACTGATCATAACACCAAAGTCTTTAAAAACATTTAAAGCGTAATTTTAACTAATCAGAAGATAACCTCAAATGTTCATTTTGTGATCCCTGTTTGACCCTGTACAAGACTCACTTGCCCTCCTACTTTATAACAAAGCATTTTTCAAAGATGTACTTGCTGGGACTGGCTCCATGAGCCCAAGAAAAGTCCAGAATCATTTCCTCTGACTTCTTCAATATTCAAGAAAAGGCATTAGCAGCAGCCATCAGAGAGGGTCTTGAGAACTAGCAATGAACCTTGAAAGAATTTGGTGTCAATATGCTGCTGTAAATTATTGGTATAGGAGGCTCAGATTGCCTTCTGAGCTCTGCAGTTACGATTCAAAACAGTGAATAGTGTCATTCCTGGCTTCTGAATGTCTGGTACAGCTCATTTGGTGCTTTGAATAAACCGGTGCAACATGCCTAAATTCACCTGTAATGTAAATGGCTGCTAAATTCATGTGTTAGATGCTATACTGTTTCAAAAAGCAGTCCAAAATCCTTTACAGGAGGTCAACATTCGGCATAAAACTACATTAAAATGTAAACATTAGAACTGTAGGGCAAGAGACACAAAGACAAAGGAGCAGAGCCTCATTAAAATCACTGCATCATTTGTATTTCTGGAGTACTGGCTGTTTCAAACACTGTTTGATGAAAAAGAAACAAGACTTAACCTCCAGACTCTTGTGCTATGATTAGAGATAATGATCTCTAGAAAGAAGTTGTAATATAGTTCTGTCCAAAAATCTGGTGTTCTAGTTCACATAAAACCTTATTTTTCTGAAAAAACAGTTTAAACCTGACATCTACGTGAAATGGAAACCTTCCCAAACTGCCTGTGAACTGAAAGCCCTCCTGGATCTCAGCTGCTGAGTCATGCTCAGAAAGCACAGGACCTGGAGTGGCAATCATAGCATCCCACTTCAAGCATTGGTAGGTCACCCACTCTCTCTTTATAGCCAGTGGTGAGAAATAGGTCCTGTAAGGCACAGTTCATGTATTTTGGGTTTGGGTGACTCATGCCCTAAGACCTCCACTGGCTGTAAAGGGAGTTCAGGTCAAGTGACTCAGAAGTAAACATCTACTCTGCAAACTTGGTCAGCTCATAACCTGGCTGGATCCGGGCTGCGTGGCAGCACACCTCGAGCCTCTGGCCTGCCTGAACTCATCACAGGAGCCTAACCTGAAGCTGCTTTGCCCAGAAACCCACCTGTGGGCTGAAGCAGCAACATGATGCTTTTTGTAGGCACAGTCAGCCTGTGTCCATATCAGTAAATGAAGCAGTGCCAACGAGTGCTGTGGTAACCCAAAGGTTTGTACTGATAAACAGTTAAAGTCACTCATGTTATGGTTTTGACTCTGTCTAACTGGCACTTCCCCAAACAATTCCCAGGAAAATGTGACAGCTAGTATAAGACAAGGACCCTTTCCTGAAAGGCTCAGTGCTAGCAATTAGGGGAAGAATTACACTCTCTTCAGGATGGGGTAATAAATAATCAGATAATAAATAATCATAATAAATAAATAATGCCATAAAAGGGTCCTGGGTCTGCTTAATTTACAGGATAGTCATAGCAAGATGGATCCCCAGACCCTGTCCTGGATTTGTTGAGCGCTCACTGAATTCATGATGGTGTTCTAGTTCACATAAAACCTTATTTTATATAGAGATATCTTTCAGGCTTTTGACACTTATGTTTTCTGATGAAAGTTGGGTTTGTCAGACATCCTGGGCATAGCCAGTGTCAGATCAGTCACTCTGATTTCGAAAAAATGTCTTTTCACTTTTAAATGGGAAAACTGAAATTTATCTTACTTTTGACCCTGAAATTTATCTTAATTCTGACTAAAGGGATCACTAATAAGGATGCAGTTCAGCCTCTAGAGTTCACTCAATCCTTGGTCTTATCTGGGACAGCCAGTAAAAAAGCCACTCAGCAGACAGTTGTCCACCAGGAATGGAAATACATTACCAAATCATTTAATAAGATTGCTTATTAAAACCATAATTTTCAATCACAACTGACCCTAGCTAAACTGAAGGTGGTGCCTAAGACCAGTCTTTATTGTTTTACTTTACTCCCTTCATTTCAAGCATCAGCTTTAAACTGCYTTATCTTAACTCTCTTTTCCACACACTGAAATTTTAGTCTAGCTTTGACCATAACAGTAGCTGACGTCAATGTCTGCTTATTATGATGTTTATTCAGGTTTAGTTCTATATCAGTTAGTTCAGTCTTCAGGGATGCTGGTGCTGGACTAAAGTCAGYTTTTTAAAGGTCAATGCACAGCCACTCTACAACTTACTTATATAGAATATTCACAGCCAATTAATTGCCTAGGTGCATGTATTTTTAGTAAATAATCCTTTTTATACTGCTTTGAGAAATGCATGATTGACATGAATATGTCTCTTGATATATTAATCTATTGTATAAATACAGGAAGTCATACTTACTGGCCGTAAAATGGCTGTAATACAGATGGGGAAAGTATGCTAAATAGAAAGCTACTGTCTGTGATTGAAATTTAATTACTCTCCAGAAGTCTCAGTCTTAGCATTGTAGAAGCCATGCAATCCCTTCTGGACACAGCTAAAAATTTTAAAGGTGATACTTTTCCCTTCTAATGGTAAAATGATTTTTAWCCAACACTTTAGGCTGGCTCCATCTTTGTATATCAATTTCCTTAATCTTTGGTTTGTCACTGAGTATTTATTAGGGAGAAAGGGAGAGGCTTTTGTTTTGAAGAAGTAATCTGTGATTATCTGTCACTGGCCTGTTCTCCCACAGAATAATGCTCAGGAGAGAAATGGTTTGGGGGAATTAAGCGCATTGCTTTTACACTTCAGTCCCAGGAGGATATTTTAAGTATAAGAAAAAAACTTGAAGTCAGGGAAAACCTGTAGACTTCTGTTCATTTTATGCCAGAAAATCTACTCAAGAACTTTTTTCTGTATAGATGTACAATAATAAAGTTTGTAATTGGTTGCTAAACTTCAAATAACTGTGTTATTAATATTAAGGCTGCACGTTAAATAAAAATCAGGAGACAGAAGAAAGTAGGAGATGGTAGATGTACTAATATATTTTATGTTGGCCAGGCATTGGAGGCCTTCAAAGAAGAGGGACAGAACTTGGAGTCATTAGAACGACAGTAGGAGATGGCATTGATATGCTCTTTGCTGGGAGGTGATAAGGAAGCTTTTAGAGTACCTTATGGCATGCAGAAGGAAGGGTGAGAAAGCAGATGTTATGCAGCAACTGTGAGAGCAGTAGGGGAAGAGAGGATGCTGGATGAAGACAGAAAGCAGAATGTCAGGCCAGAGGAAAAAGAGGAAGAAAACCACCTTGTCTGGGTAGCACCACTTCCAGCTGGGCATTTTACCTGTTCTTTCTTCAAGCACTAGGAAAATACTTTAACTGCAAATTATCAATGCTACAGAAAACACAATTGCCCTGTGCTGATCATATTACACCAGATTTATGAACAGACTCTAACCAGGGAAAGTATCCCCCAATCAGTCTCCTCCCCTGTTACATACATGCATCTTCCCCTACAGTGTTACCTCTGCTCACCCTGAGAGCAAAGATTGGTTGCACTTGCTCCCCAGAGGGACCAGGTTTCTGGGACATGGAGGTAAAGCACTCTGCTACATGCAAGTCATGCAACCCAGGTACATGGTATATGACAGAAGAAATAACCCCTGTCTGCTGAGAAGACCTACAGCAAAGCTCTGCACCATGCCCTATATGGAGCATAAGCCATGCTCTCACTCTTCCGGAATCATAACCAGGTAACCTAGTGGGAATTAGACCTGCTGTGGTTGAGGTTTTCTTACAGGCATAACTGATTCTAATAAATGACATTTGTTGCTAGGGTAGGAGGTTTTCACAGGATTATATGCAAAAATAAAATACAAAATACAAGCCTCAGCTACTTGACAGAATCCTTTTCTGACAAAGTTTTCTTTTTTGTTACTGTGTAAGCTCAGCAGATTCAGCCTAAACAGAGCTCATCAGCTTTCTGTTTCTCCTGTCACTGGGCAATCATATGTCCCAATTCACTTGAGCACCTCAGAGTCATTTACCAGCCCATTCTTAAATCAGTTCTGTAATAGGTTTTCCACTGGTGACGCAAACTATGTGCTTGCAACTTCACATTATTAGGGCTGCCTGCTGCCTAAGAGTCCTGCCCTGGGCCAGGGCAGAGGGTATTCACGTTTTGCTCCATATGTAAGTATTCACACATGATAGTCCCAGAGCCATAAGGCTGAAAGAAAAAGGAGCTCTCTGTTACTTCCATAAGAAGAAAGCAGTTCACTCAAGAAGGCATCATTTATACGCGTTGCAGAAATGCCCCAGGGATGACTCTGAAGCATTACAGAGGGCACTCAGGGACTGACACACATGTGCCACCCTGGGCTATCAGCCACCCTGCCCTCCCCCTGCCTGCAGTCCCTATGGATGCTAGCAGGACATTGGGCCTGAATGAAAACACATGGCCCTCAGCAGCCTGTATGTGGTCAGGAGCATCACCGAACCAGCCGCAGCTCTGGGCTGCCTCACTTCTGGCCAGGCAGGAAATGCCGAGCTGTATGTGCAGCTGGAAAAGCTAAAACCTAGTGAAAGGGGTCAACAGGACATGGAAAGAAACTTCCTCTGGCTGAATGAGGGGCGCATGCCCGGTGCCAGGTGAGGGGCTCTGCCTTATGGCTGCTGAAAGACTGAGGCCAGGGGTCGTATTTAGGCAGCAGTTCTCCAAAAGGAGTGAGGTGTTTGCAGTCTTGTCTGGGGAGTAAGAAAAATACCTGACTCTGTTTCTTTCCTAAAACGTGGGCCTGAGTAAATTACTAGCTGAAGTCTCAAATAAAATACCATCTTTATTTTCTAAAAGATCTGTAATTGAACTTAGCCCAATTACGGCTGCTGAAGCTGTAACACACTGGTGTACAACCTATTGACACATTTTATGCTCATTAACTTTTCTTTAATTTGGAAGATGCCTAAGGCATCTTTTCACATAAACAGGGTAAATACATTGGAAATATATGGTAAATATATACAAGAAACTACTCAATTCRATTTCTTTTAAGGGAATAATGTATGTAATATTACTACATAGATTTGATTTTACTGTGTGTATGGATAAAGTGTAAATCCATAGATATTCTCTGTTCTTACAATACAGCTTTTTCTTTGATGCTGCTAAGAAGTCCTAATGTTGCTGACTTCAATGCTATAGCAATTACTCATACCATCATACCAATAAATATTGAGCAAGCTTGGTCCTTAAATGCACTCCTCAAAGACATGAAACACACAATACAATCAGTTGCACATGATCAAGCAGGTGTTTAGTATGGACTTCAATGGCAGCTTGCATCTCTAGATGCAAGAAGTCTTTGATCTATATATCAAAGCACAATGGTAATGAGCGTGCTCATTGCACTATACCTTGGTACTTCAGGTACATTTCGCTCCCCTGAATGTTGAAGCAATTAAACAGAACTTCAGCAATACTACTAATTAGCAAATTGCTGTCTCAGAGTCTCAGCATTTAACTCTTTATTTTATATTAGTTCTAGAGCATCACGAATTCTGCTCCCAATCACTGTAAGGTCTATTCATGGTCCATCCTGACACGCTAATTGTTAGACATACTGCTCAGACATGGGATCAGAAAATGAGGCAATCTCTTATTGCTCCATAGTGATCTAGCTAGCACGAGGAAGAACCACTGACAAGTTTGTGGACGCTTAATGATGGTGATCAAGCTGGTCAGCAAGACTGCTAAGAACCATCTTGTCTTTCTATGGCTGTCAGTTCCATTGCTTAACCACATCTGTATGGCTTATCAGTGCACCGTGCCTGCCAGAGAGGTTGCAGAAAGCTCTAGAGAGCAAACAAAATAGGGCCAAAACATGAGAAATCACTGTCAATGTTTTTCAAAATAAAATCTGCATGCTCGCTTCACTGTAATTCTTCTCTTATTCTGGTGGAAAGTTAATTTTACACATTGTGAACAAGCTTACTTACACAAAAGATGATTTGGCAAAGTTAAGTAGTCCTAAATTCCTCAGAGGCCTTGAGAATTTGCCTGAAAAAACAACATTGCTTTTTCAAGGAGACTTGTTGAGGTGTATATATATAAAATCATTACTGATAAGATTTTCCTGTAGGACTAGTTTGACTTGCAACACCACTCAAACTGGCATAGCATTCCTGACTTTAAGCTAAGACTGATCTTGTGTCCTTCATGAGTCTGTCCTTCACGAGTCTGTCCTTCACTTACCCTGAACCACCCAACTCGATGCTAGATTAATTTACCATTCTGCAATTCCATTGACACCCAAAATAGAATTTCTTCAGTATTAATATTCTTCAGTTCTTCAATATTATTCTTCACTTCTTCAACATTAATATACGCTCATTGGTGTTTAAGTTCAGAATGATTGTCCTGATGCAACATTTTCTTTCTGATACTTTCTCCTGCTTAACAGCATAAACATTTGGAAGATGCACGTTCATCAGAAAGTGTTACTACGTCTCTACCACTCTCTCTTTGTATCTGAAGTTTTACTCTTGAGTTCCTTAGCCTTACTACCTGAAATTCAAGTGACACAATTCCCTATCATTGAAAACTCCCAGGGTGTTAACAATTCTAAAGGCAGCGGTATCTGAAATGTGAGCCTCAGGATCCTTAACATGAAAAGAGTGCATGAGACACTTTCCACGTACTGTTCTATGAACTTAACTTGCTCTTTCCAGTTATGTGCTGATGAAGGCTATTTCTATAAGAAGGATATGCTGTAACAGGTGAAGATTTGTAGTTACAGTGCTGTTCTCTAGATTTCAAAAGATTTTGAAAGAAGAGGTTTTCTGCCTCCTGCATTCGAAACCTATCCTCAGCAAAATTTGCTGAGATATAAAAATCAGTAAAAAACAATTTGCTAGTGAATAGATAACAAGTGTCAGCTATTTCCAAAGGGGAGAAAATGAATTGCAGAGAGCCTCTACTGTAATTCCTTAGCCCTGAAACASAGTAAGAATGAAACTTTTTTTGAACTGTTTCCTGCCACTTCCAAAAGCAGAACCCTGCACACTGCATGCATTCTGTATGGAGATCCTCTGCTGGAAGTCAGCAAGAGACGATAACTTCACTAGGCAAGTAGCTGAGTCTCCATTCAAAGAATAATGGATGCATTGCTTTTAGAAGTATATGCATCCTGCATGTCCCAGAATGGCTCCTTAATATGATTCTTACATGTTCATACCTCCAATACTGAAAATAAAACAGTATTTGGAATATAGTGCTACTAGGCATGAACTTTTAAAGTTGACTTTGTAAAGTCTAAAACTGTTGAACGTAATATTGTAAGCTTGATTTCAGAAGAGCATTTGGGGTAATTAATTTTCAGGACAGAAATGTAGTCAGGCAAGACTAATAATGACAGCAAAAAAACCCACAAAGATGCAAACACAAAGCACTTACTTAATCTCGTGTTATAAAAGTTTTCTTTCAAAATTTTAAAGTGATGAATCAAAGGTTCTTGGGGTCTTTTTGAGTAATTAGGAGGTTAACAGAGGAATTTAACAACCATGGTCAAAGAAGATGAAGTACTTTAAAAAAGATTTGTCAGAAAAAAAGATGTAGCTTCTTGCAAGACAATGTCCAGAAAAGTTATTTCTTTCTAGAAGGAAATCATCAAAAGGTTAGAAGTAGACATCTTTCTGAGGAACAGTTCAGACACCTGCACTATAAATACAGAAAAGTATCCAAGTATTAAGTTCCTCAAAGAAGACAAATTCTTCCATAAAGTTTCATCATTCTGACTGGCTACAGGATTAGGACAGAAGTAGCACGTTACAAACACATTTCTCAGAAAAAATCTTGAATCAGTTCAAAATCTCTCACTGTCTTCATTGAGACTACAATTTCACACTGGAATGGTAGTATTTTATAGAGAATTACCCAAAACCTTATTTATAGTCAGTTTTATTTTTAAGGATATGTTACTGACAATCAGCTCAAGGACTCTTCAAAATTTCTACTTACTTATTTCTATTGCAATGAGGAATACATTGTACAGGGTGCTCTACAACTCATGTGGGATAATACAATCCCTGCTGTAAGATAAAGAAAATTCAGAAAGTGACTATGTATCTTTTATTCTTTAAGGGTATTTAAAAAAAATTAAAAAAAAAATATAGGGTGCGTGTTAGTCAATTGATAGTTAAACTGTGAATATGAAAAGATAACATTTCAATAAGGTGGATTTCTGTGTAATCAGCCTCTCATTCCTTTGCTTTCTAGTCAGACTTCTAATGAACTAACTGGTACACCCATAAATTATATATAGGATTAAATGTGCTATATATTATAAAAGAGGTGTTTTATTGTTTGAGGTGACTGCTGCAAACAAATCTAAGCTTTGTAAAACTCACTTTGAAATTGATTTACTGATCTCATTTTAAAAGTTGCATGAAAAATATCTGCTTATCATCTGGATAGTGTAGCTCTAATAGCAGCATATTCAAGTGTGGCACATCCAATATTCAAGTCCAATAAAATGAAGAGACTGTGGAAAAAATACAGAGGAAAGCACCACAGGAAATGAGCTTAACACTTTAACTCCCCAGTTCGTACTCAAAATCCTGCAATGAAACCACCAACCCATTAAATTATTTGAAGCAGAGGACTGCAAAAGCTTCACGCAACTTGCCTGTAGAGGGGTTCTGAACAAACCAACAGCACAAGCGCTCCTAATTAGGGCTGAAATGCCAGGTTTAGAAAGCAAGAACATCTTCTTTTGCATCTGGCGGATTGACAGAAAAACAGAAAAGCAATATGAAAAATACTTCAAACTGTCATTCCTGATTTAGCACTAAATGTAATTACGATGATATGTTAAAAGAGTATATCCATGCCTAAAGTCCTTGAGCAATCATATATTGAAAAAAAATGGTTGGTGAATTTTTGTCTGCCTCTTTGCACTACCTTTAAGTGCCATATGAATCCATCCTTTTATATTACAAGAACACATAAATTTTATCAATTTATTACACAGAATTGAGAGATATATTGAATGTAGAATGCAACAGAACAGACTATCCCCTTATTCAGCGTACCACGGGAAAATTACTTCAATTTTTAAATTCACTGAAAATCATTATTTCCTTTATATCAATACAGCTGTCATAATTAGTCAAAGAGGACCGAATTTCTCCAAGTGACAAATTAAGTCCAAGAAGAGATTCATAAACCACTGAAATTCTGACTGGCAAAATAATCTGCATAGGTCCTCTGATTTGTCCGGTAGTTACCAAGAAGTTAAGAATTTTTACTAGACCAGATTATCAAGAGTTCATACAAGTTTATTCATGAGAAAAAATCTGATACAACTGAATAATGATTAAACAAAATGAAGGAACTAATGATTCTGCCTTTAAGGGCATTTATTAGAAGTTGCAAGGTAACTTAGTCAGCTTTTTGTTTGTTTTTTTAAGCAAGAACCATGCAGGTGCTGCTAGAAGCATATTGCCAGGCTGTTCATTTTCTTCAAATTCCGTAAGAAACTACCAACTATTTTGTTTACTGGAAAGGTCAGAGAGGAGATTAGAAGGGATAACAGTGCATAGCTGAACACTTAGTCATTAAGATGAAAGGTGATGCTGGCTTATTCACCACAGCTAAACAGAAAAAAATGCATATAATATTTTTTGGTAAGACTAAAAATTATACATTCTGGTGATAGATATTGCAACACAATCCCTTTCCAATGTGGTCATCTTAACTGGACAGCTGCATTGCCGACTGAGGGCACTGTGTTTCACAGTGTTTCTGTTCTGTCAGCATGCACGAGCAAGTGCTTTCTCCTGGAGATAAAACTACATCTAAGCACTGGGAGAAGTGATTTTGTAAGTCTCCCTCACAGAAAAGCAAGACTAGTACTGGTCAAAATTGTTGGCAAATAGTAGGTCATAAAATAAATGTAGCATGACGTCAGTCTGGATGGAAGGAGCTGGAAATTGCCTTCATTCCACATTTGGAAAATAGCTTCAGTTGAAGACTGTTGAGAAAAGCAGATATTTTAGAAATGTTGACTCATTCTGTTTTGACATTTCATTTAATGTCAACTTTTATTTTTATTTTGAAATGGCATTTTTCATTCCAAAATTGCCTTTTTCTAAAGGGAAGGTTAACAAACATTTCAATTGACACCTCCAAAGATGCATTTGTTTGAGGTTCTTTCCCTAAACAGACTTAAATTTACTGATTTTTTTTTTTTTTGCAACCAAAGCAAGAAGTCTATTACATGACAAGCTTTAATTTAAAGGCTCAGAAAGCCAGTGCCTGTGGAGATCTTTGAATTGTCACATCAGAAGATTACTACAAGAGCATGACATTTTATTATTAAAAAGAAAAAAATTCATAAAAGGACTCCTGTMCTGTCCCTCATCTTTTCTTTCCCTCCAACCCCAATAACTTTCTTCTTTTATCTCAGATCCATTTCTCAGTTCTGTTTGTAAGCAGCAAGATCTGTTTCCAAGCAAAAGTTTGGTTGATATCTTCCTCCTCTCACAATAAATCTATTAACTCCTTCCATTTACATTTGCTCTGTTCCAAGCTCTTCTCTACCCTTACTGCCATTTCAGCCTGGTGGATGTCTGGACTCCATCTCTCCTGGACCCAGGTCAATTCCACAGCCTCTTTCTGAGTGATAGTATGTCCCAGTTCAGCAAGATGTTAATGGTGAACAATGAAAATAATTAAGCAATCCAAGCATCCATACACGTAACTAATTAGTCTAGGAGAAGCAGGAAGCAGACAGTATGTTCTGAACAAGTTCTATTAATGAAGAATGGTCTGACAGAGGCGATTCTAATTGCACCATGGTATGTCTAATCTAATTATGCTAATAGTTTATTTGCACTCTAAATCATCTCTGTCAGCTCAGATACTGAAATCTGGTGATATCACACAGTGCTAGTTCTCATTAGATTTCACATCTCTCTTCCCTATATGTTTGCTCTATCTGAGCATAAGTGTTGCGTTGCTCTGAGTACCAGGCGGGTTGGGAATTCCTTGATGAAAATGCTCTTTGGGGTATTTTCCTTGGGAAAGACCAGTTCATCACAGCAAAGTGTTTGCGGGAACATGTTTGAGAGACTCCTCGGGTAGGGAATGTCTCTAAGTTGTTCCTTCTCTGGAAAGTACTACTGACTTAACTTTGAGTACTTCTAAGGCCATGACCAAAGGATTACCATCTGCATAAGGAATATTCATCCTTACTCTGATCATTTTTCTTATAAATATATTCTTAACACCAACTCCTAGAATAAGCCATTACCAAGCAGGTTTGTTCTTCATTGTAGCAGACAGAGCAACCTCAGTAAGAGGCCCAACACAACACCTACTGTACATCACTTAAGACTGGCGGAGAGAAGGTGGGTGCAGTACTTGAAAGATTCAAGAAGGCAAGTGATGCTGATGAACAATAAGGGAAAGTAACACAAGAACCTGAAAAGCTATAATCCGTACCAGTGGTTGACTGCAGGATATTGCAAACTCCTAAGCAAAAATTATTCAGAAAATTTGAGAGTATTCTGATCCATACAAAATTATCAAGGAAAAAGGGAGGACAGTTTCTTGACAATAAACCTGACAGTCCAGACAGTGGGAGATGACTAGCTGCCATGTAGCAAATGGTTATGCCAATCTCAGCCATTACAGGTGGACTGTTAACAATTATATAAAAAGCACTTAACTTCATATTGCACTTTAAAAAATCTAATTTTGAAATCAGTGTGGGTAAGAAGTAAAAAAAATAACAAAATCAAAGTCCTTCAGCACATCATAAGAGGCAGGAAGAGACATGCAGCTCAAAGGTAAAATAAATGACAGCAATCACAGTACTGCTGCGTTCTGTTTAAGTCACAAGTATTCAGAGCTGCGTAGCTAAAAGGTGTCATAGAATAGA
Organism: Oceanodroma leucorhoa; assembly: GCA_030449065.1. Taxonomy (NCBI): domain Eukaryota; kingdom Metazoa; phylum Chordata; class Aves; order Procellariiformes; genus Oceanodroma; species Oceanodroma leucorhoa. Next base: position 748,575 of record JASVER010000070.1, read on the forward strand.
ATAGAATCATTAAAGTTGGAAAAGTCCTCTAAGATCATCAAGTCCAACGTCAACCCAACACCACCATGCCCACTAAACCATGTCCTGAAAYGCCACATCTACACGTTTTTTGAACACCTCCAGTGATGGTGACTCCACCACTTCCCTGGGAAGTGTCATGTCACACTGCAACAGCCAACACTGAAACATCCCAGAAGTTGCTAAGAAATGTAGACAATCAGCTAAGAAACTCCAGATGAGAGAGATCCCAAAGGCATATCCAGTCCTGGCAGGTTTATGAGGATTTACAGGGCTTCAGTTGCCCACACATCCACACTTGAGAGGCCATTTGAGAGGCTTTAGTGTATTCCAGCTGGTTTCCAGCTGCTGCTCGAGGTGGGTGTGGATACCCCATACACCCGTCAATCCCCTGTGGATGTGACCCTGGCATGCTATACTAGGTACCTATGTGAACAATGAATGTAAAGCCTCATAACAAGCTTCAGGTCCCAGAAAGGCTAAAAATGGTTGGGATTAGCAGGAAAGAGTCCTTTTAGGGCCTGCCTTTCCATCACTCTTTAAGGGAAGACACATGTACAGAAAGTATTTCCATTTCTGAAGTGAGCGAAAGAACACTGAGACTGGAGGAATCAGTTGAGTTACAATCCTGAGGTGCCTGCAGAGAAGCTGCATGTTCACAGAAAATCAGACTGACGAATATTTGACCATAGAAGGAAGCTCTGCTTTTGAGGTAGGAATGGAGAATGTTACCAGTGTCTTAATAAGTGTAAGAAGCATCTTTATGTCAACATTGAAAAGAAGAGCTCTGAACGACATTCTTGTTGAGATGCAATTTAATTTGTCATTCACCTTACACCATCAACCCAGACTTCTACCAGTGACTGCCCTGTCTGTAGCAGAGGTATATGCCTACCAAGCAGCTGCCCAGTCCCATCTGTCTTCCTGTCTCATATCCTCTGTGGTTGGTAGTGTCAGCTACCAGAAAATTCCTGTCTGAGATAGAATATCCAAGAAATGCTGCACAACCACCAGAGGTTGTTGGGTCCCAGAAGCTTCCCCCACACCCAGCTGAATGGGAAGGGCTCTTTAGTTCTTGTATTTGGACAGTGGGAGAAAACTACAGTGGTAAAATACCTGCAGCCTAAATGCTTAAAAGATTCAAACTTCTATTATAATTGTGAGTTAACTGATCAGCATTTTGAAAATTCCCAGTAATTTATTTTTTTCATTCATTTCTGTGAGAAGACCCAGATGATCACTACTTATTGTGTCRAAGACCAGGTTGTTTGAGAGGTACAGTGGAACATGCACACGTTTTGAATTCCAGCTTCTAAATCAAATTAGAAGGCAGACAGCAAGTCACCCTTCAAGATGAAATTCTTAATGAGCARATTAACTGCTACCATGCAGACAAGAAAATTCAAAAGCCACACTTTGCTGAAAGACAGGCATTCAGTGACAGGATGGAAAACATTCAGAAACACGAGCCCCCAGGTAGGGCCTGGCAGATATATTCCATTAAAAAAAAAAAAAAAACAAACCCACAAGACTAGAAACAAACACGTAAACAAGAATCCTCCAAGGAGAACGTATCAGGAAGAGAATTATTCTCTTCTCACTCTAGACTTCATCTGTGATACAATTTTTTTTCCTGGTCCTTTAAAAAGTTTGACATACACTTCCAAATAACTATGCTGTAATCTAAAAAAAGAAGCAGCCATTTCCTGGCTTTATATAGGTACTAATGTGTGCAGGTATGCTTACATATGTATTTATACAGTTCCACCTCCTTTTAGTTTTGTTATATCCATTTCTCACTGGGATACCTGTTTTCAAGGCAAGGTTAATGGCTATCTGGAGCTATATGTGGGGAGTCAGTAAGCATTTTGCTTAGGAGAATGGACAATTCAAAGGTTTGACTATACCACTGTGCTCCAAGACTATATATATATATATATGTCTTCAAAATCTTTGCTGCTCAGACTGCACATCCTTACAGAAGATATTTTAGACTTGGGAAAAAATGGCAATGGCAGGAGCATAAGAAAACTCTTCTAGGTTTAGATCCTGTAGTTATTTATCTGTGTACCTTATTTCCTTATCTCTACACAGACACCTAAAACTAGTAAGCTGAGTAGATCTGATTAAAAAAAAATGGGAATTCATATGAGGGGAAAACTCTTTGGCCTCTCCTGACTCTCTCACAACAGAACCAACACTCGTGAGTTCATATGGAACTTGGTAGCACAGAAACAAAACATATTTTGCAGATTTAGGCCTTGATTCTGCAAACAAGTACAGCTATTTAACCTTGCTCAGAGGAATAAATGTAACTGCAAGTGAGTTTAAAGGTAAATGTGCCCACATTTGCAGGACTGAAGTTTCACTTTCATCCTTATCAGTGCTAGTCCAAACTTTTCTTCCACTGTTTTTTGATTTGGATTTTCCCCCTCTGACACACATGGGGCAAATATCAGAAGAGCCCTAGGAAGAGCTTTCATTCTAAACATCTAGGACGGCTATAGCTGTTGTGAGAGAAATCTGTTAATTCCTGATAAGCCTGAAGTCTTATTTTGAAATTATTTACATGAACTGCTTTAACACTTTCCTCATGCATATGATAGATTTCAGTGATAATGCTGCCTCCCTTTAAAGTTGATTGACAGTGGATGAGACCCACGTTTTGGTTACTTATAATTTCACTAATGGTAACCATTCATTTCAGAGTCTCCCAGCCCTTCTGGTGTTTTTTTTTTTTCATTTCAGTTTAAAATAGCTCAGCCTTTTTACAGAACAAAACAATTCCCTATGTTAGTAGCATTTTCTAGCCATTGTACTGAGAATCATTAGAGCCTTCCTGGTGTGGAGAAGGCACTTGAAAGATAGTGAAGGGAAAACTGTCCTTAGCATCAAGGCCATGCATTTTCCTGCTCATGCAAAAATTCATCCAAACTTTCATAATCTAGCCCCCCYCCCCCCCCCCCCCCCCAAAAAAAAAAAATCTATGTTTGCACAGTTGTAACAAGACTAGGTAGGTAAACTTCAGCAGCTCCTTCTTTTACAGATTCCACCTTATTAACACATCTCTTTCTCTGCCATGCATTTTGCCAGAGAATTCTGGAGTTTTACCTCACAAAGACTCCAAGGTGTACAGCCAAGGAAATCTAATAAAAACTGTCCATTAAGAAGTTCCAGAGTCAAGGCAAGACTCTCTCATTTGCCCCCAGTAGCCACAATATATACTCCTATACTATTTTTCCAAAGGATCCCTTGTGGACAACAAGATGAATTCATGTTGTATAATAGTCTTTTGTTTCTAGGATACTTGTCATGTATTGGTGGAGACAGAAGATGTATGGAATGAAAAGGAAAAACAGGTTAAGGGAGTAAAATGGTGTCCTAGATAACTCCATTCTACCCAGATACTTGCTACAGATGCCAAGTAATTATTTATCATAAAAATGTTTGGTTGACCACTATCTTACTTAGATTTTTAGGCTCATTTTTTAGACACTTGAGATCTGGCTTGTGGAAGTGTTGAATGTTCACTATTGCAACTGAAATTAGTGACAACTAAGCTTTTGAAATATAAAATATTTTTTTAAATGCTAAACGCCCTGGAGAAGAAGAAAAAAAAAAAAAAGAAAAAAAAAAAAAAAAACAAAAAAAACCACAACAACTGCCAGGCCACAAAAACCTCCGTCATTTCTGAAGAAGTCCGTGAAGTATTAGTTTTACTGTTTCAATAACAACAAGAAAACCTAAGCATGGATTTTGGAAATTTCAAGGGAAGTAATTCAAGTCAGAAAGACTACAGGGAAATTCAGAATGTTAAAATTCTACTTTAAATCGTTACTTTGCAGTCAGAAAATTAATTTAAGGACATTGGTCTCATTTTAACTGTTTGTTTTAGGGATTGGTAGAAATGAGTTTAGGGGAATGAACGAGACTGAAAATATGAGTCAATAGTCTGAGGCCTATTGAAACCTATGTGTTGCAAACAGGCTTGATGATAGTGAAAAAACTCACCCATTCAATATTCGTTGAGGAGTTGGAGCCCAGTGTTTCTGCGGCACAAACACTGACCTCTACTACTTTGCTTCAAGAGAACTCAGTTATCTGAAGCCAAAATAAGTTATTTTCTCCCTCTGTGGAATAGTCACCAGAAAGCAATATATCACACTGCTTCATAAAAAAGGAGCCAATCCACCACACCATCTTAAAAATATCTCTGTAAACTGAAAAGTTCAGTTGGTCAAGAATACGAAAAATATAATTTCGTTTAAAAAAAAAAAAAAAAACAAAACATTTTTTTCACAGGAAAGTTTCTGATTTTTTTTCTCCCTCATTTCAGTCGGGGGAGAAACACAAACATATTTCTTTTAGGTTTACCTAAATCTAAATATTTCAGTTGTCAAACTGAACTGAGGTACTATTTGTCTGCTTTAATATACTACCCATTTTTCTAAAGAATAAAGTCCTCAAGTGTTGATCTGGCAGGGCTGTATTCCTCCTGATGCAATTGGAGGGGAAAAAAAAAATCTGAATCCTTATAAGCAATTGAGTACTTAAATACAGGTATTTTTGAGAAAACATACACTTATTTGTGAGAAAAATCTATTTGTCATATAGCTGTATAATTTAGTCTACTGGAATGTTATAATTTGTTTTTATATTCGAGGGACAAATATTTCTTTGCTGGCACTTTATTTAACCAAGCATTAACAATATCACTTAATAGAAAAGCTAATTAGGTTATTAGTTTTTATTTAATGTGACAAATAGCATGCTATGATTTATCTCTTCCTGTAGTTCTAGAAAATATTGCTTTCTACTGTAGGCATACTGTCAACAAAAAAAAATACTCCATACACCAAAAATAAAGTATTTGAAAAGCACAAACAGATCTGGTTTTGTTGGTTTTTTAATTACATATTTTATGAAAAGTCCACCTTTCTCAACTTGGACTTTCCAAGTCCATCTTACAAATCACTCCCTTGATGGAAATTACTGAAACCTACCTGACACACCACGAACAGCCTACTTCTCAGCTGTTATAAACCAGTATGGTTCAGAGCTGAGGATCATGCCTAGCAAGAAACCTGAAGAGTGTGACAGTATGTTTCTCCAACACTTTCTCTCCCCACCCCCTCTTCATACAACACTATTTTATTACAGCAGCAAACTAGCARCATGAATGTGATCCCTTTTCCTCTTTAATGGTAATATTTTGATTTACTGCAGGAGTATAGGTGAAAAAATAAAAAAAGTAATGTAAGAAAATTTTACTTTCATTTCAATGAGTGGCACAGCAGAGCTCTGCAGATGGCTGTGTCCACACAGAAGATGAATTTWCCATTCCAGATCAATATTATTCCCTTTTTTAAATGCAATAAAAGAAAAAGAAGAGAAAAGAAAAGCAAGTATTTCTACAAGCACTGCCACTGAAAGGGCCTGATTTCCTACGGATTTAGATCTTGCATAATTTTAGATCTCAGAGGCTATCTATGCTGGAAGACAAGTGAGCTCCAAGTTTTGCACTGAAAACTTGGTCCGTTAGTGCATGCTTTGGCCGCATCTTAGTTTCATGTTAGGATGTGACATCACCTCCTAGCATCTCTTGGATGCCCCAGGGATTGCAGATACAGTTATGCTTCACTGCTCTTGGTATCTACAGCAGTGCACATTCCTGCTGTACGCCCCTGATCAGGTCTTTCATCCAGAATTTCCTGGAATCCTGTAACCTGAGTGCTCATACTATAACCCATCCCTCAGCTGAGCCACTTCTGGAGACTTCTTCCTCCTCCCCTAGCTACCCGTTTTCACAAAGCTTTCAAAACTTAATTATCTTTCAGGCTTCTACCTCTTTGCAAAATCTGGCTGAAATATTTGGGAGGGGGCAGCTGTTGGCGAGTGGGAAAGCTGGAGGAAAGGGGAAGGTACTGGCTACAGTCACACACATGAAAAGTACGCTGACAAAAAAATCTAAAACAAACAAAAAATTCCAACTAAGTTCCACACATAATACATTATATAAAAAAGCTGCAATGTGTATGCCAAAGATGTAAACATGTTTTACCATATATTATCAGATAACATGCAGAAACAAACAAATGCATTATTCATGACAAACTGCAATGATTAATGTGTCTCCAAGTTCATATTGCTTTTTCTTATAGGTGTAAAGAGATTAGTTTGTTTAAATGCATGAAGTGTAACTTCACAAAGTTTACTAAATAATTTTAAATACCTATTTGACATTGGAAGAGTCAAAATTTCCCCTCAGAATGGCTCCACGCTAAACCCATAAAAGTTTGCTGACCTWAACCAACAGAGAACACTATTTACATGCTCCTGAAAGACATAGTTGGTGATTAAATTCCTACACTTATTTTCAGGCACAGGCATAGAAAATGTTATTTAAACTACCGACCATTATGGTTTTGTTTCACCCATCATACATAATTATATTATAATATATGTTCTTATTATAGAGTACTGCAGACAAAAGAAACAATGGACCAGGGCATAGACACTATCTGAGGCCTTTTAGATACTATCAGGGCATTATGACAATAAGCACCTTAGTGTAAAAACATAGAACTTCTAGTGTTCTTTTAACCACACTAAATGTCTTTCCCCAAGATCACAATCTTGTAATGCCCAAGATGCAGCCCTGATAAAGTCCTTATCGGTACACACCTTCAAGCCAGCTGTTCTATACTGTCTCTGCACATCTGTATGGGTCAAAACTTTTGAAGAAGTCTAGCAGTTCCTGCATCTTAACTTCTGCGCCCTGTAGACTTTTTCCAGAGATAATTCAAAGTCTCTCATCAGCCAACATAGTCCTGCGGATGCAGGTAGTTGTTCAGAAATATCACTGTTCCAGTCCTTCACGCAAATACTCCCAACCCCTGAACGAAACATTTTTTTGTTATGCAACCTTCCTTTGAAATACACAATTTTGTTACATCAGYCTGAGATCAGCTGATGTTTCTCCATATTGTGAACACCTAATGTCTTCAACATATGTTTACCTCTGCTAACCAAGGCAAATGCACACAGATATACCTTAAAACTTCCAAATATGTATCCACAACCTTAATTCAAAAACAAAGTCTATTTTCTTTATCCATAGCAATCTTTTTTCCATTGGGCATTTATATTAAATCACATCAAATGCAAGCGCACCAGTTTGCAAAGCTGTTAAGCTAACTTCCAACTCAGGGTTTCAGAGCTTCTAAATAATACTCCAGGCACTGGCCTTACAGTTTTGTCTTTTTCATTTCTGAACTCAAGGAAAATCTACAGTCTAATGCCACGTAAACTGGATTCTAGTAGTCACAAAGATGTATCACATCTCAAATTATAGTGGGGTGTTTGTTGGTTTTGCAGTTCTGGGCATTAACTTGTGTTTTAGCTCTGTTTTCACATACACTGAAAGTCTGGAAAGCACTGACATTAACACAGTTTGGATTTGAGCAGAGAGAGATAAATCTCCCAATAAAGTACAAAAACAAGTGAGGGCAGCATGACTCCCTCTGAGCAGCTGCAATATCTGCATTTTGTTTTCAATAGGTGGCTTTTTTGTCTCTTCAGCATACTTTCTACAAGCTAGAAGTCTTCAGATCATTATCATGCCACAAAAATTATTATTTTTCTAGCTGAAACATCTATATGCAACATCAAAAGATGCACCAGGACTTTCGAAACTGGTTATTGTTAACCGATGGTTTACAGGTCATTAGAGGTTCCTCTGTCTACCACAGCGAGTACTTTTTATTTAAATATGCCCGATTTAAAATGTTCAATATAAGTGATATTTACCTCTTTTGCCTCAGTATTGGATACCAAAAATGAAACCTCTGCCCCAGAATAGTTTCTGCCTTTTTTTTTTAAGTGTCACTGCATGTGCTATGACAGACACATCTGAAACTTGCATTTCAATTCCCCATTGCCTTCCCCTACAACCCCTTAACTCTTCAGCTTTCCCCCTCCCAAAAATAACTAAAGAAAAAATCTTCCTTCCCATCTCCAGTCCCCTCAGCAGCAATGCAACTAGTACATGCCAAAGAAAAGTCTTTTCCTCTTTCCAAAGACGAATAAAAAGAGATAACTGGTAATTACCTGCTCTCTGAGCCTTCATCGATTAAAGCTAAACTCCTGCTGACAAAAAAAAATGTTTCCTTAGGAAAAATATACGAAGTCCAAGCTAGTTCCAAATGATACCCTTAAATAAATAAAAGGGATTTAAATCAGACTATCTAAACTGCACTAAATATGGTTTCCTGCATAAAGAACCCCAGTAAGTGTGAAATTGGTCCTGCTATACTCTGATCTCAAGAAGTTTTCTCAATGACCAGTTAACTGAAACTGCTCTGTGTTTAACAATCTGTTACTGTTTTATTGAACTTTGCTACAATAAGACTGCTTGAGTGCTGTCTTCTGGAACTTACCCAAGAAGCACATATAAGATTACTACCATGAGCTGTTTATCAGGCTGTATCTTAAATCCATACAGAAACTAAAGCCACAACAAGAGCTCTTGGGAAAAATTTATCATCAAAACATATCTCCATCAGAATTTGCAAGTTAGCTGAAATCCAAATACTTCCTGGCACCGTGCTCAGTTGTATAGAAATCTGCCAAAAACCTAGAAAATTGGGTGCATTTCCCCTGACAGATGGCTCAGTGTCATGTCAGGTGACAAAAGTCTGCAAAGGCTTACGGGTAGCCAAGATTCCCAGGTTCATTCACTCCAGACAAGGACTCTTTACACTTCTACTTTTCAAACTGAAGCAGCATCGGTGTTTGAAATCTCAGTCTCCATGAAGTGGACTTAAGCAGTGCCCTTCACGTGACATACCAGCGCTCAAAGCAGGATGTCAACCTTGTATTTACACCCGCAGTCTCGTCCCAAATTCCTGCAGCGGACTCACCTTTGAAAGGGACTGTCTTCAAGAGAGCTCCTTCAGGCAAGGCCCCTTGGCCACTCACTTCCGGCAATAGATATAAAACATAGATTTACTAGTCCCACATATTTCCTCCCACCTTGGCTATGCCTCTCTCCTCTCCCTCCACCCTATGCTCATCAGCTGGTGGTGACACTTAGCATTCCACCTTCCAGCCTCTTCCATAGCCCCCCTATAGTTATGAAAAATTAGGCTTTTTCATCTTCACAATAATGAGTTAACATTATTAAACAGTCAACAGCTGCAAAGCATAATTTCTCACTTGGAACCATTATGCTCACCATTTGAGATCCCTACGGTGCACCTGTTGGCTTTGTGGTGGAATTTTGTCACAGCTCCTCACTCTGAGCTAAATGAATCTTATTCAAAGGTTTTGCAAATCACTGGAAGTTTACTCATAGGACTAGGAACAGACGTGCCTTTCCAATCATCTGACTACCTGCAAAACAGTCCTTTCATTTGTGCCACTGAGGAACACTGACCTGCATCCCATGACCTTGAGATGCATTATGAAGAACTACTTTGATAGAGTCCTGACAGTTATCTGAGAGTTTGGATAGGGGAACAGGATTTTCTTTCATTTCTTTTCACTGTTGTTTTAGAAGTAGATTTCTTGTGCTACTGCAAAGGAATCCTTGGTATGGACTTACATAAAATAATCATTTGTGCACCCAGTGCTGGTTTTATCCCAAAGTTTAGTGTCAAACAAAATTGGATTAATATACCTGCAACCTTTCTACCAGGCACTGCATGGGAGGAACAAGGTTCAAATTTGAAAAAGCCACTAATGAGGCATTGATTAAAGACCCCATCCATGACCCTGGAAAAACTGAACTAAACTTTCTGATGCTCAAAAAGATAATCTAACATGAATCAACTGGCTTAACAAACCATATTATATTAAAAAGAGAAAAGAAAAACACCAACAAGGTAGATAAGCTGGGAATTCATCAGCTGTGCATAGAAAAACACATTATCTCATACCAAAAATATAGCAATTTTACAGTCCTGTCTTGGGGAGGCAATTGCTAAGGCCAGTTGGCTGCTTTCCTTTCCTGCAAAAATGGTTTCCACACTCTTGAGTAGCAAACCTAAGCTCTTACCCTGCCTGCTTCAGCATGCTTCTTCCAGCTGAACTAGTAACTTCCACTAGGTATTACTTGCTGCTAAACGCTCTGGTTAATCTCTTCAGCTTTGCTCGTTTTAGTTTTTAGCAAAACTGTGTGTAATATAGAAGACTACCACAGTATCCTCACTTACCTGCAACCCATTAACACGTCTTTCTGTTTCTTAGCTGATAAAAAGCCCTTAAGTAGCTCTTCCTACTTCAACAGCTTAATTAAATGTACTCATGCAAACSCTCCAAATGGTTTTTCATTTTTCAAAGTGCTCTTTTGCAGATGTGGATGGTGTATAGGTTAGGACAACCACTTCTTTCCATCAGGACAGTTTCAGAACTGTGCACAGCTCCATTTTATTTATCACTTCTCTCTGGCAGAGAAAGCATTTCTCATTTTGGTAACTCCTTTCTCCCCTGGAATACTTAGAGCTGGTTTTGCTTTAACTTAAAGCCTCAGTCACCAATCTTTCACCCCAAATATGTATACAAATGAACATAAAAGTATTCAGCAAGTTGTCTGAATATCACTTTGAAGAGCATTTTAGTCTGGTGCAATTTCCCCACCTGAGAATATAATTATTCAGTGGCTGGTAAGTCAGCAAGTCCTCTAACCGGTACATATCATTTCAGAAGATGTACCAGCTGGTGCAATTTTCACAACACATGAAATATAAAAGCACATAAATGAGATTATGACAAAAAAAAGAGAGCAGACATTAAGCTTTTGGAACAATACCATGYCACAAATAAAAAAAGAGAAAAGCGACTGAAGGGTCATAGACGTTGTTTCCAGGTACTCAGCAGTGAAAAAAGGATGAAGAAAAGACTGCCAGAACAGAGTTTTGGCATTAGGGAACTGTGCCTGCAGTAGGGTCAGCTCTGAATGTAAGCAATACACAGGAATGAAAACTCTGATGGGGAAGGAATTATTTTTAAGTGAAATGTCTGTGATGAATAAGTTGTGGGGATATTGAAGGTTCTGCTCTTAATGAAGGCCAGAGCCTGACTGCCACAGCTACGACAAATAATAAACCGAATTCATGCCACAAGAAAAAAAGGCCTGTAATGTCAAAAAAATTACGTCAGAACTTCCAGAGTCAAACAAGACAGGGAGACAAGAAAATAGAGGTTGTGCGTGTCCTGTTGCTGTGTATCATCTAACCCATAAGGAGAATCAAGGGTCATGGGGATGAGCCTTTAACAGGTGACGGAGCACTGTCCCTCTGGCTGCACGGGGTTAGCACACCGCAGACGGCAAAGGGTAAGATCTGCCTTTCCTGCACGCGCCCCTGCAAGGAGGAGGACTCAAGCACAGCACTGCTTTCTTTCCCTTCCACTTGTAGCTTTCAGTCACTTCTCTGGATGAAAAAAGGAAAAAAATAGCACAGYGCTTCCTCTCTCCCTGGCACAGGCCAAGCTGCACCTAAGCCCTGCCCTGTCCTCTGACCTGCTCATGGCATGCTGCAGCTGCAAACTGGCTTGCGAGGCTGTCGCATCCTTCTCCTGGGAGCTCACTGCCCATTTGGCTGACTCTCCGGCCAGCAGCAGGAGGTTACACCCACGTGCAGATCAATGCGCAGCTCCAGGCTCGTGCACCCATGGGCAGCCCAGCCCCACCACCCACCCCATGCCCAGCTCCAGAGGTGTGCCAGGAGCTTTGGCAGCACATGCGCTCAGCCAGGCCTTCTTCTCTTTCTCTGGGGCAGGGTGGCAGCTGTCAGACAAAATGTGCTGATTGTGAAATTAATGATTCACCTGCCAAAGCCAATAACTCAGCTGTGCTGTCCTGCAGCCACTGCTTCTCTCCTCTGCCAATACTCTCAAGAGGAGCACAAAACAAAAGGGTGGCCTTGTTAGCATCACAGTGAGAGTAGTTTCTTACACTTTCCAAAGAAAGTCTTCTACCACCTTTGAAAATACACGTAACCCATTTAATAATTAGGGTGTTGGGTCAGGAGTTACTGTAGGAGTACAGAGTTATTATATTGTGTAGGAGAGTCGCAATCTTAGATGAAGCTTTGCACCTTCAAGTTATTTTTAGCTTTTTTTGAACACTTCCTTTGTTGTTTCCTCAGATCTCACTACTGCAGAAAGCCAATCTTTTTTAAAAAAGTTAACATTAGATGCTCTCTTACTACATATTTTCCTGAATAAACCCTGAGCAACAGGTACTAGAGCTTTCGCATGAAACCAATCTAAGTAACAAGACTGTTCAAAATTAGATTATTCYTCTATTTAATCATTAACCTTTGGTTTGGTCTGGGCAACAGTAGAATAAATTTTTTAAAAGGAGCCCAGAAAATTAGAGGGGATTTTTTCTCAGCTTAAGATAAAAAGTTCAGCTCAAACACACTGAAGGAATGCATGGAGACAGCAAAATGTGAGATATACAGATAAACCAACAGTATTGAATGAAATGTAAGAAAGAAGAGAAGGAACACCCCATGGAAGAGGTGCAGTGACAGCAGACGGGGTGTCTGGAGACAGCACATCACAGTGATGGTACCACCAGGAGACACAGAACTAGCATGAAGTAGGTTCATGAGACTTCAGGCTTCAGCCTGCCATCACTAGACAGAGGGAGAGAAAGACCTTTTGCACTAAACACAATGTATTTTAATCACAAGGAATAGTATCCCTTGCAAGCACAGGGTATGATCTTCTTCTACTTAAAAACTAGTATTAAAAATCTAGTGTCAAAACTGAGTTGCTAAACGAAGAAGCAAAAATCTCCTTTGGGATATTAGTTGCTGCCCATATAAGATACAAGCTTAAAAGACAGCATCCCACCCAGTGTAAGGTTACAAAATAACCTGAAATAGCAAGGCTGGATGTAAAAGTCCCATAGTTATCAGAAAAAAAATTAACAATGTGAGGTACATAAAGACTATGGGCAAAATTTTGTGTTCTAGGTGACCACAGTAACTCATTTTTCTGAAAAAGCTTGTTTTTCAGAGATGTGAGTACCCATATGTCCATCAACTTAAAGGAGACTCAATCCCCAAAGTCAAGCCACCAGCGCCAGACCTCACACTCCAGTTCTTAATAATTCAGACCTGAAGTATTAGGTACTGAAGAGAGAGAGGAGGGAAAAAAAGAAAAAAAAAAACAGACACAAATAAAACCCGTAAATGAAAATAATCTGTGGTATGAAACCTTTGTGATGAAGTACATTACATGTATGATGCATGAAGTATAATACCACCCAAAACTCACACTTTCTTTTACTCTTATTAGTAGATTTAAATAGATGTCCTACATACAGATTTGCTAGTTATTTTATCATGAGTAATCCCATTCTACCCAGTTCCCTGCCAAAATATAATAGATTTCCACACAAGCTAATTGCTTGCTTGTTTTCTGTTACCTTTGTTTCTTCTGTACAGATTGGATTGCTTCAGTGAAAATACCTCAAATAGCCAAACAATTTAAAAATGCTTCAGAGGTAACCTTTGTGTTCTAGGTAAAGATAAACTAGTGCTAAATTAAGGCAAGATTTTTTTATTGATTTTAAAAGCCTTCATTTCTATAGATAGACTGAAAAAGGCTCACGAGGATTCTATTACTGAATGTAACTCGTATTCAGTAGAAGGAGGTATATTGAAGCTTTCTATAAACAGTAGCATTTCAACCAGCTGATTAACTTCTGATACTGAAAAAAAATGCTATGGAGCCTAACCCAAAAGAATCTGAGTACGGTAGACAGAACCAGCCATCTCAAGGAGCTGAGATGACAAACTTTTGACTCAGTTCAGAGCCAGCCCTGACTTGCAAGAAGCTTTTGTACGAGATCTGAATAGTTCCCCAAAATATCAGAACTGTCCCTGCATGGACTGAGCAGGAATGAGGGGTGAGAGGCAGTTCAGTGATTAACAACCCACATTTAGGTGTCCAGAAGAGGCTATTTGCAATGTGCACCAAGTATTTAAGCTCCCATCACTGCTGATGGAGATCTAGTCGATAGTCAGTGGAGGTGCCTGCCCACATAGCTCATGAGATTAAGGGCTTTCTGGTCTCCACTGACTGTACTGATTTCATCTTCAGTGACCACAGTAGGAGCAGAGACACCTGGCTCACATAGAATCATAGAATCATTAAGGTTGGAAAAGACCTCTAAGATCATCAAGTCCAACTGTCGACCCAACATCACCATGCCCACTAAACCATGTCCCGAAGTGCCACGTCTACATGTCTTTTAAATACCTCCAGTGATGGTGACTCCACCACTTCCCTGGGCAGCCTGTTCCAGTGCTTGACAACCCTTTCGGTGAAGAAATTTTTCCTAATGTCCAATCTAAACCTCCCCTGGCGTAACTTGAGGCCATTTCTTCTTGTCTTATACATGTTGATACCTCCATGAAACACCTCACTGTAGGCCGTCCATTTGTGAGCTGAACCCCACCTTAAGTGTCCTTCCTCAAGCTATGATATTTTACTTCCAAGTTGTGACATTTTGCAGCTGGACAAAGATGAAGCACTGATAAATAGAGTATTTCCAACATTTACTTCCCATATCTAATCTCTATATGTTCCCTAACTACTAACTACTGACTTTTCTTTTCCAGAGCTATCAGGCTGGTACTCTCCATGAACAACACACTGACTTTCTAAATAAGTCATGATCCCTCTCTACATTGCCTGGAAATGTGAAGTGCTGTTGCATATGACAGAATAGGCACTTCTGTATGCCTCATAGCAAGGTGTCTTTGAAATCATGTAGGCCTTAACACGGGATTTCTCCACTTCTAAATGAGAAAACCCAGCAGGAGAGCTTAAAAAGCATTTAGTACCCAGCCTCATCACCATCTGGTCAGATCTAATTATTATACAACCGAGCAATCTCCGGCTAGCTGCACTACAGGGGAATTTCTTGAAAAGCTGCCGTTTACCATTTATAACTGTAGCAGGGAATAAGTGGAATATATGACTAGCGTTTTGTGCCAAAACCAGAGGTGCTTGCTTTGGTTTAGAGACGCTGATTATTCCACATCTAAACCAACAGATTTGTGTAGATTAAATAATTTATATGAAGAAAAACAACAGCTTTGCAAAGTGTCATTAAGGCACCTGAACCAGACAGAACATTTACACCTGCACTGTAAATGGATCACAAGAGATCCCAATACCAACGTGTATGAAAAATGGTTTCCTTTAAGAGAACAGATGCTTCATTGTTAATAGGAGTTTCACACATAAAAAGTTAAAAGTTGTGGAAGACTGCCTGTTCAGCCCTATATATTCACAATGAATATTAGAAACTCTTAATTAAGATCCATCCTATCAACATCAAAATCGGGTTCTTGTAGGAAGCAGAAGTTGCAAAACCACAAAAATAGGACAACAGTTAATAATTAAAGTAAGAACACTGTCAGTAATTTTTTTAGGAGAAAACAGCCATAGACCAATATTTTCACACATGGATAAATAAGAAAAAGAACGTCTGTGAATATTCTGAATCTGGAAAGAAACAGTCATTGGCTACAGCACAGACCAAAAATAAGAAGCAAAACACAATGTGTTTCTCACAAACATAGAAAATCTTAGAGAACTGTGATGCCAATATCACAGTATAATATTAAACAGATATTATCTGCCCTAGAGAATGATTTATACCTTTATATTAAATGAGGTATGGCTCACCTGGGATTGGTTGTCTTGTGAGAGTTTTCTTAATAGATTCTGAGTTCTATGTTTTCAAGTTTAAAACTTTTGAAGCTATATTATGTTGTCACTTGGAATTACAGCATCTCACACATATCAGTAGTGGTTGTTCCTTTCCCGCAGAGAGAGAATCACCCGGGCTAAAGACATCAACCAAGTAACCTTCTTGGCCCCTCTTGCTTCTACAAACTTCTTAGCTAGAAATGTTATTGTGATTTTTGGTTATGGTTATGCAAAGACCTTGCTTCTACCTGCCAAGTTCATCATGTAACTGTTTCTCAAAGAGCCAAAACAATGTCAATCAGATAAAAACCTAATGATTTATAACAAATCAAAGCCATCTGTATCACAAGTTCATATACAATAATATGTTGAATTATTCTCTCCATAGTTCCACAAAACTACAATAAGCCCCATGACCAGACGTAACTGCAAACAGTATAGTAGAAACCGGTATATATTAGTTCTTAATGGCTTACAGTTCACTTGTTAAAATGTCAAAAGCATCTAAACACAGAAACCTAAGTCAGAAACCTAAAAAAAACCCACAATTATTTCAGTATTTTTTAAAATGTTGTTGCTATTTCTACTAGTTATATATTTCATTGTAATGAAATGACCCAAATCTTCACATGTCCAGGCCAACAGTCATGTATGAATAGCATTAGTCAATTTTAAGGCTCAGGTTTCTACCACAAGAGCTGAATTCTGGGGGACTAACAGCTGCAGAACAGCTGGACTCTATAGCCCGTGCTAGACCCCATCTGCAAAGGTAGGAGAAATGATGTGGTGATTAGCAACGGTGATGACACTATTCACATTTTTGCAGTTTAATATCAATTCATAGGTAGTTTGGTATTTCTTCCTTCTTTTTTTTTTTTCTCCTCTCATACCAGAGGTCTACATGCCAGTCTTGAAAAGAGGAAGTACTGTAATTCCTATTAATATCATTCTCTGATTCTGGTACACTTGCAGGGCTATGTGCCTCTGAAGAAGTAAGCAATACTAAGAACTGACTCATTTCTCCCTGTGTTTTGTAATTTCAAGGAAAAAGATCTCAAATGCCAAAATACTTGGAATGCTTAACCTATTAAGCATCATTAATTCTGCAACCTATCCAAGTCTTACTTGTTTTCTCTTTTTTCTCTGGAGACAGCATCAATGACCTTTCCTGTAAGAACAAAAACAAGACAGGTCTATAGCATAAGAGCCTAGGAATACCTGTTTCTGTATCCTATCTCCCACAATGTTCAATATCAGAGGCTCAGAATATGAGACACATAGTGACACTGCCATGGTGTCCCCACAGCTTCCAGTGCTCTGTGACTGAGGAAATCACAACAGGTATCTCTGTTTTTAATAGCATCTGATAAACTACATTTTGCCTGAGTTGTTGGTCTTTTTGCCTCTTAACCTGCCTGAAGCTTTTCTTGACCACATATAGGAAAAAAAAGGATTAAAGAAACAGTTCTTTAAAAAAGCCCTTCCTTTTGTTCTTCCAYAGCTACTTGCTAATTTCATTTGATGCCTCTTCAGCAATTGAATTGTAAGGAAAGAGTGAATATCTTTCCCTTACTCAGTTTTTCATGCAACTCAGAGCACAAAGCCAACAGGTTGTAATGTTGTAATGCTAAGGCTAGACGTGAGGTCCTCTCTGAGTGGAAGGGCAAAATGAGGTGGTAAGCTGCATTTGCAGCCCCAAAAAAAAAAAAAAAAAAAAAAAAAAAAAAGGAGGTAATACCTAATACCTGGATGGGAAAGAACAAGAAAGATTATGCATATCAGGAAAATTGGACTCTGAGTGGTCATGAGAAACTGTTCAGCTCTCCTGGATATATTCCTACAACTTTTTGAAAAGATACGCTAGAAAAAGAACCTAAAACTGTTATCCCTGTTTGGAAAAAAATTGCAAATACTGAAGGTTAATATCAAAATTCTCAGATTACCAGTAAAAAAATCACAGCAATCAATACAGCTTATCCCACAAAAACTGTGAAAGACAAGCAAACAGCAAAGCTTATCTTGCATCTTAGTATGTGAATGTTCTCAGATGACGTTCTCATCTGAAAACAATTTGAAATAGTTTTTATACCAGGCTCTCAACCTGCACAGGATTTAGGGTCTGACAAATGATAGAGTAGTAGAATATTCTGACTAAAGCATCTATTCAGAGGTGAAATGATTTCTCAGTGCATATCTTCAGAAAATTATGGAATACCTGAAGTATGGACCAATCTTTCACTATTTTCTCTTCATTTAAAACAGGTCTTCATACTAAAGATYCTGCAAAAATCTCAACCAATGAGACATTTTCTGAGTAACTTGAAACCATGCTAAAAGTACCTTCATAGCTTTATATGGTTGTCGTGGTTTAAGCCCAGCCGGCAACTAAGCCCCACACAGCCGCTCGCTCACTCTCCCCCGGGTGGGACGGGGGAGAGAATCGGAAGGGTAAAAGTGAGAAAACTCGTGGGTTGAGATAAAGACAGTTTAATAGGGAAAGCAAAAGCCRCGCACGCAAGCAAAGCAAAACAAGRAATTCCTTCACTACTTCCCATGGGCAGGCAGGTGTTSAGCCATCCCCAGGAAAGCAGGGCTCCATCACGCGTAACGGTTACTTGGGAAGACAAGCGCCATCACYCCRAACGTCCCCCACTTCCTTCTTCTTCCCCCAGCCTTATATGCTGAGCATGACATCATATGGTATGGAATACCCCATTGGCCAGCTGGCCTAGCTGTCCCGGCTATGCTCCCTCCCAGCTTCTTGTGCACCTCACAGAGCATGTGAGCTGAAAAGTCCTTGAGAAAGTAGACTACCTAGCAACAACTAAAAACATTAGTGTGTTATCAACATTCTTCTTACACTAAATCCAAAACATAGCACTATACCAACTACTAGAAAGAAAATTAATTCCACCCCAGCCAAAACCAGGACAATGGTTCAAATACTAATTGTTAGTGATAAGCACGTAATTGTTATTTTAATTTTTGGAATTTAAATACTTCAAGTTACTGTCCAGTTGCATAAACTGGAAAAATAATAGAAAAATCATTATAAGAATTTATCTTCATTGTGGTTTGTAATCTTTAGTGTTTGAATTCTCAAGGCAGGGCTTTTGCCTCCTTGCACGCACCTAAATATTCATATGATATGAGAAACACATACTAATTTTGCAAAAAATCCAGGCCCCATGGCATACATGTTAAATATTTAACACGGTCATTTACTATTTAACCTTTATTCTCTTCACTGTGGAGCTGACACATCTGTCCTCTTCATACTCTCCAAGAAGGACGTCCAGACATCCTTCTAAGAAGACATCAAAACCCAGCACTGGTTTGAGGTTTGGGAAGATCTGTTCTCAGCATGGTTTTAGTAGGGTCAGAAACTTGGGATCTAGTGGAGTTTGAAGTGGAATGGACTCATATTCACAGGTGAGAAGACACAAAGTTTTCTTGGTATGCCAGGCCTAGAAATTATTGTATCTTGCCTGTATATTTTGGGTTGCGAAGATATCAGCTATACAGCAGTTCCAGACACTGGAATTTTCTGTAACTGCACTGTGGTGCAGGGACCTAGCTGGCATATACCATGCCTCCATTCCCTTTCATCCTTTTTAAATTAGGCCTTTTCTGCTATTCCTTTTGACCTTACCTGAGAAAGCCACATGCTGAGCACGAAGTGAAAAAATCTTGAACTATTATACTGAAAAATGTTCACATTGGAAAGGCAAGGGAGAGGAGGATGGTGCAGCCAAAAGCAGGAGGAAAGAGGACATGAACTCCCAGCAGGATGGAAGTTTCCCACTCCGGCTCGACCTGCACACATTGCCTAGAGAAGAGATTCAGGGCTCTGCTAAAGGAGGAGGATGAGAGGGGAGGCATCAGGCAGCATGGCCAAGGTCTTCAGACTGGGACTAGCACTATGAAGAGGACAGCCACAGACAACAGTTTTCACCTCCATTTGTGGGGAAGATGCACCTATTTTCCAGCCAAGAAGGTTTGCTGTACCCACCCCTCTGACTACTCCCCACGTGGGCATCGTGAACGGGGCAGACAACCTGATGACAGGTGGCATGGGAAAGGCCAACATACTCAATGCCTTTTCAGTCTCAGTCAAAACCTGCTCCCAGTCCTCTGCATGCACCAGCATGGTTTCAGGACAGACACAGCCAGCAGCGGGAGAGAAACACGTCATTAGGAAATACTTATAGAAGCTGGATGTGTTCAAAGCCAGAGTGCCATATGAGACACAGTCAAGAGTGCTAATAGATGTATGATGTGATTGCAAACTGACTTTTTATTACCTGTGAAAAATCACGAAAATTACAGGAAGTTAGCTGAAGTGGGTTTTTTTTCCCTAAAAACCATGCAGCTATTTGCTGAAGAGACAGTATTCAACTGATCACACTTTGAATATATACATTTTATTTACATAAAATAGAAATTGCTGGCATCTCTTAAACTCTCTGTAATTCCTACATTATCCTTAATCAATGAATCAGTATTCAATAATAGAAAAATCTCCTAACAGCTGCAAGATGTCAAAAATACTTTATTTTCTTAAGTGAAGAGTCAACATTTATAAAATAAATACTTAGATATGTTAGAAATATTCCTTTTTAAATTTTTGATCAATTTACTAGACAACCGATACTGTACTGTTACTGGATTTACTTTGCTTTTGAGCTACTTTACAGAAATGTCTGTCCCATGGATTTTCAGCTCATAACAGTTCTTTACCCTAATCACGTACAACTGAAAGAGGAGAGGGGTTTTTTTGCAATTGTCTCAGCTCACTGAATTTTGATGATTTGCAGTTTTTACTGTTGGTCTAACTCATTCTCAGTGTTCTGAAAGTTACAGAATAACAGTGCCAAAATGTGAATCCTAAAGATCCCCACATATCTCTTTTTTTCTGCATGAATAGTTCTCTTCCTATTATTTTCACAAGTTACGACATTCATACCAAGATTCAGCTCCAGACTTTCTCAACTTACAGAGTGATCTAGGTCTTTGCCTTTGCGCTTGTCATGTCTAGTTGTACGCGTAGATACTGTCAGACTGCCTAGAAAACGTTTTCGCAGCCCATTAAAAAGTTCAAGAGTTTTCCATCACTGAACACCAAAGCAAATCCAAACACCCTTCAAGACTTTTTGTGAGAGATAAGCAGTACTTTTTCCCTTAAGGGAAAAGCACTTAAGGTGCTTACCGAAGTGGGAGATCTATCTTAGGATCTGCCTAATTCATACCAAGAACTTTTACCCTATGTTGATCCCACCGAGAGAGTACAGTTTGTTGAATACTTGTTGAACACATCAGAACACTTGTAAAAAGCATGCGTGAGCTTGTCATTTTCACCCTGCCTGCCTTTAACTAGAAATTACATGGAAGGATTGACATTTGCTGTAGAAATAGCTATTTCATCAAAAGTTTTCTATTGCTCAAACAGAGAATACAAGAACTAAGCTTACATGAATTTAAAAGAATTTAGGATTTCCATCCTTCCCATCCTAGTATCTAAGCCAGTGTAATATCTCTAGAAATGCAAGAACAGTTTGGTAAAATAACTACTTAGACAAACATCTTTTTGGGTTGAATGTAAAAATCCATACTGATGCTCCGCTGTTACTTTTCAGCATTTTTAAGAACTGAACACAGATTATATTTACTTTAACATATCTAATAAACACAAAGTAGCTCCAAAACTTCCTGTTTTTACGAAATTGAAAACTGATCTCTTTGAGAACTTCTACATCTCAGGCCCCACTGAGACACTAATTTGAAAGTCTAAGACAACAAAGTTCCTTCCCTGTGTTTTTTCAGTAATCTATTTCAACAATAACCACCTAGAGAAAGACTTTTGCTGTTACACTTTGTTCCTCTATCACTTTTTTTAGCAAGTGCTCATATCTAAAACCCATTTCCTAAAGTAAWAGGTGTTAGTAATTAATTAAAAGACGTGGGGATTCTGCAGGTTTTCCTATGAATAAGCACACACAAGGAGAGATTACATTCACTTCCCAGTTTCTAAGTGATTTGAAAAACTACATTTAGGATCACAGACATTCAATTGCCTTCAACAGACTGCAGAACATCAAGGATGAAATTATTAATTCCCCCTGGGTCAGATTCCACTCTGTAGTCCAAGGAAACCACAAAAACTGGTAACTGAAGACAGCTTGGTGACTTACAAGAACCTAAGTGCACAAGTATAGATTTAATACTGACATCAAGTAGTAACAGTTCATCAAATGACAAATATGTATATCTAAACTCTGAGCTTTGTAGTGTTCAGTTTTTCTTGGCCCAGTTTGCTGCTCCCAGGTAAAGAGTGGATTAGGGAAAATGCTTGATGAACATTACCACTCGGGTTGTCTTACAATATGAAGAAATAATCACCATAATAATGAAAAACACACTATACTGAAAGAAGCACTCTGATCCATTCTGGATTTTTAACTGAGAGCGAGTAGTATACAATACACCAACAAAGATGGTTAGGGCTGTATATTTTCAGTAGTATTCATCCTGTGCAGAGAATGAATATTGAGAGGGTTTCTCCCCACCAGAGGTTGTTCCAAAACCAAATTAATACAGAGCTGAAGAAGACTTCATTTCTTCTTAGGTATTTCAATCTATGGCAGGGAAGGAGAGAAAGAGAAACATATTAAATGGACATGGACATTGTCAGGGCCTTCCTAGACAGACCTCCCTTACCATATTTTTCCTGAAATTTAGYACTGATGAATTTCCTAGAAAGAAATGTTTTCTGACTATAGACTGAGGACAATGTTGAAGACTGGAGTATGTGGTATCCCCGTATTACTGTACCATCCTTTAAAAGGCATCCACACTTCTTTACAGACAATCGCTGCTTAAGATAGCAATGATTTTAAAATATAATTTGTAAAGCCAAACAGATAGTGTGTTATTTTCAAAATGTTGAAGCAGAGATCAAAATGATGAGAGAGCACTGAAAAAAAATCGTTATTGTAGACACAGGCAGAAATGGTTATGAAATCATTCAGGGTGTGCTATTGGTTACCTCATATATTGGAACAGAACTGAGACTAAAGGGACAGTCCCAGCATTATGTCCTAGCAACAAGAAAGAGAAAAGGTAGCTGCGTTTTTGGTTTCCAAGCTAGCTTTAGGAATTACAAAGCATTTCTTACAAGARATCTCTAAGAATGACCACCAGAATAGCTAGGTTTAGTTCAACACTTGCTATTTTGCAGATTTCATCTTCGCACAGCCTGTCTGAAATTATCATAGAAGTCACGGATGTATTTCAGCACAAATCAAGCACAAGATACAATTCTTCCACTACTAAAACCAAAGCACTTGTYTGCCATCAAAGAATAAAACAGCAGCAGAGCAAGATCAATTTTAACCCATGGCTTATGTTTATGTTTCAAAATTAATAATCTTTTTCACTTTGACCTTGCGAAGGGCAATAGCTCAACACTGACAAACATCACCCACAGAAAACTCCATGCAGCCATGCCTGATCCCCAGTGTCCTTGCACAAGTCAACAACACTGTCCAGGAGGGGGTATAGAAGTGGTGTAAATAGACAATGATAATTCCTCTGTACTTTTTGCAAGTTCAAAATGATCAAGGATCTCCTGACCCAGAAGTGGAACTTTGCACAAAATAATATTCCTGGACTGACTTTTCCCATGAATTTGCTTTTTAGAGTTCTGAAAGCTTCTGACATCTACTTTTTAGTGTGGCCAACCACCCCCTGGCTGATCTATGGACGGTGATACCGTCTTCTGTCTGTTCTGAAACTGAGACCTGATCATTCCCTTCAATAACTTCTAATTCTTTTACAAGAAGAAAGGACCATGAATCCTCCTAGCTTATTTATCTTCTCTGCTCTACCTGTCATGTCCCCATCAGTCCTAGTTGGGGCAGGTCTAGTCAGTCATTTCCTCATTTGAAAGCTATTTCATACCATGGATCAGCTTTCTTGCCTCCTCAGTACCTTTTCTGGTTCTCCTATACACTTCTTGTATTAGGGGGACTACAGGATTTGCAGTTTGGAATACAGATTTGGCCACTAACATTATCATATTTCCTTTCTCTTTCCTTTAGTTCCTTCTGTAACAATCCTGACACTTCCCTTGCTTCACCTGCTACCAAACATTAAGCTGAGGTTTTTGYAGATACATTAGATCTCCAAGATCTCTTTCTGAAGTGGTGACAGCTAGTTCAGAGATCATCACTGTGCCTGTAAAAATGAGGATTGTTTGTCTCTCATATACATCACCTTGTGTCTATCAGCATTGACTTTCTAATGTCACTTAATCGTGTGCTCAACCAGCGCTGTGAAATCCTTTCCCCGTTCTTTGCTGTCAGCTTTTTGTTTTTCATCAGCAAACCTTATTTTATCCATTCTTCATACCCAGCTGCCTCATCATTTCATGACCGTGTTTAATTTATATTTTAGGGCACTTCGTTTTAATGTCAACTGTAAATCAACACACTGATACATTGTCATCATCAGTAGGCATTTGCAGCTAGCTTATAAAATGCCTGATACCGAGACCATACAACCTAACCAAAAAATAACCCCAGAACTTGATTTTGTAATCTACAATTAATAAAAATCACAAATGACCATCTTTTGCTCTTTTGGGAAATAAACAAGCTATTAACTATTTCAAAATATCAATAATCATACACTTCAGGGAATCATCCAAGTCTATATTGTGAAATGAATACTGTCAGCTTGTTTTGGGGGAAAAAAAAAACAACACAAAACCAAACAAACAAACAAAAAAAAAACCTCTTAATATAATCAATAATGTTTTGGCTAAAGTATTGTGAAATTCCCAGCCTAGGACAATTTATACAAATTCAAAACAGAAATTCAAAGTATTAAAATATTATTTAATTCAGTTGTTACTTTTGCTTATCATTTTAGGGAGGATTATTTTAAAAGCTGATAGAAAATTGAAATGTATGTTTGAATCTAAATATTCATATGGAAATATAGATTTGGAATTAATATTTGCAGTAAKAAATGTTTTTATTATAAGTTTTATAATTTTTTCAGTGAAGCATTTCCACAGAATTTTGAGTTAGTTTAAATGTTTTCATACAAATCTAGCAAGCTTTGTTTTACTTTTAAGACCCTTGTTTCTCTGATATAAGAGTAAAACCAAATGTTAATAGCTTTATAGCTGCATTCATGCATTCAGATGTTTTAATCGTTCACTTTAGAGGTATGCAACTTGGCCATTTTAGCTCACAGGCAATAAGAGTTATCGCTATGAACTTGGAAGATCAGAGTAAAAGACAGGGAAAAGACAAATGTAATGCTTATCTTTCAGAGGGAATATGGTGAAGCCCAAAACCAAAAGACCCATTGGGCTTCAGGTCTCAGAAAACTACTTGAACCAGTTCATTTTTAAGGGTACTTAGAAGAAAACAGAGGTTGCAGAGCCAGGGCTTTTTTTTTTAAAACAAAATCACATCAAACCTTCTCCAGTAGAGTAACAGGGACTGAGTGCACAGGTTCTGGGGACACAGGCATGGAGGACAGAGGACACATTCGATATCCCAGCTTGAATAAGGATGTTCTCATTATTTTACATGCCATTGTAAAACAAACTAAGGTTTACATGAAAACACAATGGATTTTGTGAAAACTAGTTGGAAAAATTGCTCTTGAAGGCTAATTTTCAATAGTTCCTTGCAGAAACTGTAGGAGAGAGCAAATTAAAAAAGGAGAAGGATGGAAATTTGTTGATACCTCCAAGCTGGTTTGAACAGCCCACACACCAGAGGACAGGCTTAGAATAAAAAATGGTCTTGTACAAATAGGAGATATGATCTGCAAAAGATAATGTTGCTTAGTAGGGACAAGAGTTCAGTATTGCTCCTCAATAGGTATAATTACCTAAATAAAAAATAGGTAGTAACACTTCTGCAGAGGAGGATCTGGAGTCTTTGTGGATTACAAACCGGACATTAATCTTCCATGTCATACTGTTGCAAAAGGCACATGGAATCTTGTCACTACCCAGGCCTCATTCTAATACTGCGTCCAGTTTTGACAACCTCACTCTTCAAAAAAAGGAGGGCAAACTGTGGTAGGGTTCAGAAGAGATCACWGAGGGCAATCACAGGTCTAAAAAACATGAGGAAAATGCAATGGCTAAGGAAAACAAGGCTGAGGCAGAAATACTAACTTTCCAATACATGACAGGCAGCTGTTAAGAGGAGCAGAACACTCTTCTCTGTACACACCCTGAACGGGAGAAGTAGTAATGGGCGTGAAGAGCAACAGAGAAAATTTGGATCACACATAAGAAAATGCTTTCTGTAGATGGACCACTGAAAGATATCACCGGGGAAGTTTATGGTTTATCCTCTGACCAAGGTTTCCCAGAAGAGGTGAAACAAACCCGTCAGGAATGCCTTGGGGCAGGCAAATGCACTAAACGAGCCTCTTGGTGCCCTTCCCAAAGTATGACTATGCGACATATCACTTACAGAATCAGAATATCACTTGGCTAGAATTTGTATGTGATCATTTAAAACATGCAATATCACTTAGTCAAACCACAGCCTTGAGTCACGTAGGAACGATTGCACGATTGAAACACAGATGGGATTCAGGGAAGAGTTTAAAAATGCTGTATTCCTGAGTGTGATATCCAACATCCAAACACAAGCAAACCTGTTTGCTCACCATATTAAGCTAGATGGTTTTAAACAGTGAGATTATGTTAAAAGGTTACCCTTTACAGCATGCATGCACCTACTCACTCATTAGAAACAAGAAAACCAGCAAAGAAGCAAACAAACTCAAAACTGATTCATACTACAGTTCTCTCACCAGAACTCACTGGCCATCTGGTGTCTTTAATGAACTGCCAGTAAAAACAAATTTAATCATTAATTGGACTCTTATATGTATATTTCTTAGCCACTAATAAGCCTGAGATCTTCTCAATACCATGTGATTACCAGTTTTGAATATTTTCATTAATCCAGTTCACATACCATTTAGTAAGCTTCTCAATCTTTCTTAACGATGTATTTTTTTCCAAGTTTGATCTTTTTCCCCCCTCTGTTCTCACATCTTTTCACTAATTGCTGCCGATTCAGCGACTATTTTTTAGATTGGAAGGAAGAACAAACAACTACTTTCAAGATAGCTTTAGATCGTTAAAAGAAATATGGCCAAATGTGCGTAGCCACCCCTGAAGCTCTTTACAAGAGAGAATAAGGAAATATAAATGGCTTTTTAGGCATGTTTTGAATTCTTAGACTTCCTAGAAAGTAGGTTAATATACTAACATTAAATCTGTATGCTAATCTGGGGGACTTACAGTGTTGTCATGTATCTGTTCCATGCTGAAATGCACTTGCACTTTGGGAAAAGGATTATTATTAAAACACTTATGAGATGTTCCACGCTTCAGTTTTCCAGAAGTTGTTTTTAATCTTAATTTTTAAAATACATTGGAATTGTGAGTAATCTGTGATTTAAGGCGACCTATGAAGTGAAGAACTGTGCCCTACTTTTTACTGGTTTTGCCAAATAAGCTTGAGAAACTTAAAAAAAAAAAAAAAAATCCCCCAAACAAACCTGTTTTTAACGTCAAAATAACCAGAATATCATCTGTCTGGGAATCAGCATTAATCACTGGCTTTGTGTCTGGGAATCAGCTTTGTTCAGAGTCAACTGAATAACATTTTTTGAGAATTAAAAACAACCTATTCCTTTGGTAGCAAGATCAGGCAGCAGTGCACTGATCAGCTAAGAGTGCAGAGGCAAGCTTCTAACAAAGACAGCTTTTCTCCCAAGTGTTTTAGGCACTTGAATTAGATAACTGAGACATAAATTTATAGTCCATAAGGTTATACTGCATAAAATTCTGTCCCACTTCAGTTCTCCAGTTGCTGCTTCTTTTCTCTTACCAGAACCATAGAAGTTACAGGGAGGCATGCCATTCACTTAAATTGGTGTAACAGGCCAGCAGCTTAGTCAGTATATCAACAGATAATAAGAGACAGAAATGTCTGAGAAAACAAACAAGCGTAGTTAAAGAAAAGAATCCAGCCTTTTCTGTACCTAAAAAAACAGCACTTTTGTTAACTTTTAGAACTCATGAACCGAGAACTACAGGAAACTTCAGTAAATACAAATTCATATTTTTCAAAAACAGATGTAGCAGAACTGACAGTAAAATTGGCCGCAAGTAACTAGCCCAGATAAAATTACAAGACTATTCTGCTATACTGCTAAGGAACATATCGTACTCTCTTAAGTCAATAAAGAAATTTCCATTGACTGAAATAATAGTTTCAGGCTTTATCTTCATGCATAACTCTAATGGCAAAAGAAGCAGTATGCGTACAGAAAAGAATAAACCTATTAGTTTGCTTGGCAGGATGTTAAATAAATATCCTCTTTGTAATAAGATATCATGCCATGCAGAGCTGTATTAAATTTCAGTCTGTTCTATATTTTTACGGAATTCCGCACTGCATATCTACGGCATTCAGAGCACTGCAGTTAGCGTAGGAGTAGATGCTGTTAGTGTGAAGGCTGCTGTTAAACTRAATACATGAGCATCTAATCTTTAGCTGAGCAAAAAGACTGCCAACAGGTATTTTTAAAATTGCTTACCTAAACAGTAAGAATATTTCTACCCTTACCGGCTCCTAGCTATTGTTCATGCGTTGCTACTGATAGCAAAGATAAATGAGCTGTAAGACTCATCTCCACCAAGTTGCCTTCTACTCTTCAGTAATGGTTATTCTTGCACCTACCTTCATGTTACATTGTTTTATAATCTGCTAAAGGAAAAATGAAAATAACCAAACTATGAATCAGTGAAATAACACATTTACTTCTTGTATTTTATAAGAACTTACACTTCTTTATTTACTAGTCAGTAAATCTAAGCACATTATGTGCAAGAGAAACAAACGTTGCCAAAACTTTATATAGGAAGACCTTTAGGAAAAAGCCTGTGTTTTGATGCTTTGCTATTGCTATTTAGTAATTGAGCTTATATGTAAAACCTGTACTCACAGCACAAATAATAAAATCTGTGTGCTGAGATAACTGTCTATCAAGGTGACCAGAATTGTCTCATCGCTTCCTTGTATTCTCTTGGCTGTCTTCTATCCATCTGTTTTCTTTTACTTGGGGCATGTCGTGTTTAAGCAATCTTGAGTATGCTTCTCTGATGCTTTAGGCCAGAAATCTGTATCAATCACAACTGTACCTGGGGCCGAACCTGAGCTAATACACCCTGCCGCACCAGGCTGCTTTACCATACAACAAGCTCCCTGGGAGCAAGGTCATCTCTCTTCTCGGCTTGTACAGCACCTAGCCCACCAGGGTCCTGGGGTCTAGGAGAAGGGCTCCCAGGTGCTATAAATGTGAAAAGAACAGCCAAAACAGGGGCACTTCATGAAGTACCATCACCATTTAATTTCCCAGAGGCTTAGCTGATTTGAGAAACTCCATCTCACAGTGCACTTTGCATAAATGCCTTTCTCATGACCACTTCCTCCACCACTGGTCCCATCCCTGGCTAACTTGTTAATTAACCTTTTTTTCTGCTGACAACCAGCACAAGCTTAGCAAATTTCTTGGTATCTGCAGACAGTAATTTGAAAACTACTGATCATTACATTCACTGCTAGCAGAGAAAAACCTGTATGCAGCCTTTGAATTCAGCCCTGCTGTAGACACCAAGATATATTTTAAAAGACACCAGTATAAATAGTTGGCTGTGTCCAAAAAATATTTTTTACTATATTTTGTTTACTTTAAAGTATCAACAGGTTACTTTTTCATTGAAAATCAAAATTCTTAATAGAGGATTCAAATTCCTCAAAAAAAAAAAAAAAAAAAGAAAAAGCCCTCAGGGGAATATGCCTATTTTTTTTTTTTCATCATGGGAAGTCTTCTTTTTCCAACATTTACCTCAAACCTTTCCTAGCAATCCCACTTACAAATTATTGATCTGTTTATCATGCTATGTTTTTCTTCACTTTAAGCAATCTTCAGCAAATACTGACTTCTCAGTAGACTATAATGGAAATTAACTATTTCTAAGATAGATCAAACTTTACACGGGTAGTACTTTGAGATGCAGAGTATTTCCATTTCTATGTGAGGAGTAGGAAGACAAGTAGTAAAAGTTTGTAAAAGCTGTAGTAAGGGATTTCTGTGTCAGCTGGATTTCATTTACAATGTGACTGATCTTCATAATTCAAATGATTACTCCTTAAACCTTTTGAATTTAATTTTGTTACTTCTCTGCCTTTCATGCATCACTTAATTGCTTTTTGGAGAAAAATAATCAATGTAAAAAAATACATTTCATGACTAATAAAAATGTAATTCCATAAAGATTGATTAAACTTTTGGGAAATATTTCAACCTGAAAGTAATAGCTTTGGAGAATGAGTCTTCACTTGAATGGAAAATGCCACTGCAGTCAGGGCCTTGCTATTACTACCAGAAGCCTTGAATACCCACAGCTCCAGCTGAAGTTAGCATGATACACTTCTGTTCAACACCTCCAGAAATCAGGCCCATAACCAGCTCTTCCACTCTCCAGCTCTGCAGTATCACTCAGAAAATTTTTGCTGATCTTACTGAGAGACACAATCAAGGGGAACTTAGTCACACCTTGTTAGGAACAGATGTTGCAGCTGAAATGAAATATAGGTAAACTGAGTTTAGTCCCTCCTGATTTGAATAATATATTTCACAGCAACTCTTCAGAAGAATTTAACCCACTTTCGGTTTTTAATTAGTGCTGTGATACTGTTAAGAATGTTTATACTGACCCAGACCTGTCATACAGACCATTGCCTTATCTGCAGATGGTGACTGGCACTACAGAAGAGAAGACCAAATCCTCAGTAGCAAAGGAGAGGTTTTCCAACTCCAGATTGTTAAAGGGTATCTCAAAACCTATCCCACAAGGTTCTCTCTTCCTTCTAGCACTTCCTTTTAGGGCTTATTCTCATAATCCTGACTATTCTTCATAGCTGTATCTGTTAAATTACTTTTTTAAATTCAAAAGGAAAATCAGGGTACTGGAGATAGGGAGGAGATTATAGCAGTCCTGGGAGGGAAGGGGCTGTGCACTATCTCCACTGGCAAACAGGAGTAAAAAGCAGAAACGCGGGGGTAGGAGTTACCTACAGTAGCTCCCCGTGCTTCCTTCCTCAGGACTCCCAGCCCCTGAAGCCAGAGCTCCACTCCCCCCGCCATGTATCCCTCCCAACTAATGCAAGGACCTTTCAGTGTTCCCAATGGCCTTGATTCCGCCCCTCCATGATCCAAATCCCCCCCTGCCCACCCCCATCCCCTAAGGGGCTCGCTGCTTTGGCTTCTGTCATGGTTTAACCCCAGCCAGCAACTAAACACCACGCAGCCGCTCACTCACTCCCCCCCATTCTGGTAGGATGGGGGAGAGGATCGGGAGGGCACACRRAGSAAAACCCGCGGGYTGAGATAAAAACAGTTTAATAATGGAAATAAAACAAAGTAGAACAGTGATAATAACAATGATAACAACAATAACAGAATATACAAAACAGGCGATACACAATGCAACTGCTCACCCTGACCAAAGGAACCGCACCTCAACCCCCAGAGCCCCCCGGTTTTTAAGCTGGGCATGATGTCACATGGTATGGAATACCCCATTGGCCAGCTGGGTCAACGGCCCCGGCTATGCTCCCCCTGCACCTGGCAGAGCATGGGAGGCTGAGAAGTCCTCAGTGCAAGCACCACCCAGCAACAACCAAAGCATCAATGGGCCATCGACGGTCCTTTCATTACCAAACCCAAAACACAGCACCCCCTCCAGCTACAGGGAAGAGAGTTAACTCTGTCCCAGCCGGAACCAGGACAGCTTCCCATTTCAGAGCTCAGGAGATGGTCCGGGCTCTGTCCAGCTGCCAGGACTGCCACTGGAGCTTCGGAGCAAAACGCTTACTGTGCTTCTCCCAGTTACTGAAACCTCAGAAATCTTCTTATTGACTACCACATACAGCCTGGCCCAGACCATCCCCTCCCTTCACCCTCTTTGCAAGTGTGTGCTCTTTCACGTAACAAGAATCTACCCAAGGGGCACCCTGAAGGCAGAAAAATGGCATATACATGCAAAAAGCCAGAGGTAAGGCTCCTTATTCTTGTAAAACTTATGGGAATACCTTTGTAAGTCTCATAGTTTAATTCCAACAAGTCTGAAAAAGATTTTTCCTTTGCAGGTTTTAAATGTGCCATATTTCAGAAAAATATCTCTTTGTTCTTTTTTATGAGGTAKTGAGAGCAGGATTACTTTATCTGTCATGTCTAAACTGCTATTTTTTTAGTTTTCTCTCCTTGCCCCTTGTACAGGTCTTCCTAAAACAGACACTCCCCATCCTTCCAGCATTATCATTAGAGTGATTTTCAAACAACTAATCACATAATGACCTTTTTCTGATTGCCCTTTAATTTAACAATATCCTTCCTAAGATAGGATAACAGGCCCCTGTGCAGTAGTTCATGTGGGAATAAAAGTATATATTAATTTATATTTTCTTCTTTATCTGTCTTATTCTCTTGTTTGCTTTTATCACCAGAGGCACTTGTGAGCACCGATCCTCATTAGGGTGTCCACAAAGTTATGCAGATACCTCTCTGAGTTCACAAGAACAGTGGTCAGCTGCAGTGAGAGGGAGTTTAAGGTGTCTGACAATGATTTCAGAAGCGCTCCTCTGCAGCTGTGCCAAAGACAGCATGGACCTGTCCATGAAAGAGCAGGTCAGTGTGGCTGGGCTGATCAGATCCGGATGGTCTCTGACCCCTTACTGCAGGCCACTACGCTGTTGTCCTTTTTCCCTTCAGTGTATATTATTTATCATTCATTGACCTTGCACTCWCTTCACTACATGTTCTATAACTCTGAATTTGACCATTCTAAATAACTGCCTGCCATCTGCAGATTTGACTAATGACCAAATCTCTTCCCCTTTCTATATATTCCTTATATATAGAACCTAAACAAATGGAGAACTTTGGGGCACCCAGCTGCTAACCTTGTGTCATGATAGAAGTGGACAAAAGGTGAGAGGCTAAGATAAAAGAGAGTATCAGATCATTCTGAAGTATCTGACCATGCACAGTTTTAGTTATTCTGATGGTAACACTTAATGACTATTAGGTTCTTTGCCTTTGAAAGATTATCTTTAACAGGAGAGGGCACGAAATGAGATAAAGAGAGACAGTTGCTGATCAGGTTGACCTAATTTAGCTGGGATTTTTCCACTGGCCTTTAATGGGACCTGAATTACATTCAGTCTTAATTAGTATTTTATCCCCAAAAAGCACCCATCCAAACCCATGATATCACAAGCCATACCCAGTCTTGACAACTAGATTTCTTTGGTTAAAAAACACATATTCAAATGTAGGATAGAGTTATCAGAAGGACATTTTTAGTATACGGCTTGTAGGATTAGCCCTGAATAATGTCCTTGACTAAGATTGATAATATTCCTTTTGGGGTGAGGAGAGAGAATGCCAGACTGCCCTCACCAAAGAAAGGGATGACACTGAGACTGATGCAGGAGGAAAGCTCCACATAAATGATTTAGTAGGGACACAACTAAAAGGAGTCCAAGAAAAGGCTCTATAAGGGTGAGGAAAAAAGCAGCCACCACCAAGGGAGAGAGAGTATGCCATCTTTTTATCAGGAAAGGAAAAAAAAAAAGTAGGCAAATAGGTAACAGGGTTTAAATACATCAGCTGGTGCGAGAGCACAAAAAACGACCAGCTGTTTAGGCTACAGAAGTTTATTGCTGCCAAGGGAAAGGTGAATGCCCTCTACCCTGTCCTTTCTCCCAGAGAGGCATGCAAGGAAAAATTCCTGTGAAAAGGTTAGTCAGAGCCATGGTGATGTCTTTCTGCTGTTATATTTAGCTTATTTGAAGTACCTCAGACACTATTTAGTACAATAAAATGAGTCAAGATGGACTGCAATTAAGAGATTGAAACCCTTGCCGAGCACAGAAGAGGGAAAATCAGCTTCCTGTTTGTGTGATCTATTAGCCTGTGGGATAAACTCCCAAGAGCAATCATACTTGCCTGGAGGTCCAGGGATAACCAGTTTGATTTATGGAAGAGTATGCAGTCAGTCAATACTGACGCCATATTGACCCAGAGAAGTGCAAAGTGGTCTGAAACCTCTTCTCCTGCTCCAAACTCCAAGCTTAGACTCCACGCGCTCCTCTGTGAAGCAGGGTGTGAACAGACATCTCATCCATTCCAAACCTCTGACAATAGGCACAAATGACTAAAAATAGATGCTCTCTGCACCTTCATTGCATGTTCTACAGTTCAGAAGCCATTTCTTACAGATGTTCAATGCCACTATATTCTGGCTAATTCCCAGGAGTTATTAAGATCTARTTCTCCTTCAACTCTGGGCTTCATGATGGTAGAGGATTCTTTGACCGTAGATGAGTTAAGAAATTGAAGATGGAAAACCAGGTCCATTAAAGAAGTGTTGGATATTGATTTATAGTCTCTTAGGTTCCAACTGTATTAGTCCAGCTAAAGTTGTATTATATGGGGGTATTATTTAAGGACTGGCAGAGAAAAAGAGGTATTAAAACAAATATAAACAAGAAACAAACTTCTAATTCCTTCCCTTTCCAAAACCCTTACTAATTTTGCAAAGAATCCAGTTTGATGAGAATAAAATAGCTCACTGAAATTAATATACAGCATTTTGTTTTGCCTTGCATGTATGAATTTCTTTCATTTACAGTTTAATTTGTTAGGAAAAGAGCCCTGATAGAGCCTTACTAAAGGAAAACCCACTCTTGCACTCACTCATTGCATTATTATAGACCAATGTGAACGCAAAATATCTCAAGAATGCTTTAGGGGGATACAAGCTTCATTAGAAAGATAATCCACTGCAATATGATAAAACATAAGGTAGCTATTCACTCTACCATGGCACAGATGAGGACTTTATTTTAAACCCATAGCAGATTGAATTTTTGCATTACATTTTCTTTAAACTGCCTTGCTTAATCTAGAAATACATTAAAATACTCATCTGCCAGCTGTGCTGGTTTCAGCTGTAGCAAATTGATGATCAGTATCCTCCTGACATTATTTTCTTCACATGGAATAAAAAATGACTGTCACAGGATTACAGAAGAGGAAAAAATGTGAAGTTCATTATGTCTTGTCTTTTGGTTTTTATCTTACCCTTGAATTATTTTCGTAATTAAGAGGTCTGCTACAATTAAGCAGATTTGCAAATATCTCTGGTGCAGAAATGTAAAAAGCTATGTTTGCCAAGTTAAAAAAAAAAAAAAAACACTAACATTTCAATCTCACTAATTTGTAGAAATGCCTTCCACAGCAACCTAAAATGACTGTATTTAGTGTGAACACTTGTGATGTTCTGTGATACATTGATAGTCGAATCCAGCCTACTGACTTCAGAACGCGACAAGCATTTTTTACTCTGTCTGTTCTTCATTCTCAACCTCCAAGGTCATTTCAGGAACTCCCTATATCAGCTCAAGAACTAGGCTGGCTATACTTTATATTTAAAGATACATTTTATCCTCATATACTGTTGACAAGTGCAAAGTATTCGATCCACTAGGATTCTTTCTTTTCCTTGGATATAGATGACAGAGGCATCAAAACCACTGAACTAAGTGCAAGTAAAAATGTTATTTTTCCATATCATTTTTAAGCATATTCTGCATACAATTTTTGAGCCTAGGTACAAAATATAAATCCCGTGTTTGTAGGATACCCAAATCCCTTAGTCCAGATAAGCTACATATATGTTAGCAAGCAATGCAGACCAGCTGAAGTGGCTCTGTAAAGTGAAATAGCTGGTGAGGACCTGACATCCTCCCTGCTCATATTGCATGTTTTTTGCTACATCAAACTGGCTGTGTTCTGCTCTCACAGACTGACTGCCAGCTTGCCACTGGTAAACTCCTGGACTGCATCTTCCAGTTAAGTTCCACACAGTTCATGTGCTCTGAGACTGCTCCACAGTGCAAACCAAAGCAAGTATGGGAGTACAGTTGAGAGGTTCACTGAATTCAGTGCATAATCCATAGATAGATACCCTGTAAGTCTTGATCCCTCCCTCAAAGCTAGAACCTCCTGGAGTGCTGCTCTATATGTATTTCTGAGGCCTGGTCCTCAGCCATAATAGACTACACTGGATCCCATTTTTCTTCGTATCACATCAGGTGGCATTACAAGAAAACAAGTTATTCTGGCACAGCCCATCAGGATTAGGTTTCTACCAAAACAGATTACAGAACTGCTTTTAGCCTGTCAGATACTTTTACCTTTCACTTCAGAATGGGTGGGTGGGCTTCAGATATCTTATGATGAAAATTAGTAATCCAGGTGAGACCTCGAGCACACATGGACTCCTGATATGGCTTCTTTTGTCTTAGAGAAGTTACAGGATTAAGTCCTTCACTCCTCGCCACTGTTCCCCCCAAAAGCTCAGTACAGTGATAGGGCACATTTATGTCCATCATCACTGACTTTTGGCAGCTGCCAGAAGGAATTTGCAGTAAGTGGAGTCTCCATGCTTATTTTGTCCTTGGCCATTTTGCTGAGGCATCAGTGACTCTGACAGTAGTTTTGCAATGTGGGCACTTCTCTGTTTGATTGTAGTCCATTGGCTCTCTTCACATATATTATCAAAAAGCCATCAGGTAGAGGTATTTGTTTTTGCTCTTTCACCTAGGGGCAGATCTGAGTCAGTGACCTTGACATGAAGGGCTCTATATTTCAGTATCATGTTTCCCAAGAGATGCTGTAACTCAGGCTGCTGAAATACCTAAAGATACAATTTCTTTAGGCAGTCACTGAACAAACAATTTTAACAGCAAAGTGACACTACTCTGGCTAACCCACACAGACTATCTCTACTTTTAAAGACAGAAATGTGATCTTCACCCACATTTGCAGTGCGTGCTCCTCTTGATGTTATCCTTTTCCTTCACATCAGAAAAAGGTCCACCCCAAAGCTTTCTCAAAAGCAGGCATGTGGAGAAAACTGATTTTTCTCTTGTGATTTTAAATAAGAAAAAAAAAAGCATGGCTTAGAGTAGGCTGTCATTTTTTCTTTTAGATGTGATCACTCCAGCTCTGGAACTAGGGCTAGCTGGTAACTCTCCTTGTTTTACTCCAAAGGACGAATATCAAACATAACAGATACACGCTTTTGTGTTTCATCAGACCGCAGGCTGGCAAATAGACTTAAATCCATTGGCACAGTCCCTACTTTTCTACCACTAATCTGGGGGCAATGTCAGTGTCATCTGGAGCAATCACAGACAATCTGCAAAAGGCAGTCTGTTTGTGGCACTAAGGACAGRAGGGGGAATGAAGATGCAGTCTACAGTGCAAATAAGACAGCATCTCAGTGAATATACATGCTTAGCTTCCAAAATCCTAGGATTGAAAGAGAAGAGCTGCCTTTACCTATTTTTGCCTCTTAGAAGAGCAATAGTATACCAGCCTTGGTCTGGAAAGTGAGATGAAAAAATGAGAAACTATGAGGCAAGTGAAAGAATAACATTGCAACTAACTGAATATCTGAAATAATACCTTCTAGGTACATGGCTGGGATATGAGGAATAAACAGGAATAACTCAAAGGCTTAACTAATTGGTGTAATTGGTATCACAGACTCCTAGTGGAATACAGTAAGTATACAAGGAAGCACCTTGGGAGGGGTGAGAAGTACCTGAGATGCAGTGGTAGAGGGATTATTTATCAAGAATGCTTTCTGAACTTCAGAAAAAATACATCCGATGAAAGACAGTTTTAATGGCTCTGGYTGAGATCAAAAGAAAGAAAAGATAGTGCTGTGGCAATGTCTCCACTGCTAAATCAATGAGAGGCTGTTGGATATGGTTGTTTAGAGACAAATTTAAGGACAACCCAAGAGAGGTAGCCTGTTGGTGACTGGGGTCATGACTTTCCTTCCTGTATTTTGGAACAATTACACCGTGGGGCGCAAAATGTTTGCTGCGTGTGCTGGAGACAATCTTTTCTTTGGAAGGGGGATTATTAGGACAATAGTTATTTTAAATTTGATTCTGACTAAAGTGGAAAATAATTTGGCTGAAGAGACATTGTTGGAAAGAGAAAAAATGAGGGTAACAAAATAAGGACAGCACTTTGAGAAAGCAGACATCAATGGAAAGAAGACAGGGTCTTTTGCATGGATAATTTGTTTTTTTAAAAAAGTGTGAGACTTGGGTTACTAGAAACATTATGCCAACTACACAACAGAAACTATCTCAAAGATAAGACTAGTAGAAGACATTTTGACTGTATTAGTAGCAATTTAATGATCTGAAAATGGAAAAAGGAACTGCACACAGAATGAAAACAAGGGCACATTCTTAAGGATATAAAAGAATTACTCAGATATGTAGGTTAAACTCAGCAAGGCTAAGGCTAAAATGAGTTATAATTAACAAGGGACATAACAAGCAACAGAAAAAGATTCTACAAATACACTACACATTAAAGAAGTAAACGGAAGCATTAAGAAGGAGAAGAAATAATGACTGACTCAAGGAAGGCTGAGGTATCTAATGCCTTCTTTCAATCTTCAAATAAATGTTAACCATGATCCAATACTTAATTAAATTTCATTTTTAAAAGAGATAGGCATGTCTTCCTGAATATGGGAAAGGACAGTGAAAAAAGATAGAGATTTTCAATTTAGTTTAGTCCGACGAATTTCAATTAAGTTTACTTAACAAAGCGACCACAGTAATCTCTGAATCATAGCACTTACCTTGGAGAGCTGATGAAGGATAATAGAATTTCCTGAAGATAAAAAGAAGGCGATCACAATGCCACACTTTAAAAAGGGGAAGATACCTCTACTTGGGAGGGTACAGACCAGTCCCTGGACTGTTCTTCCTTGAAAAATTCTGGCACAATTTACTAAAAATCCATTGATAAGGCACAAGAGAATAAGATGGTGATAAAAAACAGAAAACATGGATTTATCAGGAACAAATCATGTCAAGTCAATCTAATTTCTTTCTTTGATTACTGGCCTAGCTGGGTAAGGGAAAAGTCACAACCATGATATATTTGGACTTCAGTAAGGCTTTGCTAATATCTAGAATAAATTCTAATGTTCTAGTATACAAACCAGAGAATTAACATCTAGATGAAATCACCTTCAGGTGGGCTGAGAAAAACTGTAGAGAACATGACCTATGAGGGAAGATTAAGGAAAACCAGATTAGTTTTGTCTAAGAAAGAACTGGGAGAATGTACCATAACAGTACATAAAAAATTGTTATTTTATATATATGAGCATATATATGAATATATATGAGGGCATATATATGAAAAGTGAGACAAAAAAAGCCTGTATTGCAACATAGGAGATTGGAGCTTGCTATTGCAACAAACCAATAGCAACCAATTGTTAGACCTTACAAGCATTTCTCAAACTGATAGCATTCTTAATGACTAAAAGCAAGGTCTAGTGAGTGGAACTAACAGCATGTCAATGTTGTGTCAGAAATTATTTCTATTATTTTGTCTAATAAAACTTACCTTGCATAATGTTCAACATCTGACACCTTCATTCATATTTGTACTTAGAAGCTCTATTTTGCAATACATTGGAAATCGGTCTAAAAGAAGCAAATGCCTCTTGTACCATTGAAGTAGCCACAGTTGGGGCACAATCACCTCAAATACAATTTCACTCTTTTAAGTGACATTTTGGGTTAAATTCATTCTCAAGACTTTTACTAATAAATAAAACTTATAAACATATTTGTWTGCTATGAAAAATTTGGGAATGTTAGTGTTCATATGCTCAGCAAAAAACAGCGCATATTTAATACCTGCCAAATGCAAATTATATTCCAAACTGAGAAAGAATCCTATCATTCAGTATTTTTCAAACATATGGACTATTTGAATTACACCAACAGCCACGCATAGCTATGGTTATTCCTAACCTCTGAAATCCATATTGTGTTATGCATGCCCATGCTTACCGATTTCTTATTCCTGGTGGTATCTGAGGACTAAGATTCTACTCAGTGTGACTAAAAATATAAAAATTTGCCCCGCTGGAAGTTTTCACTGTGTACTGAACCTGGGCTTGCATTCCTCATTTTGGTGTGGCATCCACAGTCAGCAGCTCAAAGGTTACAGCTCAAAGCTACAAAACTGCACCCTAAGCTCTTAGTGCAGGCAACAAAAATTCTGGGAGGGAGTTAATTTTTAAGGGCTGAATTTAGTAAGGCAGTAACAGTAGGTATGTGTGGTTAAGCATGAACTTTGCCAGTACTATGACTGGAGGCCTCAATCAAAGGACTGTAGATCTAGGTAACATCAGCACATTTTATAATGTTGGACATCAGCAGTGTCAGGTATCCTGAAACAGATAAAAGGGAGAAGATGCCATGGGCCATAAAAATTACATTCTAACCAGTTGAAGGTAAAAATGATTAAGACAAAACATTCTTTTTTTTTTTTTCTGAAATAGTGTCAGCTGATACAAATTGCTATAGTGAGGTACACTAAACACCCAAGATGTTAAAAATCTGAAARGGGTCCTTGCATAAATAATAGAAACATTTTTTTGGCGTACAATAAAGTGGAGGTTATTAACAACCTGAGCTGCCTCAAAGCTCATGCTTGTTTTCCTTTTCCAGATGTTTTATGTTTAAATTGGATAGGTGCTGATGGTTACATTGCAGTGTTCAATACAGAACAGTGTTCTAAAAGTTTGGGAACATATTGTCTGACCACATGCCATTTTAGCTGTAGATTGTGTTGTAAAAAAGGGGCACTGTCAGATACGTGAAAAAGATAGGTCACTATTAACTTATTTCACAGACAAGTTCCCACGTTAAGCTGAAACCACAAACCTGATACTGTATTTGATTTTCAGTGGTCCATGAACATTCGTTGCATGTTAACCATGTTCTGAGTACTTGCTTGTTAACTGAATAAATCATAAGTGCTTCAGTTCTACCCTTTCAGTGCAAGTTTTAGAGTACAAAGAAAGAAGGGAGGTTACAAAGAATGTAAAATTAACTTCAGTAAAGACCTCTTAGGCTCAAGTCTGAGCCTGGCTGGATAAAAGCACATTTTCTTGAATATGAGAGTACAGCTGGACTTTTGAATAAGACAATAATAAAAAGAAAGAATGTCAGCAATGAAAACGTAAATGCATATTGAAGCCAAGTTATTTTTAAAGCTTTTATTGCTTGTATCACTGAAAATATTGCTTTTATATTACTTTTTACAGTGAGGTATATTTTGTTAAATAAGTTCTTTCCTTTACTGTCATAGAATTACCTCAATTATCTTTTAAGAAAGTGAAAAAATGCTTTTCATTCTTCCTCATTATGTTTTCACGGATTTACCACAAATACAGAAAAGTAGAAAGACAAGCATTACTCTGGCATCTAGGCTATGGCATCTGCTATTCCATGTGTTTTATGTCATTGACAAATGGTAAAGATTCTGTGCTAGTCTGCATAGAAGCTTTTCGAAGGAATAACCTGTTACAAGCTAGTGAAGTCACTAGTGTTGACAATACTATTATTATCTAGAGACAATGTGAGATGCATACAATGGAAACTTCCTAGAGTGGAGAAAATATTTTTGCATTTATAAATGTAATGCGTGCTTCCCTGAGGTGGTAATGAGTGGATAAACTGGTAAATATAACTAGTGGAGACATATTTGAGCATTTCAATAGCAGTAAGTTAGATGGCTTTTTTTCTTTTTTCCACTGTTGATGTAACAAATGTAGTCACTAAAGTAAGCTGGGTTAGTTCTTAAGAAAGGGAAATGTGTGGCAAAAGAAAGTCTTTCAGAGCCTTTTAACCCTACTGAATTGAAGCTACTAGGCTAATCTTTTGCTTTGTGTTTTGACGGAGGATATAAAGGAAAATGAACCAACGCTAAGAGAAGAATAATTTAGTTGTATCACGGGTGCCTTCAGTTTATTTAACCTTTGGAAGACTGATGCATGTTGCCTCAAAGCTGGAGCACAAGCTCTTGCTGACGTAGGCCAGTCCGTAGGTGGGCCGTTACGGCCAACACTCTGCCATCTTCCACTGCTGCTGCAGGCAGTGGAGCCCTACGCCGGAGAAAGAGCGTGGGGGAAGGAGGTTGAAAAGAGGGAGAAACAATGAGAAAAACAAAGGAAGAAGGTGAATAAGTCTTGGTTCCTTACCAGGAGGTGAGCAGAGGAGTGAAGAACAACATCACCAAGTCTTTAATACAGCTGGTTGCAGGACTATAATTCCTGTTTCTGATAGCTTCAGGGTTTCATGTATATGTATTTGTCCTTTTACACACTTTCGGATAATAACACTTTGCAAAAGCACTAAAACTCTGGTTAAAAGAATATATTTTCTATCCTCATTTTYATTCCTTTCCTTCTGCCCTCTTTTTAAATGACTAGACAGTGTAGTCAAAAATTCAGATATCTTTTAGAAAATGATGCAGAAATCAGAAGGGTCTTGCAAACTATTCAAGTAAGTGGCAAACACCTGTCATCAGAAAAAAGATATCCAGCGTGTTGTGATCAGATGTAATTTTTCTATTGTTTATCTGCAATTTTTGTAAGGTTTCTACAAAAATGAAACCTTATATAATAGTCTGGATGTTATGCAGACAAATAGATATGTATTTCATGTCTCCGGTTGTAGCAACAGTAACTTCGGGATCCTAGTGGAAAACTACAGGGAAGAGTTATCTGAAGAAATAATTCAACAAAAAATTCTGAATAATGAAAACATTTGGGAAAATGTGGTGTTTATAAATAGAAGAAACTCAAGAAGTCAATGAAAGTTCCATTTTATGGACAACCAATCAAATTTTTTGCTCCAGAGAACTACTTAAAATATCTGTGTCTCTTTCAAGAACTGAGAATGTAATAACTCTCTAACAGCATCCATGTTCAAGCACCACAAGTTTGAAGTAGGAAACCAGGACCTATTACACAGAAGGTGAAATTTGGAGAGGTGGAACAGCTCAATGGTAAAAAACAAATAATTTCCTCGTGATTTTGTACATGTACAAGGGATGTAGTTTGCTCCCCACACTGTATCTGAGGACCAATGGCCAGGCTATAATGAACATGGTTATATTTTGAAACAAAACAGGCGGAAAGCTGGGAAAGTGTTTGAAATAAAAGATTGGCACTCTTAGCCAGTTGATTTAAATTTTCTGAACCTAAAGCCATAGAAGTATGAGGGAATATTTCTATTAATTTCAGTGGAATTTGGTTCTGTCCTGCCTGAAACAAATGCTGGAAAAAAATGAAAATTTAATTTAAAAAAAATCCAAATGTGACTGCTTACATAGTTTAGCAGGAGACAAATGTGCTTTACAGCTAGTATGTAACAAGCAAGCAGAACATATGCCCACCACTGCCTGTATAGAATTCAATCATATCTTATCAAAACCATGACATATGTTCTTCTGCTTTGCTGAGTAGCTAAATGTCATTATCTCATCATGCTTTGAAGTTGAAAGTCCCTGTTCTGCTGATACGACCAGGTTATAAATGGCCGTGTTACAAAGCAGAGTGACAACCACTAAGTCAGTGTATATGTTCAGTTATTTATTGTTATCTTTGTATCTTTCTTCCCTTTTTTGCAAGCATTCTAGAATCATTAAAATATTTTTTTAAAAAAAATACTTTCTGGTCTTGCAGAACTCTTTAATCTTTTTGTTAATGGTCTCACTGCACAGTCATGTCAGATTTTGCAATATTAGAGAAGTCATTATGGCTATTTATTTATAGTAGACTGCAAAGCTTTGGAAATGGCAGATATGTACACAAATAAATCAGCACTAATTGTTATCAGATGTGACATAAAATCCCACTGCAGAATTACCCTCCAGACTACCCTGTAGCATCCTTACCTCTTGTCACTGATTCCCTCCGAGTTCTAGACATGGGCTGACTGGGAAGTGAGCAGTGAGCAAATATCCAAGGATTCTTTTCCCTTATTAAATTGGGCAGGATTGGGGCAGGAGACATTGAAATAATTGAATTTTAGTTTGAAATTCTTCTTATGAGCTGTTGGAACAAGGCACCTTAATGTTTACATTTAGACCAGATTCAACCAGTTATTTTAGCAAGTGTTCCCTTCTAAGCACACAAAGACTCATACTAAAAGAACTTTTCAACTGAGTATTTTGCAGGTTGTCACCAGTATAGTCATACTTTGAATCGTGTTACTCACATGCTAGCTTTACGTCCAAGAAAAGCCATAATGGATCTATGCTGTATTTAAGTCCTGACGTTACATAGTAGTCTGTGACTTTTGTGATTTCTTTCAATCCTACACATACACACATATATATATGTGGTCTTAAAGAAGTTTAATAAGAAATAAGACYATATGACTTACACTGTCCCTCAGATATTGTTGAGCAGGTAGGAGAGAGGACCTATCGCTCTGTTGGGAAAGCCTTTAATATCAACATTTTCTCAGAAGAGAGGAGGGCTTTTATACATTGAACACATTAAAAGTAATACGACATGACTGCATTGTAACAAAACCATACAGCAGCAAGCTTAATTCTGTCTGTA
Organism: Oceanodroma leucorhoa; assembly: GCA_030449065.1. Taxonomy (NCBI): domain Eukaryota; kingdom Metazoa; phylum Chordata; class Aves; order Procellariiformes; genus Oceanodroma; species Oceanodroma leucorhoa. The sequence continues at coordinate 792,994 of JASVER010000070.1, forward strand.
TTCATGAGCCAGCACTAGGTCCTGTGCTAACCAATGTACAAAAGGAAAAAAGTCATTGCTCCAAAAAGCTAACAGAAAAATCAAGAAGTATACTTTTAGTAGACTCTAAGATGGAGAAAAAGTGATACAGTATGATCATATAATATAAAAGTGAGACACTATATATACATATGGTAGGCTCTATTAAGAAACAGTCTTTGAATGGCTAAAAAGAAAGATTAAAACAAAGCTGTCTGCATTAAAACAGAAAGAGAGGCAGTTTTACAATGTTAATTTCCCAGTGCAACAACACACTTGCAGACTGTTCAAGCTGAATATGTTTTAATGTTGGTAATATTTACCCACCAAATGCTACAGGGAACACTGATAAAAAACCCAACTGATAATAGTGTAGAACCTTCCAAGAATGGTCTGGACTTGGTCCAGCTGTCTCCCATTATTTTGCTAGCACTTTTCAAATTTCGTGTAATAAACTTAATTTTGAAACAGTATTTTACAAGTTTATTTGATTTCCTGCACTTGCCTCTGGGCAAAGAAAAACAAAAATGAACCAGTATTGACAAAGATGGCGTGTATAGATAAGTGATTACAAAGCAGCACATCAATCTCATTCCATCATGATGAAGTAATATGCATGGTGGGCACAACTGCAACCAATGAATAAAATATTTAATTTGAACACCATGAAAAATGAGACAAAAGTGAAGAAGGCAGCAATTTTGCATAAATAAATGAGTGTACTTCCATAAACACTCTCAAGGGATTTTATTATATAGTGGAAAAAAACTGCTATAGGGTTTATTATTAAAAGAATCAAATTTTTTTTATATGCAGAAGGAGAAGAGAAAGCAAATACAATGCAGAAGGTATTCAAGGTCCTGTTCCCACTAGAAAACAAGAAATTCAATCAATATCTAGGGTGAGATGTTCAGTAGCTGTAAATCAACACAGTTTCCATCGGCTTAATACAAAGACATTGATTTACTCTACCTGAGGATTTGGCCTCTAGCATTTTGCTGTAAGTAGGAAGCTCTTAAAAGTTAAGAAATATTTAAAAGAAAGGTTCATCTTGTAACGCAGCACACATCTACAAACCAGGGATGTCAAGTAGATACTAGGTAGTTATCCACTCATGAGAAGATTCTTCACTGTGATAGCAATTTACTCCAGGCAAAAAATTCAAAAACAAAAGATGAGGATTATCTGATTAGAGAGTTCAAGCAGTCACATAAAAGCATGTGTCCAAAATTAGACAAAAGACCTTTAATGCAGCCAGCACAAAGGTGCAAGCCCAAGTTTCATTTTGCCAAGGTGATCAATGCCCTCCTTTAATAGAAGCTGAGAAAGCTCAGACACTAGTAGGAGAAAAGCAGTTTTACATTTGCATCTCCACTGAACTTTTAACCTAAACTCCCTGCCCTTCCCATTGGCCTAATCTTTTGACTTCAGTGCTGCTTCTCACAGCATTCAACATACATAAGATTGACTATGCAAGTCAGGCGGAAGATGTATCTAGCACACATCTTCCACAGAAAAAGCACAAGGACTTGTGTTGTGCTGGAAGACACAAAGAAACCTCTCAAAAGGAGACAAGGAAAGTTCTCAACTGTTCTGAGCCACATAAGCCATCCTGCTACAACACAGCCCACTTAAAGCCATCAACGTTGGCATCTTTAATACCCAAAGTAGAGCTCCTGTCCAATTTAACATGTAGACTACTTTTTAGGCTAGTCCCTGACAAAGAGAGAAAGAGAGAGATAGAAGGATTGTGAAGCAGAAGCAGAGCACTGAGGGATCACTGCTGACAGAACTGCTACACTTAAGACCATCAAAACAAAGTGAATTTGAAACATTGCAGAAAGTGTCAAGCTCATAGAAAAGTAGCAGTAAGATCAGTCTAATCAAGATGGACAGGTAGTGAGTTTAACTATGAGATGGACAGCAGCGGGAGCTGGGCTTCAGAATAATCTTCAAGTCTACCTTAACTATCAGAGTTGAGACATTATCACTGTCATGCAAGCAACTGGAATTGTATGTTCTAATCTACATAACCTTGTCATATTTCTATAATCCATCCTGTTCAAAGCTTACCTGTAGAAAGTGTTTAGAAAATACCACAGTTCTGTTTTGCCTGTTTTCCCATCGCCTCAAGGATCATTAAGCAGCTGGTGGCCATGCAACGTGCCTCATGTATAGCTCACATTGCCTTCTGCATGAGAGCACAAGAGGTAGGGGAGGAATGGGAGCTCTAGTGATAAACAGGCAACAGTTAAACCTGATGACTAAGAATAAAGAATGAAAAACTGAGATCCTCTTTTTTCCCCCCTTCATTTCACCTCCAAAGATAAATTTTATCTTCAATTTTCTCACAAGAGCATCCTCCATGCAAGATGAACTATAAAAATACAGTTATTTCTGATCACTACTGTGTGAACTCAAGAATATGTTTCTTTCTTTGCTTTGAAGCATGTTAGTGATGTTGCATTGTCAAAATGACATCTTATATCAGTCAAGATATAAATATAAAAAGATTATTTTTCCTCTGACTTCCAGATAAACCATTAATTATACCATATAGCAGATCAAATTGGGCTTAGATGTTTAAAAGAAGAAATGTGTTAACACTGTAAAATGTGTTTGCCAAGTTTCAAGAAAGAGGACATTTCACTAACAAGTTGTAAGCTCCTCAGAGATGCAGATCAGCATTATTTCTGTCTGATTTAAGGGAAGCATTTGTTTGGGCAGCTGCTGGTCATAATCTGAAGTTCTTTTTTAATTGGAGCATTTGTGTCTAGTTTCATACTAGTTTTATACGCTGCTTTTTTTCACATTCTCTTAGTTGCCTGGCATTCACTGTGTTCATCTGAGGTGCCAGTTAGGTTGCCATCTGCTCTAGTCACTGCACCATTGAAGTGTGCCTTTGATTTGCTTCAGGAATCAAAGAAAAAATCATAAACAATTAGTAACTCAATGGTCAAGCTGCTTTCAGGTAAGGATGTGGGTTAGGAAAAGCTAAATAGGGCTTTTAGAACCATTTGCAGTTCCATAATCATGTGCTCTGTCCCACATCTCATCAGTCAGCTCCTTGGAGTTATTTACAGCAGTTTCAGGGCTGTTCTAAACAATATTCATAACCTACAGATACTCAAGATGTTTTGAGCATGCACCTTTTTCAGTAACTACACATTCCTGTCCTAAAAGATCTAATATCAGACATTAACATTGCCCTATCGTTGAGAAATACATATGGGTATCCTTAGCTAGCCTGTTCATCTGGGGTTTATTGTTGTTTAATGCTCTGAGACTGGTGCAAAACAAAGTTAACACATTAAGAAGCCAGGAGCTGTAACATTGGTAGAAAAAACAGTCATAATAAAAGAAAGCATACAGTTGCATTCAACTTCCCTCTATGAAATACAGACCATTTTATTTATTTCATGTGATTATCATCTAGTTGTTGCAAAAAAAAAGTGAGACTTTTTTTTTTGCAGTTGGGTTGGAGAAGTTACATTTCAAACAAAGCAGAATTTCAGGATTCAACACACTTTCCAAATCTATGATCTGGTTTCAAGTGAGCAGTCTGTAGAAAGGAAAAGGGAAAGCTAAGTTTGAAACACTATGCTTGTGGAAGTAGCAGTACTGTTTGTCACCAATGCTAAGGGCAACAAGTACTTCAGATGAAAGAATCTGGTTAATGCTTTTAAAGATGCTGTTGCATCTTTAGACATTGCAGTTCCACATCAACGCTTTCTGTACCTTAACAGTGAAACACACATTAGAAAAGAGCCTTTTCCCACTTACTTGCAGCTGCAAACGCCAACTTTATCCTTAGTGACTTCTCTCTATGTACCAGGTAAGCATATTTTGACYGATTTCTGGTTTGATCGCCCTTCTCTAGTAGGGAGAGCAAGCCTGAAGTCTTACTGACTCAGAGAGAGTCTCAAGAGGCAGCTTCTCTCAGGGTCATGCAATGATTCAAGAATTTTGGGATTCACTTAAAAATCACTCCTACCCAGCTCACCCAGTGGCAAAGAAACACTTGAGACCTCCAAAGTCTCAAAACCAGGAGGCAAATCAAGAACAGCTTTAAAGCCAACCTCATGATTAATTTTAATTTTTAAAATCTAACACCTTTTTTTTATTATTCACGCAATATAATAAGCAGTACTGTCCAGGTGGCATCCCCTGCTGTGTATCCCCATGGAGAAACAAGAAAGCACAGTCATGTGGAGTGACTCCTCCAAGAGTTACTCCTCCTCCAAGAGTTACTCCTCCTCCAAGAGTTACTCCTCCTCCAAGAGTTACTCCTCCTCCAAGAGTTACCCCTTCACATGATGGGGTAGAGGGTATACCAGCAAGGCCAGAAGCAAGCAGAGCAGAGCTTCAGCTCCCTCTTTAGCAGGGTCTCCAAGTCAAAGGAGTCAGTGCATAGAGGGCAAGGTCCCATGCTAGAGGTCTGAAGGAAGCTTATTAATTTTCTCCTAGCGAGAAATGTCATAACCAAGAGCTACATGGTACTCACTGAGACATTATCTGATTCCTGATCAGCTTTTGTGCTACATAGCATCAGGTGCATTATACCCCTTACCTAAGTGTGAGCACTCAGCTGAGGTGCTGTATTTGGGCAGCTGGTTCCCCTTGGCAATCATTAGAGAGAGGCAGGTTCTTGCCAAATATTCCTCAAACCACCTAATTGCCCCTTGGCTGCAATTCTCTTTCCACAGACCACACAGGGAGACTGGCTCCTTGTTTAGGTACCTGTTTTGCATGCACACTGCACTCTAAGCAGTGTGAATGCCCTTACAGTCACTTACAGTTTGTAGAAAAAAATGCTGTTTAGGCCTCCATGATTCACAGCAGGAGAAGGAAAATTCTTCCCAAGACCATGTATTTGGCATCCTGTCACTTATATCACACAATTCTGACAGAGATAGCCTATCTTCTGCCTGCTGAGAGGGAGACACAAAGTTGAGGTCAATGAATCTTTCATGCAAGAAACTGTAATTCATCACTCACTAACATAATGTGGAACAGCCCCTACCCACTGAAAGTGCGATTTTCTCTCAGGTGAAAGGACGCCTATTTCATCATTGTGTCATGATATTTGCTTTTTTAGAGACAGCAATGATATTTTAAAATAAGGAAAGAATTGATTTCTGCCTCTAATAAAAAAATAATAAAGAAGAACACACTCAAGATAATAACAATTATTAACAACCTTTCTCTGTTACTTATTTCTTTATATATAATGCAGCAGGATTCCTTCCAGACCAAGGTCACAAGAGTCACAAAGTCTGCATACAGATGCATTGCCCCAATCCATCCCATCTCACTAAGGCACCCCAAAACACATCACCCAAGATCTGATATTCTACACAGAGGAACCTGTTTTTCCCCATAGACTATGCAGGAGATCAATGAGATATGACATAATTTTAGTAAATATGGTAAATTACTTTTCTGACTGGTTAATGGCCAGTTAAAGGACCAGATACCTTTATAGACCCAGATCTATTTTACAATTTGAAAGTATTTTGACATTTTAAAGAAGTTCCACAGTATTTTCAGAAGCTTTCATATGGAATAACACCTTTGCTTGGCCAGTTGGATATGCTGATACATGGTACATAATCCCAAATAATCATGTGAAATATCTTGACTGTAGAGACTGCAAAAGGATAGTAAAGCAGCAACTGGATAATTGAGATCAAAATATGGAAATAGTTATGGGGCAGACACAGGGAAATCCCAAATTACGTTAAGAGTGGAGTTTAAAGTGATAGTGCCAAACAGCTAGCTGTTCCCACTAAAGTCAGCAGAAATATTTACAAGAATAAGGCACCCAAAAATCAAACCATTTAGTAAGGTGTCAAGAATGCATTTAGAAGTCAAGAAGGACTGATTTTCAAAAGCACCACTTATTCAGGCTTTCTATACAAACTCCAAAGCAACTGCTACAGTACAGCCGTTGAAAATGGCATGTAGCTAGAAAACTCAATACGTACTTAAGGCACCAAGTCTCAGACAATCAATTTAGAAAATCTTTGTCCATTTATTTTCTTGTATAAAGGAAATAAAACTAACCTGTTTCAGCTGCCAAATGCACTAAGGGAAAGTGAGCCCCTCTTGAAAGTAAAAGTTATCATCAGTAAAATATGGTCATATACTTTATGTGCTCTCAAAACAAACCTGATCATTTTATATAAAGCTTAGAAAAAACAAGCAGAGCAGAGTGTGGAATGCTCTGAAGAGCAAAACATGGGCAAACACGGCAATTTTTAAATGAGACTTGAAGCTCAGACCCAGAGCTACAGCCTTTGGGCCTCACTGAATTTTTATTTGAGCACAGTAGTGACTTTTATTACTGCTCTTATCCACAGGAATGTGTCCTAGAGAGCGGACAGACACCTATTATCCTCCTGGGTATATCAGGGTAAGACGACCAAATGGCTTTGCAGGGGAATTTGTTAGAGTGCAGCCAGTGTGTCACAACAGACAACGTGTAGGCAGTAAACACCATGACCTGTATATACTGTCCTGATTCTCTCACATACATAAGGCTAGAAAAACATAGCTCTTATTTTTGTTTTCACCTTACATGTTGTTTTTTTATCTGAAAAGACCCTCATTACAGACTAGTCGTAGCACTGAGTCTGGGGATGTTCATTCCCTCTGAAGTGATAAATGGCCAATTCATAACAGGGCTGGTTTGAGAACCAGCAATCAATACAGGCACTAAAGTATGGTTTAGACGGCCATTCTGGTTCTTATCGGTGTGCACAGACAACGATAACACAAAAACACTGATATCAGAGTATTATGTGGTTACCTCATCTCTCTTTACTAGAGGACACTGCCCTTCATCAGTGTCATCAGCAAATCAATTGGTCACTTAAGAAGATGTCTGTAAGTGCTCATCTTGTTTCTTGCTTGAAATGCATTGCAACCATTTTTCCGTTAAGTTTCACATAAAAAGGATTTGCTGAAGCTGTGCAACTGGGATAAACCAAAGAACTGATTTACTGAAATAGCTTAGAAATGGTTTAATATTGCAGTGGTGTCAACAAAGCAGATTTTTAAAAATTTCCTCCTGACAACAAAGGAAAAATATCCACTCCAAAGCCACACATAAAGGGAATCTTTTTTTTTTTTTTAAAGTTTTCCCACCTGTCTAAAGGGGAAAACAACATTCACCTGAAGGACTTTGAGTTCTACAAATGAAGACAGCACTATTAACTGTATTTTTAAAAATGAAATGACAACCAATGCTATAAAATAAAAATATCTTTACCTTAGCAAACCTGACAGAAGAGAAAGATGAAGATAAATAGAAAAATAATGAAGCAATGCTTACTGCTTCCACAGAGTCTCAGTTTTCCTGGACCCATAGCCCTTTTGACTCCTTAAGCAAAATTTCCATGCCTACCATTGCTAATTTATGACCCACCAAAGGTATCTGAAAGGCCTGGATTATTGGCTTCAAAGCTGTAATTTCAGAGTGTCATGGGTAAGACTCACTGCATACATGATGGAGAACTGATATTCATGAGAGTGGCTTTCTGAATATCTACCAGCTATACCTCAAAGGACTAGAACAATGGATCACAAAGTCTGAAAGTCCTCAGCAGGGAGCACTGAACCGTCCAGCTAAAGTGTCAGGCTACCACACTGCTACTCAACTGATAGCTCCCAACTCACCTGAACAGCAAGACTTCAACATACTGTCTTTCTTGCACTTCCAGCACTGGCTTACGGGCTTGAAGAACTAAGCTAACATCCTCCGCCTTCCACATGCACAAGGCTGCACCACACCCCAGATGCACACTTCCCACTCTACAGTTAATAACTAGATAATTTCATAGCAGGCTGTCTTTAAATTTATGTCTTCTCACACATTATTTGACAAAGGCACTTTTCCCTTTAAGGGCAGCTTTCTCCCTCTGTACCATTTTACTTGCTGTAAGTGAAGGCTTGAGCTTGTATCACAACTGTAAGCGTTGTTGTTGAGTGTTAGAAAATGTTACAAAATAAGTTCGGCAACACGTTATTAAAAGAAACATATATGGTCAAATAGTCAAATAGTAAAACACCTAATTGTCATATACCTATGCAGGGTTGCCCACAGAAACCTTATCACCACTGCATAACAATTTGGGTCCAGTACTGGAGACGATGAAGCACAAGCCACAACACAGTAGGTCTACTTGAAGACAACAAAACCAGGCATTGTCAGAGGATGAAATGTCACATCTTGCAGAAGTGCAACTGGAATGCTCATATTAAACTCAACCATAGCCAAAAGGATGAGCTATGGTATCAAAACCATAGAAATGATGGCTAGCAAAGAAGTTTTCAGAAGTGATCAGGTATTTAGCCTTTTATATGAGGGAAATGTGCTCTTTTAATAGTACTGTCATTACATAAGATTTCCCACGTGCACATAATGTAAGAGAGGCCAGACAACATTCAGCTCTGCAATGTAGTATGATCACAGTAATGATAATACATTCATCTTGATCATTTTTCACAGATGTCTTCTGCATCATGGAAAATGTGAACCTGGGTCTGGGGATCTGTCTACCCCGTAAGCATGTCTATACCTAGTTCTTCAGTCCTGATCTCAAGCGCTCACCAACTACCCAGACTGACACAGAACAACTCTTACTAGGATTCCATATCTTTGACTGTCAAACTGTCTGTAAACACGCTGCCTGCAAAGGTTGTAAAATATTTCAGCACAAGACATGGATTCTATTTTCATGAATGACAAAATGATCTGTATTGGGGCAGCTGAAAAGGTGTGGGTTATACTACATGAGCTCCATTGGGTTCAATATAAACTATGAAACTGGTATGGTAGCAGCTGGAAAAATATCTTTAACATCTCAGGAGAGGAATGTAGATTCCTTTGCTGATGGACAGTCTTTCACACCTGCCCATATCGACCACTCATTTYTAGAAATATGGTGCCATTTAAGACACTACAATAGGCAGTGAGTATTAAGCCATAATCTCTAATGGGAAAGCTGTCCAAGCTGTAGCTAAAGATCTAGCACTGTTTCTATTTCAACTTGGATAGATTCTTTGTTTTCAACAACTTTTCTTTTTCTTTATTCCACAGATGTTAGCTGAAATTATCTGTGCTCTTAGAGCACTATTTTCCACAGCAGATCACAAGTACTATGCCTTAGCAATGGCCATCAGGTTTCATTGGTTGAGGTACCATTCAGAACCCACACATACAATGCAAGGACTGTAAAACAACCCAGTCTAAATCCATCTTGCAAATAGGAAAGGAGAGTTTGTACTTATATTCCTCTGGACTTCAGAAGTAGTTTCTCCACTTAGTGGTTATTAAATCAACTTGAATAGCAGTGGAAGTAGAATTAAATACTCAAGATTCTTACACTCACGATAATTTATATCATTTTCATATTTGCTCCTAACATCATTTCTCTACAGTTTCCTCACTACCTGATTGGCAACAACAAAACAAATGAATTAAGGAAGTAATTCAATAAAAAATGAATTTACTTTAGAAAAAAGAGAAAGGTTTTAATCTTCTTAAATTGGTCCTTTGATGTGGATAATTTTCAAGACTGGGATCTATTATAGATTGAAGGATCATGTGAAATTTTGTCCTTAGAGAAATCAAGCTCCAGTGAATCTCCTGAAGAAAACAAAGTGTTAATAACAATTGAGAGTGAAAAGCTATTATATATCAAGGGCCTAAGTCTCTAACGTAATGAAATAAGCAGAGCATGTCTGCAAATTCAGGCGAGGTAAAGGCAAACATTTCTATTGCACATTTCCTTAAGAGAAGGTAAAGAGCACTGAATCAATAAATCACTGAAAAGATTATTATTTTGTACAAGCTGAAGGTCAGTGCAGGTCATTCCCACTAAAGCAGACAGAGCTTGTTAATTTAATCCAGCAGATTTGGCAGGGAAACCAAACAGGAATTTAATCAGCAGCAGAAGGTGGTGAACATCTCTGAAAATTGAATAATCATTGTGCTGGTCAGTAAACATCATTATGGAAGGAAAAAAGGAAAGAAAAAAAGTGTCCCCTTTTCACGCTGTTCATTAACTTCTTCAAACAGGTAATAAATGATTTAAAACAACTGTCTCTGGAAAACAAAAACACCACATATAAGAGCAGCCGGTCAATAGTTTAGCACATTTATGATGACATTAATCTTCTCTTAACTATAGCTCTTCCTTCTCCTGTATTGTAATTATTTCTTTAGAAGCCGCTTCATGAAGTAATATTGCTATTGCTCTAATAAAAGACTCATTTACTCTTTCAGCTTTTTCCAGTTCACAGAAATACCAAAAAAAAAAAAAAAAAAAAAAAAAATCAAACCATTTTAAATACATTTTCCTGTATTTTGCAAGAATTAGCCATGATGGGACACTGACATCTGAAGCTCTTCAGCACAGTATATGCTAGTATTTTGTTTGTTTGGAGTTTAGATTATTTTTTCATTTTTACAATACTGTATTTGCAACAATGGAATCAGCATTTTATTTCAGAGATGAAGCTATTTCTACCACAAAATATTACTCTAAATCAGTCTCTCTGTTTCTACCCACATCTAATTAAATGTTTTTCTCCCTCATATATTTATAATACACTCATATTGTAAGAGGTTAAATTCTGCCCTTAATAAGCTGAAATTCAGGTAAGCTGATGCGGTAAAATAGTTCATGTCTTTCACTGACATAAGACTTAATCCTTGTGGTTTACAAAGCAAATTCATAAAAAGGAAAGTTATATTCTAAATTAAAATAAATCCTTTGCTGAAGTCACTCAGATGATCCTGTACCCAGTAAAGTTGTTAATCTGCAGAGACCTCATATTCACAGTATTTAAATTTCAGACTTCTACAAATATAAAAAGAAAAAATTCTGTATCTGAAAGTTTTTTGAGACAATCTTCTGTTTATACTGGAAAACTCAGTAGTTCAGAATCCCAAGCTTATATATTGATATATTAATAACTATGGAGGAAAGTTAATTATTTCTCAATTTCTCCATGAAATGACATTTCAGAATTTGCATAATATTCATTATATCCAAATTTCCAGCAATCTTTGATCAAAATCTTAATATTCCATTTTCAGGAAAGAGAACATTTTTTTGATGCTAAAAGCAGAAAGACTGCTTTCCATTCTAATGTGAGATCAGCAGACCTTTAGGACCTTCCTACTTATCTTAAAAAAAAAAAACAACATGCCCACCAAATAACTTTTTCTAAATCAAGGGGACACCCAGCCATAAACTAAAATATGCAGGTTTTTCACCTCAGTTAAAATGAACGTGAGACTAGTAAAATAAATAAGAGATTTGTATCAAACACTTTACATTTACATTGGTAGGGTAAGAAAACTTATAAATTGTGAATGGATTCTGCTGACCTGATCTGACACTTCTTCTGTTGGTTAAAAGGAAGCCTGGCAAAGCTAATTTGGAGGTTTAAAATTCCAGCACTTACTTAATTTAGTGCTTATTTTCATTTGAATAACAGAAATAGTTATGCTGCTAGTGACAAGAAATAAAATATGCTGAAACCATCTTTGATGATGCTCAAGGTGTAAATCGCCTCTTTCATCTGAAACAGTTTGAAGTAGTGCAAGCATCTTGCTGCTTCACCACAGAAATAAGATTTCTGCTCAACCCATTGGCAGTATCCAACCAGCATATAGCATACATGAAATGCTACTGACATAGCCAAGGATGTGGAGACAAATTTCAAGGCATTATTAATTCCTGCAAACAGGACCTCCATTTCTTCAATCAACTCACTTGTGGGAACCACACTCAGCATATTGCTGTCATGCGATGTAACTTTATCTAAGGGTGCTGAGACAAACGGGGGGAATTGCAGCATTTCAGAGATCAGGAATGTTTCTGAGGTATGGCACTCATAATGCATTGCCTACATTTTTTCACATTATATTCCACAAAGAACCTGAAGCAGATCCACTGTTGCTGATGCACGGAGAGGACCATATCAGAGGCAGAAAGCATTTCAAAGATGCCATCTGTCAGAGTGGCTATTCCACAAATGATTTGTAGGATATGCCAACATTACTGTGTCAGTTCAGATCGGGAAAGTACTTTTGAAGTGAATCTCCCAACCATTCCCACTTACTGCTCTCCCTGTCACACCTGAGTGTGGTTTTGGACCACATCAACTAGGGCACTTGGGCTGTTAATGAGGTCCAGTGCACAGGAACATGCAGCAAAACCCTTAATCTCTGCACAGTGCAGATGTCAGGTCCTCACCACCAACTGTTTTGCCCTGCAGATCCACTCCTACTATGTTACAACACTTGCAAACAGAGATACAGTCAGACTGCCTTGGTCTGTCTGGGATGGACTGGGACAGTAATCAGTGGTTTCCTTCACAAATTCTGAAGCTAACTTGCAAAGATTATTTTGGGCAAAGAGCATTACATTCAGTAGGATGGATATACTTTATTTACCATAGTAATTTTTCCAGTGTAAACATGGTTTAAGAAAACTGTGATTTCCTAAAGAAATGAGACCTCAAAAACCTATCAGATTTCATTGGAAACTGGGCACCTAACTCCTGTGGAAAAAATCTTAAGTTTATCATGTGCCAAGTTCACTAAAATGCCTTTTATTACCATTTTTGCTGTAAAAGAAAAATGTATGCAGGCAAAAAATGCTTTACTAGCAAACCCACTGCTTGCTAGAAATTCCTGGTGATTTGATACACCATGCTATTCACAGCTTCCCCTTAATAGTGGTAATTGAGTTAGGCCTTTCTATTACAAAATGCAAAGGCAACTGCAAACTTAGCTCCAAGAGTACCTGCTATTAGTATGAACAGCTTAAGATGTATGGCATTGCAAAAACAGTATCTGCCAGGGTAGAGAGCATCCACTAGGCATTTTCAGTTCTATTTCCACGTAAATATTTGTCAATTCAGTGTTGTACTTCACTCTATTTGCTGATAAAACCTTCCAGGTAAGAATGGATACTTCAAATTTTCAATAAAGGTTTTGACTTAGAAAGTCTTAAAATATGGTGTATAAGACTATTACCTAATCACTCAGAGGTAAAACAGAACAGCAAGACTCAAATTTTGCAGGATTTATAAATGTTTGGTCCTTCAATTCAAAGTTTTTTTAGATCTAATGGTGCCCTCTTACCTTTGTCATAAAAAACTATTTTAGAAAGTTCAGTTGATTGGTTCAGTTTCACAAAACTCCAAAGCTACATTTTGTTCCGGAAGTAAAATATTGCAAAAATAAAGCTAACTTTTAAAACTCTTTTAGATGATAAATGATTCATATCTGATGAGCTGTGAAAAACTGGAAAGTTACAAAGGAAAAAAGGGGGATGTAATGAATTTAACAGAAATGCCACATGGTTCTTTCTTAATGATGCTGATATTTTAATCCTAGCACAAGTGTTTGCAAGGTTCCAAATGTTGGCTGAGAAATAAAAACCTGCTAATTATTTTGCTTTTAAAAGAATACCTTTCATCCTTCAATAGATCTTTCTTTTAAAAGAAATAATCTGAATATCAATAAATCATAGATTTTTAAAAATACTGTGATCATGGAAACATTTCTGAGATGTGGATGACAGCCAATAAAACGATCTCTTCATTTTATTTCRTGGGTTACAGTTCTCTTACAGCATTCTGAACCTTTATGTATTTTCTCCCAGTATGTTTTGTTGAAGAGTTCTGAGGGTTTGCTCATGAAAATGAATTTGAGCACTGGGTCACCTCTGCATCTAACAGCATACAGCATAGCAAAAGGCTAACATAGTCCATGGGGATTAAAAGCTCAATGGATAAAGATCACTTTAGTGGGTTTTAAAATCATATCATCTCTTAGAAAACAGGTACAATACAAGCAGTGGCTGTGCAAACTCTTGCTCCACCTCTTGGAAAGAATGCCTTCAGAGATACTCTGAATCCATTCGTTCTGAGCCTTTCCTATTTGTTTTCTGGAGAGATAGTGAGACACTGATTTTTGTACATACTACTTACAGCTAAGTGAAAAGAAAAATCTACGGAATTGGTTATATTTCTGTTCTGTGGAACCCAGAAAAACTGTAGTGTAAAAATTATTTGGTTGCCCTTTCTCCTTCTTTGAAGAAATGATAAGAGGCTGCTATCCTGCTTCAACTTCCAGAAATAGAACAAGAGCAATATCCTTCCTCAGAACCGAGATCTTAGGGAAAAATCCGGACAGATTAGCTTTACCTATATTTTTGACCATTGAAACATTTGCCAGGATACCATACAGCGCAGAGAAATATAGAGATGATGCCCCAGATTTCAGACAAAGGGGAAGAAGGATTTCAAGATGAATTTTCAGTTATCTTTTTGAAGATTATGCATATTCTGTGGAAGAACTTGTTTAAACACATTAAAAGAATTATTTTATATAGGTGACATGGTAGATACAGATTTTGAGAAAGGGTTAGCCCTAGGAGAGGACCCTGTAGAACAGGTCCTCCTGCCAGTTTAAATCATCTCAGCATAAACAGGGAACAAGTCAAGGAATACCTTTTCTATAGACTTTCTTTAACTTTTCTCCCAGACTCTTAACTCTGTTCATGGGAGTGGGCTTTTCCTAGAGGTCTCTGTAACAAGGCAGTAAAAGGTGATCTATATAGCATCTTGCTCCATAGGTAGGAACTTAAAGGAGTCTTCTGTGTGGCCAGTAGCTTGTATCTTTGGAATGGTGCTGTGTGCCCTCTTGCTGTCTTCAAGGTCCTTCGGTCTTACCTTCTTGAATACTTGAATACAAAATTTACTAATAAAAAGAAAGCAAGAACTTTGAAAAAGCAGAGTTAAGCTTACATGTGAAAATAAATAACAAGAAAAACTCTGCCTGAAATGCACCTGAGAGAACAGAGCACAACAAATGTCTTGTTAATCTCTGGTTATACAACTAAACCTAGTGAAAACAGGCAAACACTTGCAAGGTACTTTTTTCAAGTTGTTATAATGAGCGGTACCCACTATTTAGTTGTTTCCAAAGGTTTAGAGACCATCTTCCTAGTAAGGTAAGATAACACAGCCTATGTGTCATATATGAACTACTGAGTGAGTTAGAGCAGTGTCTACCTGCCCTGATCTCACAGAGTTCCCTAGTGATTGATAAAATCAAATCTTTTCTGTTTCTGTCTAAAGGAAACTATGAAGTACTGAGATCAGTTGGCCTTTCATGGTAGATTGTTCACTCTGCAATTTAGACTATAGGCTTAATCACGTGAATAAAAATGCAACCTTAAAAGGTTTTGAAAAAGATTTTAGCTTGTCACAGAATGTAATGTTAAAGTACAGATAAGTGCTCTGTGTGGAAGCCCTATTAAGACAATACATGATTTTGATTTTGCATATATCTTTAGCTGTTCTACAGAACACTGAATTTAATTTAGWCCCAAACTTGAAAAGCATGAATTAGTTAAGCGATATATTATATTAACACAGATATTTCTGATCCTATTTCTTAGCTTTTTATGGTAGAATGAGCATTTTCCTGAATTAATGTACATTATTAATAACAGTATTTAGAAGAAATATATTTAAAGACGTAACAATTTATTTGAAGCAGCCAGGTAAAATTAACAGCTATTCTAATAATACCATCTAAAGGCCTGTACTAGTCATATGGATTGTGTCCCCTTTTCACCTGTGGAATTTTAAGCAAAATACAGGATTGTTTCAGGATTTGGGCAAAATTATTTTCAAGTTGTGAAATATCCTTCTTGATCTCACTTATTTTATCACTTTGAATGAAACATTGACTGAGAACCTGTTCAGGCAAATCCATGTCTGTAAAATGAAGACCTCCCCACAATCACCTTCCAATACTAACAGCAGAATTCACAAATGTTGTACAGGATTTGTCAAGATTATCAGTGTGTGCCTCTAAATGAGTTTCTGCTTTCAAAACACAAGAAAGAAGTCTGAATTCAGAAGGTATTACCTTACTCCTAAACATGCCAAGTCCAGTGAAGCTGCAGTTTCAATCTTTAATACAATTTAGCCATGCAGAAACAACTGCTAAAATGGCAGTACTCAGTGACAGAAATTTTACACTGCACAACTTCTCAAATGTTGGCCCTTTTTACTGGAAGCAAAATGGCTGTAAACTGGATAAAAGGGAAGTGGGATGATAATATATGTTGCAAAAAATATTCACTGGTCATGTTAGATCCAGCTGGGACACAGAGTTCCTTGGGAGAGGTATGACATACAGCTTTTACACTTCAACACCTCTGTTTTATTAGAAATATTTGCAGTATTATAGGAAAATGGCAGGAAAGAACAACTGTGAATACATGAACAGGAAGAAATGGAGCTACCAAAGAAATGGAAATTATGAAGAAAGTATGGAAACAAATTGAAGAAGGTCACAAAAACTCTGGTTATTGCACTCTGTAAGTGAGTATAGTTATGAAAATAGTCTTTGCTATGAAAGGCATTTACCTCCCAATCATTCTTTTGAGCTATACCTACATGAAAAACAAATCTCTGCTGAATACAGTCTTGGGAGCTCAATGTACACCCACTTCTGCCTGCTTTGCCATCGGGTCCTAGATCCTACAAGGTACTTTACTCAATGTCCTTTAAAAAACCATGCTACTGAAAAGTTTGCCTTTCTTCTCATAACCTGTCTTTGATTTCTGATTGCTTTCCTATGTTATTGCTTTGATTAATCATTTTAAATGACCAGTCAGCATTTGCTAGTGCAGACAACCAGCTCATTTGACCAACCATTAACATGCTGATTCCTCCCTTCATTTTCTACCCAGTTTACTGTCATATACAATATTTAATGAAGCTCAGCATTCCTTGATAGATAGCTTTTCAATTTCCTTTCAACTTAACAAGCAGCACTTCAAAGCCTTCCTTTGAACCTGGAGAGGTGGCTACACCCAAACCTTTTTGCATACCTTAGGAGAGAGCTATAAAACACATTTTCACTGCAGAAGGCTTTCTTTTTCGCTTGTGCTGTGTAACAGCCTTTCTCTATGTCTATCACCTGTTATATTAATTGTGCTCCCTACCTTTGTCTGAAACGTTGTTTATTTCAGGCTTAATTTATCTACTTATTTAATTTACACCTGTTGTATATGCAATTATGACTATATTCTTGATTCTAGATCCTTTGGTGCCTATTTTTATACTTYGTTCGGTTACACTGTGGACAGCTGGAAATGCTTGTACATGGCATATCGCCGAAGATTTATTTGCTTCGTCCTTCTCATCTAAAATAAAAGTTATCCCAGTAGCAGGAAACTGGGATACAATATGAACATGGCTATGTCTTATAGAGATACTTCGAAATGTTCTGAACAAATCCAGAACATTTTATGGAAGAGGTCAATATGGAAGCACATTCCGTGTCTGTTTTAAAGAAAACAGTGATCCAGTTTTCTGTACCCACCTGCACAGCTCAGGTGTGTGAGCACTGGAAACAATTTCTGTTTCTGAACCGCAGTTTCACAGAGAGACCTAACAGGCAAGAAAATCTCAGCTGTAGCACTCTCTTTCTAGTGTTTTCTACCAGCTGTCTTCAACAACTCCCACACGTGCTATATTATAAACCCTGGGGATGTGACAGCCCTCCTTTCCTATGGAAGCAACTTAAGGACCTTAAGAGGTTCTTGAATTCCACTCCAGCATCTGACTTTGCAGCTTGGGAGCACTGGGTGTCACAACCTGCATGTCTCTTCCTGTGGATTTACTTATTGAATACTAATGGGAGCAGGCTTGAAACTGAAAACTGAAGAGAGGTAGGCATCGCGCAGAACTGACATTAGAATTTTCTCCACTTACCTATATGTTTTTAGTAACAGATTAGCACAAGATGTATCTATCTCAATCTACTTGAATTATAAGAGGATTTAATTTTAAAAGATAAGATGAAAAACAACACTAGCTTTGATCTTGCAAGAGCATCCTTCAATCCAACGCCATTTCTTTTAAACTATTTAATGAGCAAACGGAACCTGGTGATTTTCTGAACCTAGCATAAAATTCATGTGTTCAACTTAGCTTTCCCCCTGAAGCTTTTCAACCATATGACTGCCCATGCACCACACCCAAAACAGCATAAGCAAATCAACAGTATCCCCGTACAGGAATCAAGCTATGTGTCATACAGACTAAAAAGGACTATTTGAAATAACGCAGAATCCTAAAAAAGTGTTAGTGTGTGTGTGTGTGTGTGTGTTATTCATGTGTTTATACAGGCAGCACCTTGCCCATTATTCTAAGGGTGCTCACTGGTGTCCATTTCTAAAAGTCTCATAGACTGAAAAAGGTTGATATCCTATGAAAGCAGTGTTGTTATGATACATCCATGACAAGATCACAGTGCACTGTAAATTATCACTCACCAGGTTTCATAACTTCTGTTTCTGCCGTAACTGATCATATTTGTGAATATTCTTTTTCATTTCCATTTAAATTTTCTCATCCAGTTCCAATATAATCATCCTTTATCTTTTAAAAACCCTATTGCCTGTTTSCTAGCATAAACTTCATGAATGACAATTGAAGGATATAAAATGCTATAACAATTCTATGCTATTATTCGCTATGATTTCATTGGGCCTACAGCTTCTCTACAACTTTTTTCTTACTTACAGTCCATCCTTCCTGCAGACTGCTTAGTACAAGATAATGGAAAATTTTCCTGGATAATGCCAAATTTTCCTGATGTAAAGAAACTGTTTTACATTTTTCTCTCACCAGCCAGAATCAAACCTACATATATCTCTGGGACCTGATCACATCCTTCATTCTGGACGGACACATTCCCTTTATGAGCTCTATTTTCTTTAGTGTAACTCTTAGGAACAGCCTAGTTTTATGCAACCATAATTAAACTCTCATCCTCTTTTCAGACGTCCTTTGGCAACCTACTTTCTATTAGCTACATTCTCTTCATGAGTTTTTCTCTTTCCTTACTCTCTTTCTTTAGTAATTCCCCCATTCCATTCTCCCTTGTTCACCATTTGTTGATGCCTGTCTAATCACTTATTCTCATTAGAAGTATATTCATCATTTAGTTTTGGAACCTTGCCCAAGATTCAATCTTATCTATCAGTCCCCATCTCTCATTTGAAATTTGAAAGCCTTGTTACAGGCATGAAGTTTATTTGATATAACATATCTTTTACTTATCTACAAATTAGATTAAAAGTTTGATTCATGTTTAACCAGAAGCTTTAAAAGTCTTGCTACCAAAGAGTTACAAGGTATATGACAAGACTATGAAGTTGAGGTGAGATTTGCAAGGGCATTAAGGCTGAGATCTTGAATGTTTTTGCTCTTGATTTCTAAAGGCTACAGACCTTAGATGCCACCACACAATCCTGCTCCACAGCTCCTTTTCTTGCCATGGTAGACAGATTTCTTTATTTTCCCAGCACAATGGGGACCTTCAAACATTCAGAGTTGAACACAGAAAATAGCTAAGGACTTGGAAGTCAAATGTAGCAGAGGACAGCCCAGATTTAGTGCACAGAGATGACTACCATAGTACAACTGGGCTCAGTGAGTTTTGAAACAGTACATGAGCAAATCACGTCCCCAGTCAGAAGAGAAAATACATTTGATCTACGAACATGTCAAAGACAGTCTGTCAGTTAGAACTATATTGCAGGAGGAAAAATAAAACAAAAAGTAGATTTTTAAGTGTGGGAGAAAAGAAGTCCACTGCATCAGAGTTTCCACACTGTTGTCAGTTGTTCTATTACACTAATTGCCTGTTAGTGTCCTACTATTATTAAATTAACTCCTCAGAGAGAAACAGGGCACACAGGAGAGTGGTATGCTGTGGGCCTAATTCTGTCACGTTAAGGGTCTATAATATTACTGTGCCCACAGGGCTCCTCCACATATCTGAATAAGAGAAGGCCTCATTGGCCTTAATAGTAAGGTTCTATTCCAGCTCTGTTCCCAGTACTGTACAAAGATAGAAAAATATATGCAGTAGATGGTTGTGGATACACATAGCTGAAGTATATCCACAAGAGCCATGTTATCTGATTTTCACGCTTTAAATGCTGTGCATGTTGTGCCTGTTTTAACACCCGTCTACAAGAACAGACTATATATAATGGAACAAACTCCACATGTTTCTAGAGAGGATGAATTTCTGTTTGTCTAGCAGTCCAATGAGACAAAAAACAGTGAGTAATGATATGCATAGAAGCTTGAGAGCATGTGAGAGAGCATGTGAAAGAGCATGTAGCAGTTACTATAACACAGTGAATTAGGGCTGCTGGAGCAGTACTTGGTCTTGAAGTGGGGAAGGAAGCTGAAAAGACATATACTGAGAAAAGCAACCTGAAATGGCCTTGGAACTAAAGATCTCAGAAGACAGCAGATGGCATGAGAGAGACTGAAAGTTACTAACTGACAAATGAGGAGGAAATGTTTTCATAACAATATCTAATTGAAAGTCTGTTCAAGCAGAACCCAGAAAACTTTCAGAGTCATATCATGGTTTCTCTAGCATTTCTACATCCATTAAGTAAACCTGAACACCTAAATGTTTGTATAGTAGCACTCAAAAAACTGGTAGCTAGCTAGTAAGGAGAGCCTCCAAATCCTTTCTTATCTGGTCCCATTTAACTCCTTGGAAGAAAAGAACTCTAACACCTAAAACAATAAAACATCAGTCATAAATTTAATGTGAAAAAGAAATTAGTTTTGTAGTGAAGCCTCAGGCAGGCTAGCGTGACCTTGATTTTGAATGAAATCCTGAGAGCAAGTTGCACTGGCACAGGATCTGAGCTGTATGATCTCCATGGACCACACTGGGATGGAGACCAGATAATCCTCTAGAGGAGCAGTAATGCCTACCATACAGAAGTCAAGGTGTTTTATGGGTACCAAATCAGAGGGATTCCATCCATATTTACTATACTCCTTCTCCAAAATAAAGAAAGGAATAGGAAGAACCCACAAAAACCTCTCCATTTGAAAAGGTGGAGCTATGGTGGAGGTAACCAGTGGATGGACTCAAAGAGGAAAAAGGAATAGGAATATAGGAATGCAGCAGACAGAACAATTTGTAGCAAGAGGATAAGATCTGAAAGGAGGACTCTAACATTCATTTTGACTTTAACTACAGAAAAAAAAGGCTTTCCTGGATTCCCAGTAGGGTGGGACCATGACAATCGCACAATGTGTGTATTTAAAAGGATATTGTGAAATTGAAGGCAAACATCAAAGAGGTTGTTTAATAAATCAAAATGGGGCTGTTCCATACAGCTGCACAATAACAAATATAAAACTTCTAGCTATAGGCAAGAAAAATGATTATGCGACAACTCAATAATATTAATGGCCTGGTAACCTTAAAAAAATTAAGACTTGAAGCTAAATGAAAAGTGACATTAAAATCCTGCATGACTTCACTAAAGATAAATCATGCCAGATCCCTTCTTCAGTAAGAGAACTGATTTTTAAGACTAAGAACATATGACCAAAGTTGACTCCAAAAAATTTTCGTGTATTGACTCTATGAGAAATCACCAGTTAAAATGAAGACAGGGAATTAACTACAAGAATTGAAGGCAGGTAAGAAACTGACTGAAAATTAAATAATGAGTTGTGCTGAAAAGAACAGTTGTCAGTGTGTTGGAGTTCTTCAATAATCAGTCACCACTAATGACCACAACATGATGACATTTTCTGATAGTACAATAATTGAAAACATGATACTGTTGGATGACTGGAAGCACAGCAAGAAATTATATACTAGGAAATTAATAGAATTTATACAGAACAAGGTGCAAGGACCCACAGTCAGGACATAATAAGTATTTCTGCTATAACCTGGGAGATCATAGGTAGGGAAATACTAACAAGGAAGGAAAAGAACCAGGGTGTCTTAAACCGTTGGTCAGTTTTAGGCTGAGGTTTTGCCTCCTGATAGAATGCCTTCATGGAAAGCACAGATATGATCCTAGGTTATATCAGATGGAGTCAGCATTCCTGTGGGAATATGGAAAATTACTGCTATTTTACAAGGTGTCACTGAGAACTTTTCTCGGTGGACATCTTTCTTTTCAAAAAATATGAATTCAATCTGGAATGATGCTGAGATGATTAGGAGGCTAGAGAAACCAGTACTTCTAGAGTACACTATGAGGATTTGGCCTGTTTAGCCTAGCAAAATGAAAGTATAGAATGAATAAGATGAGTCTCTACATCTGAATGATAAACACTAGAGAAAAGAATAATTAATGTGGACAAAAGGCAACAAATGCACTGGAATAAAAGGATAAAAAGTGGTAATAAATAAATTTAGTTAGGAAAGTAGGACAGGTTCTTGCCTTCAGAGGAGTGATGGTTAAAATCAGAATTCAAAACATACCCTTCAAATCAATTTCTGGCCAAAGATATGAGGGTGCAATGATTTATCTTTGGATTGCTGCTGCCTACTTCATGTAATCTTGGGGAACATACTGCACCCATGTTGTCTAATGGTCATTATGTCTACAAATAGGAATTTTGTCTCCATAAGGACAACAGGTTAAGCCCTTAAGATACAGAAAGGCAGTAGTTATATTTCATAGAATCATAGAATCATTAAGGTTGGAAAAGACCTCTAAGATCATCAAGTCTAACCATCACAGAAACAGAGTAAGACTTACACATATGGGGTTTCAAGAAACTCATGTTTTAAAAATTCTGACACTTACTTCAGGTTCCTCTAATTTTCAGACCCAGTTAGAACTCACCAGCAAGCCCTCTGCTTTCTTAGTATTTCCACCTAAAAGATACTACTGTGCTGTGCAAGGAAAATTACTTGTAAACTTTGTGGAATTAAGATTCAATTTCTATTTCATTTACAGAGCACTTTGTGGAACTGCTGGCCAAAAAATACCTTTAGCATCCCTTGGGTGTTAACCAAAGCAATTTTTTTTAACTTAATGGATAAAGTATCTGTCATATATTTTAAAAATATTGTGTCCTGCTGGGGTTGTATTTTCATTAAAAATTCTTTGTGTGTTTCTTTCTCTCAGTGTCAAAGGGTTGTCAACATACTCATTTATTATTTATTAAACATTTTCAGCCTTCTTCTGTTTTTATCTTTGTTTTTTTAATCAAACCAAACAAATTGTGTCAACACAAGAAAAAAATATTAAACAGAGAACAGACAAAAATATTCTCTCAGTGATTGGATGCCCATATACTACAGTAGTCCCTCTGCACTAATTAATATGACACACACTAAAACAAACAAAAACATATGGCAATTAAAGTCAGAAAGAAAAATATGCAGAGTGAAGAAGAGGGGAACAAAATAAAGAAAAGGGAAGGAGACATACGGATTTAACTCCAGCTATTTGTCTAAGTCTCTGACTAAGGAATCCACTTAACTGATTCAAAGGGACTAAGTAAGAGTCCTCAGCAATTGCTGTTCATTCAGTATACTTCTTTGACACATCCCACAGCTACCAAAAACTTAGTAACTGCCTGCTCTACACCGTATAGAGACACCATTCATTAAGGTCAACAAGGTGTATTATAATTACACCAGTATCACACCAGAACTTTCGAAGATAAGGCRTGAACAAAAACCTACATGATATTTYCTCCCCTACACCTTCAACATCAGTCAGTTGATTCAGCTTTTATTTCATAAGGCCCCTGAAGTGGCCAAGGTTTTAAAAGATTATTTCTATTAAAACTGAATTAGATATATATATTGGTCAAAGATTGCTTCTTTAATCTCATGTTGCTCTTTTTCATTCTAAGTGAGCAAGATGTTTCTTCCAAATTCTCATTACATTTTCTAACTTTATGTGTCTGTGTATACACGTGCATGAGTACATATGTGTGTGTAAATAATCCGTGTACATATATATAAAATTTTATAATACATAAAATTATTTAAATAAATATATTTATATAATTTTATAATACTTCTCTATGTGAACTTGGTGTGTCAGTGGAAACTAACACTGTGTAGCTGGAAGTCTCTGTACATATAGTATCACTTTCAGTAAGGAGCGGATTTGAGTATTTCAATGGCATAAATATTTTGGGGCTTTATTCTGATGTAAGTGACATATCTAAATATGTCGCCTTATTTCAGTACATGCTAGACTTTTTGGCAGCTCAAGATAGGTAGAATCCAGGCCCCAGTTACCAACCGAGAGATATTTCTGGAGGTGTATATATGCACGTGTGGCAGCCAGTCGTTTCTCAACCTTTCCTTTCAATTTTTAACTTGAAACTTTCTACACATGGGGTGAAGCCTAAACTGATGTTGATAACACTAATCTGGCCTTTATCTGACAGGTCCAATGAATACTGCAGATTAACTAACATTCAAAGTCCAGAACCACAGTACAAATAATGGGACCCAAGCATATAGGCATTGCATTTGTGATAGAAAGTAGACATTGTATGGTCTGTTTTATTATAAATACGATATACTACAGCTTTAGAAATACTGTCAGACAAGCAGATAAGGGTAAGAAGGCAGTTCCCATTTTTAAGGGTAACCCTGATTTTCTGAAATTAGTATTGAGGTAGGAATCTCCCTGAGCCCTTACTTAATCTCGGTAGAAATAATAATTTCCATCTTTCTTTTCTCAGAGAGTCTGAGAGGAAAGACTTTCATTTAACCAATTCTCAGTTAGTGCTTGGTGTAATAATGGCACTGATTTAGCTATTCACATTTCTTAGCATTAATACCCTAGATATTTCAATGTCATTTGCTAAACTCAAATTTGTATTTAATCTATCCCATAACAAAGAATTTTCTGCAACATTTGCACAAATATTATGCACACAGTTCTCAATGCATTCTCATAATTTGGAAAAAGTCTTCATAGGTTTTAGAATCAGTACATCCTCTGCATAAAACTTTTTGTTCATTTGTTGCATGTGTGATATAACTTATAGAACACAACAGCTGTATTGCCCTGGGTTGTCCTTACTAGCACTGCCAGCAGGATCTGGAAGAGTAGCAAGGATTGTCCCTCTTTAATGAGAAAGATTCTGAAATCTAACAATCTATTATTTGCCTTAATGAAGGGTTAGAATATAACAATTTAATGTGATTCTTAAAGGGGCATTGAATCCTTTTCCCTCAAGGGTTAGGAAAAAGAATCCCAAGCAACCCTGTCTTTTTTCAGTGTCCAGCAGCAATGCTACTAAGCATTCCTTCAAGCACAATTACAATTATATTTATGAGTTGTCTGCCTCTTGCCAAGATTGAATAAATCTGACCTGATTTACGTGTCTAATTAGAGTAATAAGCGGTTTGGGTTTTTTCAGCTTACAAACCAAGGGCTCTGTCAAGAACCTTTGTGCCACAATAGATCAAGTAAATTAAGCAGTAATTTGTGCCATTCACAGGTACCTTCCAAACTTCTGTAATGAAAGTTCTTCAACTTTCTTAATTGTTCCAACTCTGTAGTAAATTCTGGTTTTGCTTACCAAAATATCTTTGTCTGTGGAGAACTGGCATGTGCAATGGCTAATTCTAGCCAATGGGTTGATTAATTGTATTAGCACTCACTCAACATTGGTGTTTTCACCAATATCATCCTCCCTTAATTTAATTTTAACATTTTTCTTTTTAAAAAATGCCAGGTTCACAAGAGGAGATTCACAAAATCTTTGCCTAGCTACAAAGTAATGTTAAATGTTTTGAATCCATGGGGACCTCCACAAATAGTTCAAAGACTGCACAAAGTTTGTGTTCTATGGTTGCAAAGAGAGGCTTTTGGTTTTGGGAGGGACTTACAAAATAAAAGTTGAAAACTACTGTTAAACTGAACACTCTGACTTGGGCATGGTGATAGGCCAAATCCCCAAACAGTCTTATTTGAGGTTAAGAGGCAAGACTGTAGTTTGGCTCTACTCCAATCCCATTCATCCTAAGGTCAAGTAGACCAGATGAAAAAGTCTTGAAGGAACTTCCTCCATTCCACACATTTAGTGGTGAGATATTTCCATGGCCTGCTGCCTTTAGGACAGCTGTTCACTGGACTGACTTCTGTATTTAATAGCCTGCATACTAGCTCTTGCAGCTTACTAGGAAAGCACCCATGTTTCTTAAAAACATAACTTTTTTTAAGCTGCTTCACATAGATTTTTTTCTGTTTTCAAAGAGATTATAAATCCTCAAATTCTCAGCTTCACCCAGGCTCCCCCTATAATACTATGTATTAAAGGTTAAAGCACAATAAAAGCTAGTTTATGAAGATAAAGTTTACACAATTAATTACAAACTTGCAAACTGGATTGCAAATAGTAAATACATTTAAAAATGCATACCTAAATTTTAACAGCAAAATGTTTTCTCCTTAGGTGCTTAAGAAGTAACAATCACCCAGAACTCTTGTTGCAAAAGCTAAGGGTGCAGAATTCACCAAATTACTCCATCTGCTGGGTGATTCCCTCCAATCCTGGATGATTTCTCTTAGACTGTGTATTCCTGTCCCTTTTTAATGCAAATGAAACATTCAAAGCTTGATCAGTGTCCTTTCAAAGCAAATGAAATATTCAGGGTTTGCCTTTGATATTCAAAGCACTTCCTGGAATCATGACTCCCTCTTTTCTCTCTCTCCATTTCCAGTTTAAGAAGACCTTTATATTGCAATTTTAACATATTCTTTCTTTCACAGAAGGCACAAGACAAATGTTTTAACGCTTTCTTGACTTTGCTAGCCTTCCTATATTGCACCTCATAAAAAGTATAAATTATACAACAATTTGGCTAAGCTTATGATTTCTGGTGTGTTGCTGTTGTTCTATGGAGACCATTCATGACACATTAGAAATATAGATGTCCTACTCTGTAATAGAGTACTTAGACTTTGTGGCTGTTCCCACACTTCATACATCCTAACCCTCCTACTGAATAGCCTTCCCTGGACCCTAAACTCATCTCTTCTAACCAAGATATTGTAGCAGCACTACTTCTTCATAAGTCAGTGTCTTCCTGTATCTTGTATTCAGTCATGCTCATCCAGTATTCATTTAGGACTGCCCCATACACCCCCTTTTCAGGATTTGTCCACAGGTACAAAATTTTCTGTACAGCCTTCTCTCCGTCATGCTTTTCATATCCTTTTCTGAATATCAGCACTGCCACCCATCTGCATCCCTGTTCCTCAGGTTTTGATGTCAGCTCTCAGAGATGACATTTCATACCCAAATGTCTCCTTCAAGGCTCCCATTTAGGGATAATTTTCATCCTGTGGAATCTGCATCCACTTATCTTCATTGTCTCTTCCCTTCAGTAAATTGCCTTCAGTTCTTGCCTCTGAAGCATCGTCATCATTCTTTCTGGCCCATGTATTCACAGAAGGGAGTAATCCTTCCTCCCAAGGGCCCTCCAGCTGGGCCACATTCTGGTTGCTGGGTTTATTGCTGGGAGCTTGTCTATTAAGCCTTTTGCATAGGCTAATTCTCATCCCCCTTTATCTTTCATAATCATCCACGTACTGGCAGAAACTGAAAGTAGGAAGCCTGCCTCACATCCTCAGCTACCAAACCACTTTCTCAGTCATGACACACAGTCCCAAAACACAGACAGCAAACCAATCATACAGACACAGATTCACTCTCTTCTTAGGAACAAAACTTACTCTGCTTGCATTCCAAGCACATTCCAGGTAAGCAAGCTCTTGATTTTTTTTCCTATTCCCTTTTCTGGCTTGTGAGCACAATAAACCATGAGTAGACTGCCAGAAACGTGAACACTGGCCTACTAATAAACACATGCTTGGAGACATACTTACCTTGTTTAACAGAAGTTACTCTTCAGCACAGACTCAGTAAACACATTGTGAACTTTTTTGGATTGGGACCATCTATTACAGCACATCAAGATGTCTGTATTTAAGTTGATTGCATTTCTGTTTTATTCATGATGTTGAGCTAGTGCATGAGTAAATAAAAATATACCTCTGAAGAATCAGTTGTGAAAACTGGAAACTACAATTTCCTATATTAAATAATCACAGTCTACATATATCCTAGTTTATGTGAAGGCTCTAAGATCAAGGCTTTTATGGTCTCCAATATGTTTCCCTGGAATTTCAATCCTTGCAGGTCAGTGCATATTCTACTGGAAAAGTAAAATGCAATGAGCAAAAATATTTGCAGTCTTGAATCAGGATTAGGCAAACTAACAACCAGAATTTCCATTCTGGAAGTTCTAGTTGATCGAGAAAGACAACAACTGCTAAGTGCAGACACATAAGCAAGCTGCTGAAAGTTATCATCTGCTTCACTAACAAAATAACAGAGCATTAAATTAAATGCACTTGGGCTTGAAACTGTCTTAGTGAATGCCCAGGTTTCTTTGACATTAAATGAACTACACAAACTACTTCAGTGTTTACTCCTAACACCTCCCAGACTTACCAGCCAGCAATGGTGGAATGGGGCATCTTATCAAGTTTGGTCTCAGCTCAACTACACAAGGTATCAAGCATCTCCTGATCTTTCTGTGCTGCTTTTGCATGCAAGTGTTGAAAAGGCTCCCATTTCAGGCCAATACTGAAGTGTCTTTATAGCGTCTCTATTTTCATTTTGTCTCAGGAAATTTGCATAATTGATTGAAAACACCATCTATGTGACAAATTAAAATAATGACTCTTCTTTGCGTAGGAAATGAGTGTTTTCTCTATTTAGTGTAGATGGAGAAAAAAGCTTTCATTAGTACTTACTGGTTGCCATGCTTGGGAACTTTAAAGGACACATGAAACTTAAATGCCTCATGCTTGCATGTGCACAGATATGCCTGTATTTATGCAATACCCAAGTTTCTTATACATACGTAACTATTTCTGACCCAAACGCACCAACGCTTTGAAAAACATGTCCTGAAAGGATGCATTCCAACATTTTCACATCATCAATATATTTTCTTTACTCAGAAGATCAAGTAGATTACATGTGAGAGAGACATTTTCTATTCCTGACCTTGTGAGGGGATCGTCTTATGAGTATTGGACACCGATATGTCTGTGCATCACCCGTCCATCTGCCCATGACTACAGGGGAGGATTCAAGCAGTTCAGCCTAAATAGTCTTATTGTATCAGTGTGAACGCATCAGTTAACATAAACAAAGCCAGATTAAGCAATGATAGTAATTGAAAAGATCATCATTGGAGATCTTCAGGCAGAAGATAGCTATGGAGGATTGACTAACAAGCTTACAAACTAAAAACTTAGCCCAGTTTCATACCTTCACCTGACACAGAAGCAGAGGCATCTCATGTCCACCTGGAAGCAGGGTAACACTGAATCTGGGTGAAAAGGAGACTCGGTATTGGGTGGAAGAGGTGTAGAAGAATGTAAGTTCAGGTTGTTCTAGTTTGTACAAAGTAGAGTAGCCCAGTGGTGGCTCTATCTTGTCTGAGTTGGTTTGCCTGCTTGGGCAGCAGAAGAATAAGGAGGGAAATAAGCAAAGAGTCACCATGGCCTCAGGATGTCATAAAAGGTGCTCTTTGTACCAATTACATTTACTCTCCTGGCAAAAAATACACTTGTTCTTCACTAGGAAAAAAATATTTCTGCAATTAAATAATATGTGAGTGTGTCAAATAAGGTTCCTCAAGTATCACTGCTCAGATGTCCTGTGTCTACTTCTTGCTGTCACTCATGCATACTGACATCCAAATGCTGTCTTATCACCAGCACATCAATCATCTTGCCAAATCCAAAATAATGTAACTAAACTTCTGAAAGTGAATTACCATGTTCTGCAAAAAGCTCTTCTTCAGGTACCAAAGTTCATTGCAGAAATAAAAGCTCTTCAGAACTGCTGYATGATAAAGCACTACAATACTCGTATAGTTTTCCAATTCCCTTTTAGGTAGAACTCTTTAACTGCACCTTTCCCTAGTGCAGTCCTTTAATTTAAAATTGATTTCCTCATCAAAAAATGTGGCCTAATTGCATAAAAGGCTCCTTAGTGCAATGAACAATTAGTAGTATTCAGCATAAGTGTTTCAGTCTCAAAACAGCAGATGTCAACAGTTTTGCAGATTTCAGATATACAAAAACTAAAAAGAAACTTGGTTTATATTAGTCTAACAACTAACAAAAGCTTGGTTTATATTTTGAGCAATATGCATTTGAAAAGAACAAATCACTTCCCACTTAGAAGTTGTATGTGCTGTTTATTTTGTTCTTTACCATAACCTCCTGTGGTGTAAGAAGCAAGAAGTTTTTAATAGGGAGAGAGGTGAAGCCTGCTTTGGGCTCTCAACATGAAGTCTTATACCAAGGGTATAAGAAGGCATGTAAGAAGTCGGACAAAAGTGCTTAGTAATTGTTTAAAGCAGCATTAGATGTTAATAAAATTGGAATGTTTTGAAAAAAATGTAGACACTACTGTTGGCAAGGAGGGCTCCAGCTAAGCTAAGCTCTGCATAAAAGCAGTTTCTTATTATTAAATGTTTGTAATTGGCAGCTCTAAATTGTTCTTTCTTTATCCTCCCTATATGCTGTTTTCTTGGTTACAACATTATTGGCTGCTCATTTTATTTTTGTCCTGTGATAATGTACAAAAGTTACTGTGAAACTAATGTGAACACACTGAGTTTAATGTGCATCTCTTGCTGTTATTAGATAGGGCTGCAGGGCAGGCCTGCTTGGGTTTACTGCATGGGTATGTTTTATTATGTAACAAACACAGCTGAAGTTGATAACAGCTTTAGATAAATATCTTTATTAAAGATATTTTTCTGTCTGCAGGAAGTAGAAAACATTCACTATATACCAGGAGAGGGAAATAAACAGTATGAACTAAGGAGGATGACCTGAAGAGAGGTGTGTTTTGTACACAAGAGGACAAGCTAAGTCATCAATTCCTTGCATAACAGGAGTTATAGACAGAAACAAAATTTATTATCCAAAGACTTATTCAAATCAGCCACTACCCAGAGATTCTCTATGTCCCAGTTTGAAGCTTTAACAGACACTGATAGTATTACCATCCCCTGACTGGACTCCAGCTATTTCATAAAAGCTACATTTAGTTTGCAGATTCTCTGTGCTTTCTAATTCCCAGTCCTAGGCACAATTTACAGCATAGTCATGCTCCTTATCATGGCTAGATCCAGGCATGCATCTAGTCATCCCTCAGCACTGCAGTTTTCATGGAGGGGAAATCCGGGCATGCTGGCCAAATAGACTTTGTCAGCTAAGCATAACGGCAGCCAGTGCAGATTCTTGACATTATTGATGCTGAAATTTTTGGGAAATCTCTGTCCTCAGCACAAGTTTTGAAGTATTCCAAGGAAAGCTGTATCTGAAATGATAACCAACTCTTAGTATAAAAGTGCACTGTTACTCTAATGTTAATGGGACCTTCTATATTCCATAGCATTTTGAAAATTAGGACACCCACAAGGGATTTAAAGAACTATGCTTTAGATTAATAACTTTGAAATGTTTGTACTGAGATCAATGGAACTAAAAGGGCTGTGCCTCATGAGTAGGATTAAGGGCAATATGTAGCTGGGTATCCAGTTCCCAAAGAAATTCACTGCAATTTGGGCACCAGTGTCTTTTTGACATTTCAACTTATATATAAATTGTCTTTGAAGTAGCTCTAAAAATATCACAGATATTGCTTTCCTTTTCCCAAAACAGTCTATATGAATTTTCCTGGTTTCATTTATTTTTTTCACTACAAGAAAGTCCTCCTCTCTCCATTCAAATGTGAAAAATTGATTTGTTTTCATCCACATAAATTTCTTTCCAAGTGGCTGGACTTCTTTATCCACTATATATACCAAAAGTACAATTTCAGATCACCAGTGACCTCATCCAAAAACTTTAAATGAAGGAATTACATCAAGTTTATGTGAAATAATAGCAACGTAACCCATGTTTCTTCTTCTTTTTTTTTTTTTTTTTTTTTAAATTGAAGGACTGCTTAAGATTTTTGGAAAAAAGTCCCCAGTTACTGCATCCCACTATTCTTTGGCAGCTGGGGAAGGTGGTTGTTTTATTGTTTCCAAATCATCATTTTACTGTTATAACTTTAAAGGATATTTTTTAGAAACACTGCTTATCACCTGCAGCCTACCTTCTAGCAGGCAGCAGGTCCCTGCACCACTAATTGTAACACACAAAAGGAAAGACTTTTTAAAAACACTTCTTGAACTTAGGAAAAATTTCAGAATATGATATTTTGTCTATTATCCAAAACACAGTGTTTTGTCTTTTTTGTCAGTTCCCAGCACTCAGCTATATTTTCCAATGCTTACCAAAGCYTTCTATATATGCTTTAAGTAGATTACATTTTTAGAAGGCAGAAGAGGA
Source organism: Oceanodroma leucorhoa (assembly GCA_030449065.1). Lineage (NCBI taxonomy): Eukaryota > Metazoa > Chordata > Aves > Procellariiformes > Oceanodroma > Oceanodroma leucorhoa. The sequence goes on from JASVER010000070.1 coordinate 825,330, forward strand.
ACCAGCGGCCAAAGTAGGCCCCACTGTCTTGATCAGGTAACACAGGAAGATTGTACCCAATCAGCAAACAAACAGAAAGGGACTTATTCTCCTCTAGGCATGAGTCCCATTTGCTGCAAGGATGCTGTCAGGAGCACGGTGGCATTTCCTTAATTCCACAGAGGTATGTGAGCTCATTTCAGCACTGAGTTTCCTCACGATGGGGAGAACCAACCACTTTGTCTCTTTCCAGCCCCAACTCGACATGCTCCCAGCACATCCTTCCTCCACCTCAAGAGTTTTATACATCCAGCAGTGATGATAGCAGTACATGGGAAAGAGTGAAATTAATGCCATTGAGAGGGGCTAGAGAACTCTGTAGTTGCAGGAGATCCACAATAAAAAGTTCTGTCTCAGGGAGCCAAATCAACAGTGCTGCAATTTTTGCCCTGCCACAGAGCACAGAGGRAGCACCGCATTGATACAAGCAGAGCTCAGGAAATGGCTACAGCCATCTCATGGGTAAGTCCACCTCCAGGCATTTCCAGCACCCATTCCAATGGGGAAGCAGCTCTACTGACTATGAACCAGCTGGGAGTTTCTCCCATAGCCACCCCAATACTCCCAGGTAACTAGTTAAAGCTTTTATCTGGCACCTTTGCTCTGACTGATTAACACAAAAGAAAAGAGTTAAAAGTATATAGCTCAAAAGGTGCCTCACTCAACATTAACTTAACAAAAATAGCAATTTCTGTGTTTTGGTCTCTGCAGGTGTTTAACTATATATACCTGATTTCTCATCTCCTTGATTTTATTTCATCTGCTCAGGGTTCATCAATAGTTTGCAAAGAATTTAATTAGGACAAGTTAACTAAGTATTTGCAATTGCTATTAAGACTGTACAGACATTCCAAACTGAGCTAATCTAAGAAATCTATAGCTGTGTGTCCTTAGAAGAACAATAAACACAAACCACAGTAGTTCTACAGCATCTTCATTTAATAAAATTAGAAATTTTATATGTTCAGAAAGAGATGTGGTTCAAGTAAACATATTTAGTGTATCTCCTGTCAGTGGCTTCCCCCAGTTGACTCAAAATGTAGTAAGAAAAAAAAAAATCTTAAATAAATGTACTGAAAGCTGGGAAAACAGGAAAAGCATTCTCCAATTCCCAGTGTGAAACTAAAGGATTGCTCATAGTAGAGTAAGGACTGATTTTCCCATCCTCAATGTCAAGCTAATTTGTTTCTAATTTTAATGGGATTAACCTACACAAATTATCCATTGGCCAGTAAAGGCTTCTAAGAATACAGCATCTTACAACATTGCAGCATTTGTAGGTTTAACTTTCAGCTTATCACAGGCTTACAAAGTATTGGTTAGTATAAACTATATTAAATATCTTTTGAGGATTTTGCATTTTTGTTTTTGAATTGGGACCTGATGAACACCATGTGATGCCAAGGAAATCTGGGCTGAATGGCATGAAAGTTTCCTTGCAAAGAAATCTATCACACAGTGGAGCAACTTCCCAGAGGACAGGCTGTCAGTTTTTTAAACTGGCTGGATCAGTCAGTAGGATATTGGCTAACAGTATTATTTATCCTCTTTTCATTTACAGCTTTTTTTAAAAAAAAAAAAAAAAAAAAACAGAAAAAAACCCACAACTGTCTTGTACAGGGTTCTCGCAATACCTTGTCATTTCCAACCAGATAAAAATCAGGCTAAATCTTGAATATTCCATTTTTTAGTCTTATTGCCCACTATTTTACTTGTTTACTTCCTTGTTTATATTCCAAGGACATTGTAGCTGCTTTCTTATAATATTTTCCAAGACAAGTTTTTGATGTCTTATAGATCAACAGTGATCCATGGATTACAATTGTGAAAAGCAGCCATGCAGACAAATGAAGCTAACTTTCACGATATACATTGCCCCTAGTTTCCATAATATATTTTACTAACGTTCAGGAGGAAATGCATTGAAAAATACGCAGAGTCTCAGAAGACACTTACAGGAATTTGACCTTATCAATGGGCTAGACCCAGAAACAAAATCTGAGTGCTTCAGCAATGACGTTTAAAGATATATGTGTGTGTGTACTTCAAATTTGATGCTTCTGTGCAAATGAGGAACAATTTAAGAACGGAAAAAGAAACTAAGCCCTAGGATATAACTACTTGAGGGAGAAGCCGTCTTTTTAATTAGTATTTTCTATAGAGCACAACTAGAGCATTTAGCTACAGTCATAACAAATAAGGATAATAAAGGAAAGTACATTTTTAAGACAAAAATCAGTTGCTGGGGTAGAAGAGTGCAATGTCGTATGTTTTACTTAACTGGATTTGGCAGGCACGGCTGAGGAAGGGCCATAGATCATGTATCCATGCACACAATAGTGAAGCAAACATCCTTACAGACTACAGCCCACAGAGCACAGCAAACAAAGATTTCACCATGGTCCGAAGAACTCAGATGTTGGCTTACCCTTTTGCTTCACCAGTAACTCTCAAATAGAGCTAGAAAAGGAAGAGCCAGAGAAAGGCTGTTTAGACACACAGAGTGTGCACTGGGAATGATGAATGAGCAGTGCCTTGGGTGTTCCCAGCTCGATAGGAAGAGCCATCCAAATCCTCTGTGATCTACTCTCTGAGCAGCAGGAGACTAGATGAAGGCAAAGCTATTCTTTTCCTGTCTTACACACAGCTCGCGCACGAGTCAATAGCAGGCTGTTATCAAGCAATAAGTTACTGAAGTAACTCAAACTCCTTTTGGAGTTTTTACATTAACATGCAGCCTAACTGGTAACTTTTTTAACAATAATGCCCTTAAAGCTTAGGTGAACTAGATTTTTCTTTTAAACAGTTTACTATTCAAATGTAGGATGGTGTATTTTACGTGTCTTCACTGCCACCTTTTGGTCAAGCTTTTTTCTTATGGCTTTTCTTTTTTTATTTATTTTTTATTTCATTTCATTTTAAAGCAATACACAAAGAGCAAAGTAACAAAACAAACAAACACCAAAAAAAACCCAAAAACAAAACCACAAAAGTATATCCAGAGCAAGAGAATGTGCAAGATGATACTAATACAACTTTTCAGTATCAACATTTTCAAAGCCAAAAACAAAAAACAAAAAAAAAAAAAAAAACACACCAAGAAAAAGGTCAGACAAGAAAAAAAACCAAACCTATTTTATCCTAAACTCAGTTACAGAAAGGTTCACTGCTGTTGATTCACAGCCCTCCTGAGGTACTGTGATTGAATACAGATTTATAAAGCTGTCTCTGGATATGCTGGCTTCACAGCCAGAGTTTACTTGTTTTCTCCCCATAGATCAATGCCTCCCACTAAACACTTGTTTTCTTTTGATAGCTAGCTGCTCTTTCAGCATTATTAGAATTCACATTTTTTCTAYGTTAATGCACAGCAGAATCCTATTTCACAATGAAGGCTGCTTGGTGTCACTGAAATACACACGTAACATTTTAATAAATTATTACCACTATATTAATGTAAAGTTTATACAGCAACAGCACTTAAAACACAACTGGAGAAGACTTCACTGTACACAGACATTAGCAAAGTGATTATTCATGACCAAAGTATTTACTACTCCAAACAAAATAAGAATATTATTACATTTGTTGATTCTTCAAGTTACCTGTAAYGGTCTTCAATGTTGACAAGCTTCAAAAAGGCATGGAGCGGCCAGTCAGCTCTCACCCCTTCCTTCCTGTAGTCTTAGCAGAGGGAGGCAGAGAAAGGCCAAGAGCAGGAATTGCTATCACCATCCACCCTGTTATTTCCACCTAATGAATGGTTCTTAAGAGAGCAGCTCTGACTGGTATTAGTTAAAATAATTTTCAGCTGTTCTAACACATGCTGCATAGTGGCAGAGCATCAGAAACTACTAATCCCTAATAGTCTTTTCTCAAAGCCACAACCCAAGCCATCCGCTATTCTCCAGAGACATAACACAGAATCTGCTTCCAAGTGAAGCTATTTTGCATTTAATAAATCAGAAAAAAAGTACATGCAAGAGAGCTGAACACTATTTTAATTTGTACCTCCACAAAAGAGAGTCATTTACAAGTATCTATCACATGCTGAGACCAACTGAGACCAGGACCTAGAATGTGCCTGCTCATTTATTAAGGGCTTAACTCTTCATTCATTAAACAAAATGTTACACAGGCAGGAAGCAGCATCACTACTTTCTGGCTGCCACAAAGTGTTTGAATGAATTGAAATCAGTAAGAACCCAGAACACCCTGGTCTATTCCTTATCTCTGAGACTGGATAAGATGAAGGAACATGTGGTAGAGAAGTGTGTCAACCTGTAGAAAGAGCATATACAAGTTACAGAGGTATTTGTACTTTGGCGCTACACACTTCACAAAGTTTCAGGCTTACAATTTAGCATATCCCAAGCCTAGTAAGTATAGCAATTGCTACTACCCTTGCTCTGCTCCACTATTTGTCCTTAACGATCTCAAAATATTTACATAGACATCAGGATGAACAGCCTTATGTTAAAGAGGAGGAAACAGAGACACAGAGAAGTGATGAAACTTTTCCAAAGTTACCCAACAAGCTGTCAAAAGCAGCCAAGAAGGAAGTCATCAAAGTCCTACTCCAGGATGTTTTCCTCCAGTCCACCTTGCCTCTCCCACCACCCATGTAGTGGCTCCTCTGAGAATGCTCCCTCAGGGCACTACCCACCGCAGGCAGTCTGCTGGCTTAGGGGACAGACATTTGGTTGAGAAAACTGATATTCTGAAGTAGCCGGGAAGCATTGTTGCGTTGGGGCTTAWACTGCTGTACATCTTGTCTGGATAAACAAAGTGAGCATCATGGAAGATATTCTGAAATCTCTCTCCAGCTTTAATAATCACTTTAATACTCGAGATTTGTCAAAAGTTCTGATGAGCAGAATATGGTGACTCATACACTGGCACCTTTCTTTTCAGCCCCCATGATAACTTGGTGGATTTCTGTTGATAGTGGGTTAATGAAGTAAACAGCTATTGTAGAAACAATCAATGAAAAAAAATAAAATTAAATAACCTCAGTGGAAATATCGTTTGCTTTACTGCTGATTTTACCTTGCTGCCTCCTTCATGGTAAGTTTAGGCCTCYATTATGAAGTATTTAATTACAGAGATTTCATTGCTTAATTCTAAGTGTTTATTACTTCAGGAAGGCATTTCAAATAAGTGTCTAATACTGTTTCACATCACCCTGTTAGTTTATAATGAAATAGATGTTTTCAYTGTGTTTTTATTCTTGTTGGACATGACTTAACCCATTTCTGTAATTAAAACAGATTTAYGCCTGCTATAAAAACCACAACATTTTAATTCCCATTTGTTGCTAAGAGTGGTAGTTGTATTAATGCTCAGACTTAGAGTCTCGTTACAATTTGACAGCAGCTTAACAAGTTATCGAACATCAACTGAGTTATGGTAACTTTACATGTGCCTGTTCTTAGCGTGCAGCAGATGTGAGATATTGCAGCTTAACATAAACCACAAACTACACAGGGAGCCAAAAAGCCCCAGCTTTACATTTCAGGTGCCTCCATGGAATGTCAGCTAGGCACCACGCATGTTCGCTGTGGAAATCACAGCCACATTCTTCTCTGGTGTTCAGCTTCAGAGGAAAGCAAGCATCAAGTCTGACACTGACCTTCACTTTGGAGCTTTTGGTGTAAGAGCTTCTTACAAAGGTCCAGATACAAAGTCTGTTGAAGTCAGTGGAAAAATATCTGCCCTTGACCTCAATGATCTTTTGATCAGGCTTTCACCCCTACAAAAACTRTGTGCTATTTCAGTGTGAAATGGATTGGTGAAATAGAGGCACAGCCCCCCCGTTCCATCAGAAGGCGGCCCTCTCAAGAAAAGGACCATGTTCYATCACAGCCAGCCTCTGGGAAGCAGGGACCACTAACTTTTTAAATCACTCTGGAAGCTTGGCTGCTGCAAGCTGAAGGGTCTTAGGGCTGTATCGGAATGCAGGTATGTTCTGGCATTGTAGCTAATTTAGTAATAGTACTGGGGGTGGAGAAAAAACAACTTGCCAGAGAACCCAAGCTAGATAGACACAACACTGTGTRTTTGTTTGTTTTTTTCTCACCCAGAGCTTTCCTTTATCTTATTAGAGTTGGACTTTGTGCAGTTTTTTTCAAAATGAAGTCACCCACATCCAACTTTCAGTTTCTCCCAGATAAAACAAAACAGATTAATTAGGGCAATGGAAACGGCTTCTTCAGTTTATTTTTAGTCTTAACAAAAAAAAAAAATCTTCTACCAAAGTTTTACTCTTCAGGCCACAGCAGGTGGCCAAGAACAGGGTGGAGGYGGTAGGGGAGAAAGGGGAAAAAAAAAGAGTAGAAGCTGTTTTCCAGAAATAGAGTCATTCACAGTTCCCAAAGTATGTTCTTCTGAAGAGTGAAGGTTGTCACAGGGAAACAGCTGGCCACATGTGGAAAAGGCAACAGATGGGATGAGGAGAGAAAATATACAGGAAGCAGTCATTTTTTTCACTGAGTCAAAATATAACTTTATGTGTTTCAGATAGATATACTAGGGGGAGGAGGAGGAGTGCATGTGTGTGGCTCCATAAGTAAACACACATACAAGCATACATACACTGTTTCAACACTGTTGTGGCAGCAACAACCACTAAAATGTTCAGGATTTGTGAATGAAAATAGAGGTGGCCACCATGACATTAAGGGGAGATGCTATTTCATGGGAGAGTTTTGCCATTTGCCCATACCATCAAATCTCAAAAGCCTTTCTAGCAGATAAAAGGGCTTGGTAGCATATGGATTAACATTCCTCCTGTGGATTACACTATAAAGTGCTGCTATTCACAGGTAAAAGTAAAACTAAGAGTATTTTTATACAAAATTTAAAGGACCACAGCAGCAAGCTCTTTCAGTATGGAATATTCCAGTATCTTACACATGAATGAAATTGTTCCCTAATTTACTGAAGAATTTCCACAGAGGCTAAGCCATGTTCTGTTGTGATGCTAAATAAGGAACAATTCCAGCAAAAGTAACATAACACTAGCGTCAAGCAGACGTGATGTTGAATCAAGTCCGCAACAGTAGAATTAGGCATCCCTACCAATCGTTTTCAAATTACTGATTTGATTTTAAATACAAGCCAACTTCTACYTCTGCTCCAATGTAGCCCCATTTATTCTAAATCACATACACTACTCTATACCAAACAGCTTCAGAGTTTAATTTACTATTTCCGACTCTACAGTGTAACTACATTTTAGAGCAGGAAGAAAGACTTGTATGAGGAAACAGTATTTCTTTTTCTCTTATATAATTTCCATCCTTTTTCTTCAGTATAATTGTATGTATATATATTTAGTACTGCTACAGTATTTGACTCATTCATGAAAATCCTTGAAACATCTGAATGTTCTGTGTAAACTTGTAGTTGAAATTAATGTATTACCAAGAGAATTTATTTCATCACCGTTTTACTTTGCTCTACTGATCTGTGAAATGGGTTGCACCTCTCTTCCTTTCAAAGGCATTATAAAAGAGACTGAACTGTCATTTTTTCTAGAACTACGAATAGCTATGCATGTTTTACACAAATTAACTGTGCAAAAACATACTGTGCAAAAAGGCAGTATTTGGGTTTTTTCCTTCAACATCAAAGCAGTAATAGTGGGGCAGAGCTCAGTATGAATAAAACCAAAAGTGGACAAAATTCTATAATTTATTTTTATGACTTTGCCAGCACCTTTATTGAAATGTAAGCAATCCCTTCAACTATTTTTATACCAGTGACTTTTGGATAACATAGAAACACATATTTTGAGTTATTTTKAAACAAGATAGTCAGGTTAAGTGAAGAAAATCAATATTTCCAATTTCTGTCAACATAAAATAGTCCTTGAGTCCAAAAAGTTAAGTAACACTCTAGACCATAAAACACAAAGAATACTAAACTGTAGCTTTTGAAAGTACTTTGTTCTAACTTTCCTTTCTAAGTTGTATTTTGGGATTCTATATTAGGACAGGTTGTCAGGATTTCTGTTTTGCTGAAAGCTCTAAATTTACAAGAGGTGGCAGACAGTAGAACTGGGAACCATTTAGTCATGAGTCAATCAACAGGAGTATCTTCTTAAGGACAAAGATAAGAGGTTTATGGTTTACCAAASCAGTTAATTAAATAATAGTCATTAAATACTTCTATAGCAGTCATTTAGGCAAGTTCCTCAAAGATGCTAAGGCATCCTCAAGCATATCAGGATACTTAAGTTTCTTAGGCATGTGAAACACCAAAACATCTGAAAGTTAGATAGATGCCCTGCTGAATGGAATTCACAAAGCTCCAGATAGTTGTTTTAGGCAGTAAGAAGAAAGTGCTTGTAAACATAAGGAATCTCTTAAGTGAGAGTAAAGGATGAATAACAACACTCAGCCCCTTGTAGATCACCTAATAACATTCAGGAGCATAGATCCTGTCTTTGAAGTCTCTATTTTTTTCACAAACTGTTGACTAAGGAAGTCAGGGCAATGTTGTCAGCTGATGCAGATTAGGAAGGAAAAAAAAATCACGTTGTAGTTTATGCCAAAGCCAGGATTGTTACAGATCCATATTGACAATCAGGGAACTATAATAATAAATCATTTTAAGAAAAACTTGTTTCCTTAGCTTTGCTGCTCTTTATGAATGCTCAGAATGAGTTTCTCTACACTGCTTCMTCTTCTGACATTGTTTCTGAAAATAGACAGACATATGCAATTTTTCTACTACCTAAGTAGTTTAAAGATCTTCTGGCTTGACTCTCATCTCCTTATGAAGGTATTGCCAAGCTTTCATTTGGTAGCCTGCAATGATTAAGTCCATGTCAATGTCTTTCTTTGCTTTCACTGCACTCTCCCTGCCTCCATTTTCACTGAGATCTCAAGTAGAATTGGCAGAGGCAGAGTTCTCAGAGAGCCATTAACGATAAGTCGCCTTAGGTCAACAGCTCTAGTAAAACAAGTGTGCCAAAGAGAGTAGCAAAATGGCAGAAAACCAGACTTTTACTCTAGACTTCAATGACCTGAAAGGAGATTTCTGAGTACACTTCCTATGATACGGATTCAGAGTTCTCATCAAACTCTTCTGTCCATCATTCAACCTCCATATTCAAGCTAGTGCACTCTCAAGTCCAGTTCCTGAAAACACTCATAGTCATTARGGTCACATAACGCTGTGGAGTTTGATTTCAGTCTTTTCACAATCAATACACCTTCTCAATCACAGCCAATCAGGATTATTTTTCTTACGTTTAAATGGAATTTCCTGTATTTCAGTTTGTGTCCATTGCCTCTTGTCCTGTCACTGAGAAAAGTCTGGCTCTTCTTTACTCCCTCCTGTCAGGTATTTATACACGTAGATAAGATGTCCCCATGCCTTCACTTCTCCAAGGTAACCAGTCCATCTTCTTTTATGTCAGATGCTCCAATCCTTTAATCATCTTTGTCACCCTCCACTGGACTGGTTCAAGTATGTCCATGTCTCTCCCGTACTGGGGAGCCCAGAACTGTAGACAGCGTCTAGATCTGGAGTGCTAAGTAGAGGAGAAGGGTAACCTCCCTCGACCTGCTGGCAATGCTCTGCTTACTGCAGACCAGGAGACTGTTGGCCKYCTTTGTTGCAAGGGTGCATTTGGTGTCCATGAGGACCTCCAAGGCCTTTTCTGCCAAGCCTCTTTACAGCTGGTTGGCCACCAGCCTGTACTGGTGTATGGGTTTATCTCTTCCCAGGTGCAGGACTTTGTTGAACTTCCTGAGGTTCCTATTGGCCCACTTCTCCAGCCTGCTGAAGTGACTCCGAATGGTAGCACAACCATCTGCTGTATCAACCACTCACTCCAGTTTCTGTGTCACCTGCACAGCTCATTTCTGACTGGATGGCTGTTAGATGGAGGCTTACAGTTTTTCCCTGAAGCCTGCAGCATGCTAGAGCCTGCTGTTCTTGCTCTGCCTGAGCTCCCTGTCTCTGTTCCAGTCCTGCCTCATTTCCTGCTCTAGTTCTTCCTTGAGTCCCTGCCCTGCTTCTAGAGTAGACCAGTGTCCCAGGCAGCAGCAAAAAGTCTGAAGATGTCAGCTCCTGGATTATTTCTGACAATTAACTTCAGCTATCTRCTGTTGTTTGTAGTGTGTAGTTAGTCACACAGTATAACTAGCACTTCTGGATGACAGGAACTTCTTAATTTTGACCATGGGTAGTATTTTTGAACAGCCAGAATCTTAAGCTAGAATCCCAGTATGTGGTTTTGGACAAAAGACCTTTTTCTTTGTAAGTAATAAACCTGTCCGGGTTTAAAAATACTCTTGCTCTAAGAACTTATAATTGGTATAAAATATCAATATTAGCACTTAAATTGTTGAAAAACAATTCCAAATCTGGCAAAATATCCAACTTAACAAGCTCTAATTAACACAATTATTTCCATATTGAAGACATATGTGTAATTGTGTTGTCAGCCCTTGTATTTGAGCAACAATTCCCTTACCAGTCAACCATAATAAATGTATTAATGTAGTAGTTCCACGTAAAAAAAATTGCCCCAAATCTGGTGGCAGACAACTTAGAAGCATTTATTGCTTTATTTAAATTAATTAAGGTATTATTTAAATTGTTAATAATGATTAAATTATTTAAGTAATTCCAAATGTATTGGTAGGTTCTGTTCCACATTTATTTAGATTGTATCAAATTTATAACAACTGTTTGATCAACTTAGGCTTTTTTTAAGTACCTCAGTACCCTTAACGTAGCGTTTCAAGAATTTCTCATATSTGTTCACTTCTCAAAGACATCTCGGTAACCAAGAAATGACTTATAAGTTCTGACAAAGCTAATTCCTTGCCTTCCTTAAAATTCCTTTTTAAAATTAGGAAGCTGTTGTTATCACAATGGCAGCCAACAGTTGGAACTGCTATCATCACACTGGAGAGTTATCACCACAGCCTGTCATCCTAACCAGCGTCGTCTCATTATGTTCCTAAAACTGTGTTCAGCTCTGCTTCTTCCCTGTGTGCTCGCACCACCCCTCTCCTATTGCTTTGAAGGTGAAACCTACATTGTATCCTGCAGAGAAAGTGTCAGTATTTGTGGTTTGTGTTTGCAGAGCATCTAACACTGTGGACTATGGTTTGTAGGYACTATGGTAATAGGCAAAAAACTGATGACATAAATGCAAGGTATAATGTCCAAAAAATCCTTACAAATTGTAGGGATTTTAAAATACGGCTTCGGTAGCAGAAAGGTTTTCTGAGAAATTCCTGAGGTAGAAGGCCCGGGAAAGGACATGTTTGTGGGAGGGATCCTGCAACGTTTTGACAATTTTGTGGTCTCACCACATGCCTTCGTAAGTCCTCAGTGTAAAATATAATGACATTAGAATACCATTCCTAAACCACAAAATCTATCAAAGAGCCATAGCTACAGGCAATAAACCACACTAAATGTTTTTCACAAGGTATGTTCCAAAGCATCTTAATTTCAAATGACTCTTGTAGAAATATTATAAAAAATTTCCTTTTTTACCAGTCAGAGGTAGTGAATATCCATATACACCACAGCAGAAAATATACCACTGCTATTCGCTATTACATAATAAGACTTAAGCAAAATTGTCTCCCATAGAAAAAAARAGCAGAGGCAGAAATGTAAAAGAACTCTTGAACTGGGGCAGGTCAAATGCCTACCTGCATGCCCAATATTCTGTCTTTGCTCAGTGACTGTTCCCCTGTGGGTCCATTCCCTCCCCTTTTATCCTTTACATTTTACGGTCTTGAAGTGCTGCAGCTTTTTTGTTAATCTGTGTATAAATTACTGTTATTTTTATTATCACTGGTTTCATAAGTATTTTAAGGCAGTCAGCTCTATACTCCAGTGACGTGTGCAGTAAAATCATGAAATCATCAAACCACCACAGAGAAGCAGAAGAACTGCTTCAAGGTGTAACGGTACAATTTTAGATGTTATGTAAGTAAAAGTGACAAACACAATGAGAAAGGCAAGCGTTACTTTAGGAGTATGCGATTATACACAGAGAATATCACTATGCCTGATTCAATCAAATTTTGTTCTTAAATATCAAACAAATTCTTCTGTGTYCTTCCAAGAAACAACATGCATTATCAGAAAGGAATTCTGTGAAAAGTGTTAGTTCCACAAACTAGGAGTGGAAGTGTTTTCTGTACTTGTCTATAAGTTATATACTTGAAATCCAGAATGTAATTTCTTTTACAAGGAATGAGAAAAGAAAATACTGCTATTCTCCTCTACTTTGAGTTTGTTTTCAACTCATTTAATTGAAGTTTAACTGAAGCAGTCATGTGGTCTTTACTTGTACTTTCAACGGTGTCTAAAAGTATCACTGTTAAAAAAATTATTTGGGTGTCATGTGGCTCTATTGATTTCTCATAATTCAAGAGAAGTARTACATAATTTTGTTTCCTACATGTGTTGGACTGGATTGAACAGTCCTCTCAAACAATCTTGAGCCTCTGGGTTTTTTCACTGTATTTCTTTTCCTCAGCTTCCCGTAACTTGGCACTGATGACTTAAATCCTCCAGAGGAATTCAAGTATTTCAAGCAGTTTGAGAGCCACTTCTTTGAATCAGAATTTGTGTGCTAAATCCAGGCCAAGCCAGAAATTTGTTTGACTTTAACAATGTTACTCACTAAGAACAACTGGTCCTTTACTTCACGTTCATTCAGCAGGGGACACAGCAGTTGTCTGCTTATCTGATCTTTCTATCATATTCCCTTGGATAAAGGAGCTTATTAAACGACAGTAAACCGAATATGTTGTCTGATGTCCCTGTTCTCAGATGGCCTTAGCCCACAAGGAACAAGCATTCCCTGTCAGGTGCATCTGCAACTCCCACCCACAATATGAACAGAGGGCACTTACCACGTCCATTCCCAGCTCAGCTCCACCCTATTTAGGAACCAACACTGCAGTTTCTTATGATGCAATTTTCAAAATCAGGTTAGATTTGAGTRCATTTCAAAATGAATTTTCAAATTATTTCATAATTTTCCAAGTTCATACATGGTTCTTTGTAGTGAGTATTTTTTAATATTTCTTTTCACAGATTGCTGGGGTTTGGAATTTTGAGCAAGAGTCTTCTTGTTGGCATCTCATACATCTTCATGGCCAAAAACGTTAATGCAGTTAAATTTTGTGCCCACTGTTCCACCCAAAGGAAGACCCCTGCCAATACCAGATCAAGTCCTAGGCTGCATTAGGAAGAACATTGCCAGCTGGTTGAGGCAGGTGATCCTTCCCCTTTTCTCAGCCCCTTTGAGACCCAGTGCTGGGTTCAGTTCTGGGCTCCCCAGTATAAGCAAGACACAGACGTACCGAAGTTACTTCAGTGCAAGTCACCACAAAGATGATTAAGTGACCGGAGCATTTCTCCTACCRGGAGGGGCTGAGAGAGCTGGGACTATTCAGCATGGAGATGAGAAGGCTCAGGGAGGCTCTTAAAAATACATATAAACACCTGAGGGAGGAGGGGAGTAAAGAAGATGGAGCCAGACTCTTCCCAGCGGAGCCCAAAGAAAGGACAAGAAACAATGGGCACAAACTGAAATACAGGAAATTCCATTTAAAAATAAGAAATTCCATTTAAACATAAGAAATTCCATTTAAACATAAGAAAAAAGAAAAAAAATTGTTTATTGTGACAGTGATCAAATACTGGAATAAGTTGCCCAGAGAGGTTGTGGAGTCTCAGTCCTTGGACATATTCAAAACCTAACAAGTGTTAACACTGCTTTGGGCCAGGGGAGTGGAGGGGGTGGACTAGATGATCTCGAGTTCCCCTCCAACCTCAACAAGTCAGTGATTCTGTGAAGTCAGCCATCACTCTGTATAGCAACATTTTGAAAATTTCCATGATTCCACAATCCCTCTGGATTTTCACTATCCTCGCAGTGAAGAATTTTTTCCTAGCATCCAATATGAACCTTCAAGCTGCAATTTGTGATCCCTGCCTGTTCTTACACTCCCTGGCACTACCAACAAGAGTTGGCCTTCATCACCTTTGTACCTCCCCTTCAAGCGCTTGAGGGTTGCTGCAACATCACCCCTTAGTCTGCTCTTCACCAGACTAAACAAGCCCAGCTCCTCCACATCTCTCCTCAGGGACCATGTGCTGTAAGCCCTTCATGACCTTGGTAACCCTCTGCTGAACCCCCTCCAGTGCCATCCTGGAAACCCAGTCTTTGTTTCAATAGCTGAACCAAGCCCATTTGCACTTGTTTAAATTACAGGGAATGGTTTCCACCCTTCCACACCACTTCCCCCTATGCAGCATCATTACTGAGTCACCCAAGGGCATGCTAGAGTCATCTTGCTGACAGTAATAGTTACACTCAGCTTACTCAACAAGTTCAGAGCGAGACTAAGTGTTAGTATGATTATATGTAGGCCTGYGTGTTACTGGAAGACTGCACCACTTTTCCAACCATTTGGCAAGTTGTTCTCAGAGCTCCTAGTCTAAAGAGCAGTTGCAGAAGCAGACGAGTTGCCCTGACCACGTACTTCTCCCTGTATAAACTGTGGTGAAAGTGTTTTCAAGATTAAAGCATTGTCAGGCAATCTTGTCCATGATGCAATAATTTTTTTTTCCTCCAGAAAATGCAGTCTACCATTCCGTCACATCCTTTGTCAACATCGCACACAGACTCTGTCCAGAATGAACAAGGACTAAAACACAGAGACACTAGAGTGTTTTTCATGTCTGGAAAATACCCTGTCACACTTCGGCAACCACAGAAGTATTACTCTTTCTCACCCAACTCATGCAATTGTTAAAGAATACTGACACTCTTCTAAATGTTTGGAGCTAGCCAAGTCTGCACAGCTTTAAATTTTTGTCAGTGAGATCATCCCCATTCTGCATGTGCCAAGAGAAATTATCTCATTTTTAATCAGCTCCTGAATCCTGTGGTGTTTCCTACCTTAAGTCTCACACTTCTTGCACAGCACTTTGCATAAATACCAGTTCAAAGCTGTCAGCATGCAGCAGTATCATTTAGATGTAATAGTCTGCAGGAAGATTGCCATGCAGTTTGCTTTCCAGTARCCACTGTAATACAAGTGGTACTTAGAATGACCTGGAAGTCATGCCTTAGGGGAGCCATGAAAGGAAAGTTTTCCCTAGCATTTGACTCTACTTCCACTTTGTCAGCACCCACATAAAATGAGTTTTCCATTTTTATTCACAGACAGGCAACTAACAGTATTCAGGATGCAGAGACTAGAGAGAGGATTGCTTGCCCGGAGATACCCAGGAGCATCTGTGCAGAGCAGCTTACTAGGTACTTATTTGATAGCCAGGTTCACTTTGGCTAGCTTTTCATCTCATCTTCTGAGAATCCTTACGCAGGAGCTTAGCTCTTGTGTCTTTTATGAAAAGSCTAAAGATATCTTAAGGTGCTGAAATCTCTCAGCACCTTGAGCTACCTTTTGGCCTATAAATGTAGTCCCCATAACATTAGTTTACACCAGAGACTCCTGAGGAGAGCTTTACCATGGAGTTCACTTGGAATAAGACGATGCTTTTAGCCCTTTGGACTACAATTCTCGTTTACGCGGTGTGTAAGAGCAGCCCGGTACACCTCGCCGCAGTCAGCCTCCTCCCGGCGCTCCCACCGCCAGGCGTCACCCTGCTGATGCCTGTATGGGGAACTGAAAAAAAACCCCAAACCGACGGTTCAAAAAAGGAGTAGAAAAGGAAATCAAACAAAGCGAGAGCATACAAAAGTTAGCATCCCTTGCAAAAAAGTAACTAATGGAAAGCATGTGGAAAATAGCCTTCATGCAAAGCACAGAAATATGCTAATGCTAACGAAGGCAACTATAAAGAAAAATTAAAAGTTAAGGTTTTGTTTTAACACAGCAGAGACAGTTATTCTTTTATTTCTTCTAAGGCAATCTCCTCTTTTCTGCCAGATGTAGCATTCAGCTGGAGTCTATGTCCACTTAACATCTACTGAGAAGGAGAAAAACATATATTCCCAGGATATAAAGAGATGGAACTTGGCATCATTTCTGTGAAGACATCCTGAAGAAGACACAATGAGATCTGCGTGAAGAAATGAAAACATTTCTGAGACAGACTGTCCATGTCTTCTGCAGTGTCAGTAAGCCACTAAATGTTGAAATACCCACTAAAACAGAGCTTTCACTAGATAATGATAGATCACATTATTGTGTGACTAAACTTTCAGGAGACAACTGCCTTTTCAGAATCGCCAGCACAGAAATAAGGTACAAGATCATGTTTTTTGGAAAAAAAAAAAAAATTGCAGTGCGGACTGCTCGTATTAGAAGCAGGATTTAATACAGCATTTTGTCAGGCTGGGAGAGTGACAGGTTTGGAAGAAGCGGAGAACGGACTGAAAGGCGAGGAGAAGAGATCCCGAGTAGGGATCTGAAGGGCTGCATTTTGCGGGAGCGKGTGGGGCGGGGGCCGCCCCCGGCCCCCCGAAGTGCTGCAGCACCCTCCTGCAAACCCAGGCGCGCGCCCCGGCAGCGGCAGCGGAGCTGCTGGCCGGAGGCAGGTTCGCGGAGGCGAGGGGCGCCGGGGGAGGCAGCGCACCCCGGCGCCTCTTCCTCCTCCTCCTCCCTCCTGTGGGGCGGGGAGGGCGCAGGTGAATGCGCCCTTTGTCCAGCCGAGGCCCCAGCAGACCCACGGACGGGCGCTTCTTGGGGCGGCCGGCCCCGGGCACCGCGGCCCCAGGCGGTGCCGGTGGGGAGACCCCGAGGCCACGCCGCTCCGCCGCCCTCCGGTGCCCGCCGCCGCCGCGGCTCGGGACGGGGGACGGGACTGCGGCTTGCATCCCGCCGGCGCGGAGGTGAGCGGGATGGGCGCGGAAGGCGGGGCCGGGAGGGGAGGTGGAGGCTGCGGCCAGGCCCCCCCCGCCGCTCCCCTCCTCAGAGTCCGGCAGGCGCTCCGCGGCTGACCTGAGTCCGCCTTCCCCGACGAGCCCCGCCGCGGCCGGGCACCGGCGCCTGCACCGCTGCCGGCGGGTGCTGCCGCCCGCTGACGGAGCGCAGCCGGAGCCCGCCGCTGCCGCCGCCCCCCGCGGCAGGGGTCCGGTCTCCGGCGGGAAGAGGAGGCTGCGCTGACGGCGGGCCGAGGTGGGTGAGCCGCGGGCCAGCGGGGAGGCGGCGGCCGGTGGCGGAGCCGCCGGGGAGGTGTCCACGCGCGCCCGCGTGGCCAGGCTGCGGCCGGGTTCCGGCGCGGGGCCCCGCCCGCCCCGCGGCCGCCGCCGGGACGGGACGGGACCGGCCGGGACGGGTCCCCCCGGCGGGCGCGGGCTCGGGCTCGGGCTCGGGCTCGGGCTCGGGCTCGGGCTCGGGCTCGGGCTCCCCGCGGGGCCCGGCCTCCCCCGAGCAGCGGCGCGAAGCAGCCGGGCGTCGGGCTGGCAGCCCCCCGGGCCCTGCCCCGGCCGGCGTGGTCCGTCCCCGGCGCACTCTGACCGAGGAGAAACGCCGGGCGACGCGCTCCTGCTCCAACCCCCGGGTTTTTATTAGGTTTTTCACAGAGTTCAGCAGAATTTCTGAAGCGCAGGGAAAGTAATTTACTCGTGTCCCGAGTGCTTACACCGTCCTGCACGATGCAGCAGACAGTTATCCCTAACACTTCCACGCTGTCATTTTCCGATGGTGCCAAAGGAGAGAGATGTAGTCACTGTCCCGTGCCTCTTCTGTCACCTCATCATTATCACAGCCTGTTTATTTTGCCCATTTTTCTTTTTTCGTGGAGCCAGCCCTGAAACCCCTTACTCAGGAAAACCTCTCATTGACTTTGGATGAGGTTTTCTCGGGATAGTGTCTGCGGAGTGTGGATCCCTGTTGGTTCAGCGTTATAATGAGCCTGTTTCCTCGGTACAGAATGCAGTAGCATACTCACAGCATTGGGAACTGGGCCTTCTGCAGCTGGACATCCTCCATCCTCATTCACAGCTGCCTGCCAGAGCAGAAGGGGTGTGCACTGAGAATGGACATTACTACAACTGTTTTCTTTCGTAACAGTTGTGGCTTAGGGCTATAACTGATTAGTTTCTGTCTCTCACAGGACTCCTAAATTTTTTTCTTCAGATGTATTCCAAAAAGACACATACTGTATATGACTCCTTTCTGACAATTCATAAGGCACTTAATAGTGGAATTATACGTGCCGTGTATTTAGGGTTTTCCAAGACTATTACTGTGCTTTGTTACTGGGYGTACCCAAGAAATAATTTTGTGTTAACTCTGGTATCAGAAACCAAGTGGTCTATTATGGTTCAGCACCTATGTTTCCTTGCATGCGATCGCATGGCTGTAACCCATATTTCCATGGCTGAGCACATGCATTCATTCACACACACTTTCTTTTTTCTTTCCATTTTGTCTTCTGCTGCATAAACCATTAATGCTGTATTTAACATTGTATTAAACATCATTTCCCAAAAGAACCAATAAATCAGCTTTTAGGATCAGCAGCTGGCATTCTAGCTCATGGATATTTTTTTTTTCACATCATGGTATCATTTATTAGATCCTTATCAACACAAGAAGCTATTACTGGACTCTTCATTTCTAAATTTTCTAAATGAAGAGTGATAGCAGCATGAGAATCAGGTGAGTCAAGCTCTTCCACACAGAGCTTTCCAATCTAAAATATGCTTTTGGACCCCCAAGATAGTGTGGTAGTCAGAAGAGGAGAGTTATGAAGTGGCTGGGATCACTGTGTAAGCTCATGTAGACTGGTGATATTAACAGTTGAAAGCTCAGCGGAGATCAGTACAGAAAAAAAATTAAAAAGCAGCRAAGATCTGAGCCACAAGCTGGTTTAACCATTTTAAGAAGTCAGTCTCATTACCTAAAAGAGTAAAAAGTTAGTCTGTAAGTTTACATCATTTTTTTCCCACATCAAACTTCAAAAATCAGAAGCCTCAAAAACAGTGTGACTGCCCTTCATATTCTGAGTTCTTTTAAAAATAGATCTGGAGCTTACTGTATTTGTTAYTGTTTTTTTCCGGGTAAGTACATTATACTGAGTTCTCTTTGTAAGCTGTTCTTTGCCATTGTAACAGCTAGAAATACAGTATATTAAAACATATAGAAGTCGAAATTCTTAACTAATCATGGGACTGCAGGAGCTGAGGTTTCATGAAGATAYCAGATACCCCGAAACATGTGATAAAATCACTGGGACTAGCCCTAGGAATAGGGGGGGGGAAATAGAAATGTGCCTTCATCAGCCCATGCTTTCTTGTGTGCAGGATGTACAAACCATCCATTAACTGGTGTAGGAAAGGGTTAACAGCCTGACCTTCAGACAGAAGCTCTTGTTGACCCTACTCTGCAACACTTGGCTGAAAGGTTATGCCCAAAGTGATAGCTTGCTAGCAGGAGGGAAAAATCCAAAGAGAAATACTTAGGAAAAGAATACTTCAGCTTCAGGACTCTGGTGGCCTGGCAGAAAGCAAACCCTCATAGCAGACAGTACACATCCACTGAAGGAACCAGACACAGTAAAAAAAGGACAACTGTCAAAGTCTGATTTGTCCATACAATTTCCCAAAAGGTTTATGGATATAAAAGAATCACTAGTTAGCAAAACAGTTTCATATCTAGCAATTCAGCTGTTCAGTAGGAAGGTACATGGAAGAGCTACCTAGTCACTGTCTTAAAGGTAGCCACAGAAAGTCACACTGTGGTATGGCACCCTGAGCTTCCAGTGGTGTGGTGCTAGTGCCTCTCCTCCTGCAGTGTGCGACAGTGCGATGCACACATGGGAAGTCCTTGTTGCAGGGTCCTTGCAATCCTTGTCGTTATTTTACAGCCTTCAAGATACTGTCTTTCCTGCTATCCTAGGATTTCCAGAAACATCTCTTTCAGTTTATCCATTGTCTTCCTTTTTTTTTTCTGGCTTCTGATTTCTTGTAGTCCTTAATAGCTTAGAACCATTTCTGCTGATACTTGTGGGTGATGAGTCTTGTCAGTATACCTTGGAACAGCATGAGTGAAGCTCCAGATGGAGTTTCCTGACAATCTCAATGGAGAATATACCTCTAAAAGCCACAGAGCGACTGTCAGGTAGACCAATCCTAAAACCTAAATCCTAAAACCTAAAAAATATTAGGAACAACACGTTTGCATGGGCTTCTTGCATCAGGAAGTCTCATGAACTTACCAAAATCCATCTTCATAACATTTTACATGTTATTTCTGTAAGCTGTTTCAAACTTATTTGTCGTAATTTAAAAACTTTCAGCCTGAATTAATGCATTCATTCTACTGGCAACATGGGCATTTAGCTTAAATATTATTTTTCATCAGTGATTTTGTTCTGTTGGTTCATACCCTCTCTTAGACTCTGCTTTACTTAAAAAAACAGCTGAGCTTTTCTGTTCTCTTCTCAGAGGACAGACTTTCCTTTTCCTAGATTATCGTACCTTCTCCAGCAAATGGGTAGAGGAGAGGGAAGAAAACATTTTGAGGGAAAATAGGCCTCAAAGTTCTAGGAGGGCTTTTCAAAACCTGTTTTACATCCTGTGTTTGTTTTGCAGGGAGTTTCCGCAATGGAGAAGAGGGAAGGTGATAATCACGCCATTGATCAGAATGCAGGTCAGAGCATCATGCCAAGAAGAAATACAGGAAACCGTAGCAACTTGGTAATGTTTCTGTAAAAAAGCAGCTCATATGTCACACGGAATATTGCAGTCTTTCATTCGATTTTGTCCAGAAACAGTGTTCCCATCACACTGGCATATCATCAATACTTCTAAAGTCTTGTCACAATATTGACATGAAGAGATAAAAAGATAAAGAGCATCTCATTCAATTTAATCACAGTCCATGATAAAAAATACACAAAAAGTCTAGAAAAAAAATCCACTCCAACAGCATTTGCCTCTGCAACTGCTGATGCACAGAAGTAGTTCAAGCTACAACTTTCTATTCTAATGTGAACTGTCTCACAGGCTGTGAAATACTGAATTAGGCTTTGTAAACTATCTTCAAGAAACAGGTATCTCTAGGTGGAACTTGGTTCAGATGTGAATCTCAGTTTGTATAATTTATACCAACTTCCGATTCTGCAATGCACAGACTACTCTCTACTTTTCTTYACAGACTAGAGAATAAAAGTTACTTAGGCTACACCTTCACTGTTACAGAGATAYGCTTTTATCATCAGATAAACACGTAGTAGCTATTCAGCTAAAAAAACCCAATGAAGACCATGCCCTTTAATTTTACTGTGAGGCACTGTAGGCAAGTCAGTCAGACATGTGGTGGGAAACAGGCTACCTTGTCTCTAATTAGGATTTTACAGCAAGATAGCAGTGTACATTTTTTATCTTTCTATTAAAACAAAACACCTATATATCACTGAAGGTGAACTCAAGACTTGCACCTACTTACCCTTGCATTATTTACAAGTAGTACCTTGTTTGAATCAATCCCTTAATCAGCTTCAATGTAATATTTGATTCTTAAGAATAAAGCCAGATCATATTGCTGAGATAGGAAGATCTCCTGTATCATAGCAGAATGCTAATTTACAACTTTCAAACTACTACTATTTGCCTTCCTCAAAACAGACAGTGCCATTTCGCTTTCTGGAGGTCTGGACATCTGCCACATTAGCCATTCTAAAGCTGAGCCATTGCAGCATTAGTTCAGTATTACTTTATATTTTATGGGAATATTAAAGGACTTACATGTTTATTACCTGATGTTATCAGTTCTCAGTTCACCACCCCTGGTCAGCTGTCTGCTGCATCAAGTGCAATGTCCTGCTGTTGATACATGTATTTTCATTTTGTATGTATACTGATCATGTGCCTCTTCCATGAACTATAACTATGGGACAATCTTTAAATATATTATCTCAGTGTAAAACAGTTTACACTAAAATTTTGTACTATCTTTGCTCCTTCTAAAGTCTGTGATAATTCTGCCAAGACCTTCTGTGAGACTAGAATCAAGTCATGTCTACCTGGCAGCAGGAAATTCAGGTTTTTAAACTGAAGTGTCTCAGTTTCACAAGGTTTCATAAAAGTTAAGAGGACAGTATTACATTTGTGTAGGAGAGGAAGAAAAACACAGGTCTTGATGCTGGAGTTGACAAATGTGTAGCTAGTCTAATACACTGGATTCCAAACATTTCTACTTACATCCTTATTCCCCCAATTAAATGTCATTAAAATAGCAGTGACTGAATGAATATTTTATTGTCTTGGCTCTGGATTCTGTTATTGTGCATATTACTCAGGCTACATCATTAAGTCTGTAGCTGAAATTTGACATTTGAAATCTGTAGCTCATATCATAAGAACCTGTAATGATGCTTCACATAGTGTAATCCATCTTCCTTGCTAGCTAACTTCCTAGAATTAAAATCTATTTTGAAATCACCACAGATAATGAAGAATGAGAAACCTATGCTAGAAGTGCCTTGCTCAACTACTGACTATGCTGTTTGAAATGTTATGTTTTCAAGCTGCTTTGTCTTTAATAGCATGTATGTTTTGTTTGTGGTTTCAGTGTAGTACGGTGTAAAAGCCATGATGGCAAATACTGTCATTACTGACGTTTTTAATCTTCTCTTGAACTCACTTGGTATTTCCTTTCTGTCCTTTCCAGAATGTGGATATGCAAGTCACCAATCCACCAGAAGCAGCTGCACTTTTTAATTTACATCAAGCACACCATTTTGGYGAGTTTGAACACTCTTCAGAACAACACTGCAAGCAGGATCTGTTCCCCAAGTGGCACTTGCCAATGAAGATAGCCTCTGTGATCTCATTATTAACATTTATTTACACTTCTATGAGAGATGTCATATATCCTTTTATAACCAGAAAGGAAAATGTTTTCTATAAAATTCCAATCCTTGTCATAAACAAAGTTTTACCAGTGGTTTCAATTACCCTTTTAGCACTGGTATATTTACCAGGAATATTAGCTGCTGGTTTCCAGCTGTACTTTGGCACCAAGTATAAAAGGTTTCCCCAGTGGCTGGATAGATGGATGTTATCAAGAAAGCAATTTGGACTTCTCAGTTTCTTCTTCGCTACAATGCACGCCTGCTATAGCCTATGCTATCCGATGAGAAGATCATATAGATACAAGCTGCTGAACTGGGCATTCCAGCAGGTATGATGGGCACGCAAATGCCACCCCTTCTGTATTCATAAAATCCTTGCTTTGGTCATTCAAGCAAATCTGGATGGGGGGAAAGCCATTTTCATTGCCTTTGTTTGATTTTGAAGCAGGTCCCCACAGAGCACTGTTAAGGGATGGCTAGCAGGACCTAGCTGTTAAAGCATGTAATAGAGAGTCAAGAGTCATCACAGCTGTGCCAGTGTGTATCAAATAAGTAATTTTCTTTATTTGGGATTTTTTATCTCTCTGTAAAATGCACATGATTATACCTGTCTTACAGGAACATTTAAGTCTTTGACACACTATTAGTTTAGTGTGGATTAATCTTCTCTGCACCAGTGGAATCTAACTATCTACAAAAACTGAGCACACACCAGTTTTAGACATTATCTTTGTAAAGTGAATTAGCCAGCAATGAAGGAGGGCTGAGCTAAATCACAATAATCTGCATTTGCCACAAACTAAATTTGTGAACATTGGTGGCTCCACAATTGGACTGATGCACACTGACTTGTTAAAAGATAGAATTTCAACCATACTTCTGAGTCATGGGCAATAATTGGCTTGTGAAGCTCTCTAAGATCCTCTGTGACTACAGAGTTCCTAATACTTGCATTATCACCTTGAGTGCCATGAGTATTGCAGTGTAAGGAATATTCCAATATGAGGTATAAACTGCAAATGTACATTTTTATTGCACTTAAAGTCTAATCTACAGCTTTATTAAAAGCACAGTATGATGTTAGCAGCTTCTTAAGAATTGTGTAAACAGTCGCACTACCTGTTGAAAACTCTGAAATCAGCCTCACTGGTAATCTGACTTGAATGGATTACCAGAAATTTCCTTGAGATTCCTGTCCTCAAGAAGAAGAAATGATCATATTTGGGGCATATTACGCCATGGTGATCACTAGCAGCATCAAAGGGCTGTTGCAAGTAGTCATAAATAGGAGAAGCTTTGACACAAGTTTATTAAAATCACAATATTTTCATCCATACCAGCTGTTGTATTCAGTGCAGCTGAATGTACCAAGTTGTCGTTTTTAAAAAAATAGAGCTAAGCAACTATCCTGGCAGGATACCATCATTAAGAACGCCTGCTGAATTAGCTCCCTAAAATAGATGGATTTTTTTTGTCAAAGAATAAGATTTCTCCTGCTGTGAAGGCAGGCTAACAGGCCTCAGAACCAGTCTCTCCTGGGCCAAGACACTGATGAAGTCTAAATTCTTCTCACTTAAAGCCCACCTTTGCTCTGCAGATACTAGTGGAGACTTTGTCATCAGAAACAAATAGCAGTTACATTCAGAGACATTCAAACAAACAAAAATACTGTGTTTCTTGGCTTATTTCCTGAATATTATGGTAAAAACAGCTGTATTTCACACAAATGGTTAAGTGTGCCAGTCTGTCATTTTAAATATGGTGCTCTTTTGGCAGGTCAAACAAAAAAAAGAAAATGCCTGGATTGAACAYGATGTTTGGAGAATGGAGATTTATGTGTCTCTAGGAATTCTGGGACTTGCTTTGCTGGCCTTGTTGGCAATAACGTCAATCCCATCTGTCAGTCACTCTTTGACCTGGAGAGAGTTCCACTACATTCAGGTACACATCAATGTCATTATTGCATGTCATTAGTCCTCATTTGTAGAACTGTATGTTATCAACTAAGTCCATTAGGAATTAGAAATATCAAACACAGAGCAGTTAGTGAAACCAATCTAAAAGTTTGTTCCGTATTCTTTGTTAATTGCTTTGCAAGAAATGTTCATTTCATATCTTATTTTGTCAGGAGAAAAGGCTGTCAGGTTCAGGGTATAAAGTGGAAAGGAAGACAACTCCAAACCACTTTTTTGCTCCTCTGACTTCGTGACCAGCAGCAGCTGTCCCTTCAGGTCAAGGACCTCTGGTGCTGAAGGCATTTCAGTCATCTTCTGGGCATCTTATGTTTCAGGAATGCCCTGTGTCCTGCTGAATTGGGAGTAGGTGGTATTGAACCAGCCAACGCTGTTCCCATACAACACACTACATAAGGAGAATTGCTTGTTGCTCCCTTGGAGCTGTTTTGGCAATTCTTTACTGCCTGAGCAGTACCAGGTGGCTGGAAAGTCCAGAAGACTTCTGACCAATAATACATGCAAAGGTTTTCCATCTGCAGCATTATTAGCTTCATAACCCCCTCCAAAAAGGTGTATTCTGAAAAGGAGACATCTTAGAACAGATGCATAATCAAATCCAGCCAGTCCCGAGTTTGCTATAGATGTGCTTGTTTCGTTCACCTAAGTATCTGGTTTGCTCTTAGTTCTCCTGTATCATATCAGGGGTGGTTCTGCTGACATCACTAGAGTTAAGCAAGTGTTGAATTAGGTCCCTGAACACCTAAATCTGAAAATCCAATAACCTTCTAAGTACCTGGCATTTGAAAATTTGATCTGAATTTGAAAAGTAGATCTGAAATTTATATCTTCCTACAATTAGTGATTTGAGATTCTGCCCACTCTATGAAGTGCATCATTTGTAAGAAAAGTTTTCAGCTGTACAGAGAATATATATGGACAGGTCTAGGAGGGAGTCTCCGAGTGCATGACTGCTTTCAGTATTAAATTAGTATGGTGAAGAAACCCAGAAGAGTAATACTACTATATTGGATTCGTTTTATAAACAAATAACCTTTATACTCAAAAATCAGATTCTCTAGATTTAGCAGTAGGAAAGGCAGTGTTTGACTTCGTTGATGAGTAATTCCATTTTTCCAATAATATCAAGATTGTTATACAACAAGAAACTCAAAATTACTAGTATCTCTAGAATAAAATTTCCTTTACTCCTGAATTTTGTAGACATCTCGAGCCAAATTTATCACTGGAAGCGGAATGAAAGACTTCAGTTTCCTGTAGTTGTGCAATTGCTTTTGTCATAATACTGGACTTAGTAGAGTTTCTGATTTTAATTGACCTTAAAAATTTTCTTTGCAAATAACTGATTAAGCCATTTATAAATCTGCTTTTGAACTCCTAATAATTTATCACAGAAATAAAGTAATTTAGGATACAGATGACATCTATAAATTGAGATATTGAGAACTGACCCTTTTTCAGGAATAGCCTGTAATCTGTAATCTCTTCTGTATATTAGCTAAGTGTTATAGCAATACTTGAAAAATGTGCCTCATCTGTTTTCTCTTATGGTGGCATAGAGGGGTACAGTTGATACTTGAATTATAGTTCTTAAATCTTAGTTCAAAGCCAATGGTCTCTTTTCTTTGACTTAAGTGTGTTGGTTGAGGCCCTTCCTGATTTCCATATTTGCTTAACAGAGTACTCTTTTTGCCAAGTTGGAAAAAATAAATAGCGTACTATTTTCTTTCTCTTTTCAGAGCAAGATGGGATATTTAGCTCTGCTGCTATGCACTGTTCACGCACTGGTGTTTGCTTGGAATAAGTGGGTTGATGTTAACCAATTTATCTGGTATACACCACCTTCATTTATGGTAGCAGTTTTTCTTCCTATTGTAATTCTGCTTTGTAAGTGCATACTGCTCCTCCCATGTTTTAGAAAGAGGATAAAAAAGATCAGATGTGGTTGGGAAGCTAACACACAAACCAATCAAACCAGCATGACTTCCAGACTGTAGATCAAATGTGGACATTTCCTGTCTATGTATGTAAATATGTGCAAGGCCATGAAATGTTCATTCGCGAAATGTTCGTATTTTCCATAGATGTTTCTTTTTCACTTTTCATTTCGACTTCAGGAGTATGGGATACTTGATGCAATTTGGACCTTTGCTAAAACAGAAGGTGGAAACATTCATTTTACACTTTAATCTATTCAGTGTTCTGGTATTTGATCATTTCTTTCTACTGACTCACTGCTTTTAAAATCCAAGGGCTTCATTGCCTCAATCATAATTCTTTCATAGGCAAAAGCAATCATAAATCATTGCTCCAGATGACCACAGAAAGTAAATAAATTATTACAGCACAGAACCCGGGAATGCTTTCTGCTTCCCACAGCCATGTTTGTTCCTTCATTAAATCTCAGTATTATAATGGGACAACAACTAGAGTATTTATCATCCCATTCCCCCTTTTCGCCTGCATCCTATGTTTCACTCTGCAGAATGGGGACCTTGGCACATGAGTCAGATAGAAACTGCGTATTCCCACGAGGTCTTGAACTTAGACAATTGGGCAAGCAGAATTGCAGGGGACTTTACAAGGTAAATCTCTCCTGAGGCTTGGGCACAGTCTAAAAAAAGAGTTTTTAGACTCAGATCTCCATCTTATACAGGACTAGGTGTGTCTCTATTTACTTAAAACCATAAAACATTTCCCATTTCTTATTCCATGAACACATTCTTTTGTTTCTGATGCTGGAAATTTTCCATGCTTTTGACCTAAGCCTACAGCCCTTGACATGTGCTAAACTTTACTCRCACAAATTATTCCAGTGGGATAACTCACGTCAGGTAAATGTGTTTTACTGTTTACTCTAGGGCCAACACAATTGTGTGACTAGAAGAAAAACATTAAAAATAGACATTTGAATCTTGACATTGATTTGGTGAGATTTTAATGTAAAATGGCTTCTGAATGCATTTGCTTTTACAAAAATTTTCATATAAGCTAATTAAACCTCACTTTCCTTATGTTGCATAGGTCTAGCTGAATGTTTTAAATGAATAATTCATTTGTTAGTATCCATTTTTAAATATGTTATGCAGTAGTTAATATTTTCACCCAGCATCAGGAACATTTCTGCCAGTCTACTTGCATGAGTTGACTAGGACATGGACTGATGATGCCACTTATTGCTGGGATCATCTGAATGAGAATTATAATTGGTAATGGCTCTGGTATTAAAACAAACAGGAAAACAATGTATGCGTAAAAAAATATGTAATACATGGTGCTAATGATTCTGCAGCTAATGATCCTGTTGTACATTTGTGGACTTGGTACACTAAGCATAAATAAGAGACAAATTAAATAGCTACAAGGATACTACACTTTGTATTTTACTGGTTATAATTCCATTCAATTATTGCAACTTAAAAGTTGGCCTTGTTATTTGCACTTAATGTAGTACTGTGAAAATAACTGGGGACATGGTGGCCTGTATAATATGGACTGAAGAGAAATGACTTGCATTGTGTATCAAATCAGTAATGCATGACAGAGGCAAACACTCTCTAAAACACAGTCTGCAATGTGAATCTAAGAAATTTCTAACAGAACAGGGAAGTGTGTTTGTCAATGCATTAGCATTTACATTTCTATCAATGAAATAAATGAAATCTTTTAGAAGTCATATTAGGGATAAAGAATAATATTTGCCAAAGGCTTGTTCAGAATATTACCTGCACTTTATTGTCAGGGGTCATAAAAAAATGAATAAAATAATTTTTCTAATGGAACAGGTTGAGACAAGTGCAATGATAAAGAAATCCCTTTGTCTTCTGTATTGTCCACTAGCTACTCATAAAGTGTGCTCAGACTTACTACTTAGGACAAAGCTGAGACTCTAAGTACTCCAAGCAACCCCTGTATGCATCCATTGAAAAGAATGACATTTGGTTTTATCGAAATATGTGCTAAATTGTGTTAAATTGTGCTCTCCAGAATCATCCCTGCTGCTCCCTTACTTAGAAAATCTGGAGAATTTAATTCAATCTCCAACTTTGTTAAATTCTGGTCAAATAGTTGGACTAACTGTTTACAGCTGGTCATAGAAGCCAACCCGTTGACACAGAGAAATATAAACAGCTTCAGGGGTAACAAAGCATGCAGCACAGAGAGCAGAACCTGATCCTTGGTAACTGAAAAGAGGTGAAGGAAGACACTCCTTGGAAGAAGCCATTCAAAGCTATTCGTATGGCATGTATAAAACAAAATCAAGGCAAATTAATATGTGTATGCATTTGGAGAGCAAAATAGTTCAGGGGAATGATAATGGGCTTCAAGGCTTTTCACCTTATTATCACTATTACTAACTGTAATCTTTTGCACAAGGGCTCCATTATGGATCACCCAGATCAGTGAGCATTGAGTAGAGGATTAYAGTCAATATGGTTATGAAATTAATAGAAGTGGACGTTGAGTTTTTGTGCCTTTGGAGTCTGCATCTTACTGCACAACAGTAGGATTTAGGCCACTAAGTCACTTTKGAAAGTGGGACTTTAATTCCAAAGTTGGTTTGGCCCTTCTGAAATTTTTGTCCAAGTTTTTAAAATCCTCTCTCTCTGAATCTGTAAGATATTGTCCAACTGGGAGACTAACAGACAGATCCTTATTGCAAAAATCACTATAGGTACCACTGCTAGAAAACAGACCAAGAACTCCATGGGCATGTAAATATATTACCTATATTCAACACTTCGTAAAAAGTGTTTGACCTGTCTGTTCTAACACATCTTTATCCAGGCAGCAGAAAGGAACTGTTGTCTGTACTGTTGTGTTTAGTACATAAAATCAGAACAAGGCACATCACAAGCACAGAACTCCTTTCAGAAAGTAGTAAAGAAAATGTATGTACATGTACATCTTTATTTCTCTTCTATTTGTGGTGCAGCAGTGATAAATTTAGATTCATCCCACTTCAGGTGGTTTACAAATCRTGTCCTAAGGAAGCACTTTATTGTAATACTCTGCTCTGTGCACTTGTTACACAAGGTAGTGCAAGCTAGCATAACTTCATTAATTTCAACCATCAATCTGGGTTGAAATCATAACATAAATTACAAATTAAAACCAATTTCAAGATCATCACATACTATCCAAACTGACCTTTATGCTCACCATTCAGCTGGGGACATTGTCACGGATCCTGATTTAGAATCCTGCTGACTACGCCAGTTTGTTGCAGATGAGTGGAATGTACCTCGCTCAAAAGAGAGAAGCGGCAATATGTTTTATTGAGGTAAAATAGTAATTTGACAGAGTTCAGTAAATTTGAYGATTTAGCAAAGCTTGACAGTGGTTTACAAAGGTTCAAGAAGTTTGATGGCAAGGTTCACCTTATTAATTACTGCATGGGAGAAACATACAAAGGAAAATTGAGTTAGCAAAACTTAAAAAGTTTAACAAGCTATTAGTCACTCACTGAGGATCTGTTGCGGCAAGGAATCTCTCAGCGTTGAGGAGTAAGGGATCTTTCAACATTGAGGAGTAAAGGATCTCTCCGTCTCGGGCAAGGAAGGATCTCTGAGTCTCAGGTGAGGAATCTCAAACCTTGAGAGGCATCCCTGCTCAAGGGGAGAATCACCTGGCAGCAGTCTAGCTGCAATTCGGGGASCTCAGATCAGGCTCGTCCAGTGATCTGCTGTTGGTAAAAGGTCTCTCTGCTTTGAGGAGCAACCATAGAGGCATCCCAGCTCAAGGGGAGATCCCCACCATGCAGCCATGCTGCCTAGCAGGGAGATATCAAAGAAGGCTCACTTAGGCTGTCATATTTATGGGATAAAGTGGTTGGCTCGTAGTCAAATCACATGCAATGGAAAAGTAGGCATGAGATTCCCTGTACCCACAACTTACTTTGGTTTTTGATAAATGAGTTTTGGAAAAGCCACCTGTTATTTATGCATTAATCGCATGATCAGTGTTCCAAACTCGTATGTATTGATGTTTAGTATGTCACTCTGTTCCTTTGTGGGTTTTTGGAGAACAGGTTGAAACTAGAGGAGTTGTTGGCCTGGCTACAGCTCAGGCCTTTACCTCCTTTGGAGCCTATACCAAACTACCACTAGTTTGGTGAAGGGGTTGAGCGCATCCATCACAGACATTAAGCACACTTCAGATTTTTCTCTCTAGCATTGCTCAGGGGCAAAACCAGAAGTGTCTTCTACCAGCTGAAATTTGCATACTAGCTACAAAAGCTATTCCTAAAATCACACATGACACCCAAACATTCAAGCAGGTTTTTTCCTACTGATTCTCTCAAGTAGGAGCCAGGTTTTCTGCGTCACAGCTAGCCATTTCTCTAGAAAGCACCGTTGAATGCTTAGARCCAGAACCTGAGACTTTGTGTCGTCTCTTCCCTGCTTTGTAAGTCTTCAGTAAACTACTTCACCTCTAAGTAACTCACTTCCCAATCTGCAGAACTGGAGCAGTAACACTTTATAGGACATTGCAACAGGATGTTCAAGCTTTTCAGGCATTCAGTGACGGACGAGGGTCATGTAAGGGCTATAAAGGACTACAGAAGAAAATGCTATTGACAGTATTTTATTCCTCCCTTTGTCATAGATATGATTTAGTTCAACACTAATTAAAATAAGTACATATGTATCTTTTAATTTATGTTTATATACCTATTTCAAAATTCAGTGTATTAATATGCCTATATATTACTATAATACATGAAATCAATGTGTGTGCAAATTTAGGAACTTCTTTGTATAACACTGATTACTTTTATAAAACTCTGCATCATTAAATGCTTCAATGTATGCTGTATCTGCAATTGTGTCATACACATCCAGGGTATAAGGGTAAAAAGGCACAGTAGACTCTCAAAGAGCTGCTGCCATGAACAATAAAAATGGCTTCAGTCAAGGGGAACCATTTTCCCCATGCTGGTGCAGAGCCTGRGGCCTCCAAAGGAGAGAAGACAAAGATGTGAAAAGCAAAATGGACACTTTCATAGGGGGATGTAATGAAAGCACATTTTTCCTGACAGATCTTTTAACTGACAAACTGCATATGCTAGCATTCAGAGGGGATTTTGTGAGAAGGAAGAGAAGCTGAGCTAGCTGGTGAGTGCTTTGGAGGGATACCTATGATTCCTGAAAACACTGATCAAAGACCACAAAAAGCTCAAGAATGGTGAGGGCATTGAGGAAAGGAATACAGGCATATTTTTGAGTAAGAATCCGTCACTCTAGTTTAAGTGGTTTTGCAATGCCTCTACAAAGGCTGCAAAGTACTTCCTTCAGTTGTTATATGTCCCTGGTGTATTTGAGTCAGACACAGAATTGAAGCTCTGGAGAGATACTCATAAATTGTTGAAGGGACCTGAGGAATTTTATGCCAAGTTTACCTGGGGTAGCCAGATCCCAGAATACTATTCCCGAGAAGTGGTACCAACAATCAGTGCCCAAGAAGCTAGAGCCAGGGCTGTGCTGGCTGTGGTTTAATGTAAATTCCTGTTAGCACCATTTACTGTAAGCAGTCCCTCCCTTTGGCCACTCTTCTCTGTTCTCTCAGTTCTGCAAATGTTCAAAGCTGTGAAGTTAATCAGACCAGGGAGTGGACCCAGTTGAAAAGTAATGCAGGGAAAAGAATGATTCAGCCAGATCCATATACTGGYCTGATTCACCTGACAGCCATGCACATATGCCAGCAGGAAGGACAGGAAGAGGAATGGCATAAAGGGGCAGCTTAACTTAAACCAGCTTAAACTGCCTGGTTGCAAGTGCTCCTAAAATTCAAAACTTAAGTTATTTCTTCCTATTTCAGTAGCAAGGATGTTTCATTGCTTCACTTATTTGTCATGTTCTTAGTTTTCCATGAATCAGTAGGCAAAAATGTGTTCTAGAAATTGTCACCAAAAAACATACAAAACCGACTGACCTCTACGTGACTGTGGACTGCATGGCTTCATTTGTAGAGATGATGATCTCATGTCTTCCCTTCTTTTCTGCTACATCCATAGTCTCTAGTACTGTCCCTTGATAACATGAAATGTTATGTTAACCATTTTTGAGATTTGGACTAATTTCTTTTMAGCTGATTTTCTTAAAATGGCATTAAAAGAATCATTTAAAAGAACAAAACAAAACARAAAGATTTTTGAAAACATGCTAAATCCACCCCTGGAGAATGTAGTCTGCTGTAGTCAMTGTAAGTGTCTGGCAAYGGCTGATCATTGCACTGATTTTTTTTTCAGTAGTGCCAGGATTTCTTGATCCCATCAGCACCCTCTGTTGCTGATTTGTAAATAATTTCTTTTGGTGAGACCTTGGACTCCTTAAAAAAATCTCATTGAATTCAGCTGCATTAGGGTTCAACTTTTGCATCATTATTTGAACTTTTCTGTAGATTGAATGTAACATTTGAATGAGCGTGGTGAGGCTAATTTATTAAGTATGCATAGTAAGTTTTCAGTGATTTTCAAATGAAAATATATAAAACCAGTCAGTGAACCAGACTCTATAAACTTATAAAAAAGAAGACCACAGCTCCTTCCAATAAAGATGATGYAACAGAAGATACAGTTGTTTTGTCTTTTTTTGTTTGTTTCTTTTTATGTATCTTTCACCTTTGTAGCACAGAAGTATATTACTGAGATAAATAYGCTATGTCCTTGACTTAGTTAAAGATGTGTAGTCCCTGTGGGACTGGTAGAATACTACCACTGCTACTGATGGAAGTATTTGGTCCTTAAATTTCATCTTTTGGGCTCACTATTAAAAAAGAAGTGAGGGAAATGTGGTGKTTTTTGAACTGCACAGTCAATCTTGTAGTTTGCAGTAATGTGCAGTCTTTATATACATGCTTACACTTTTGTGTTGGATGTACTCTGCTGAAAAGGAATTTTCCATGAGCATGTCTCCATTACTTGAAATGCTGAGAAGTATCTTATTGCTGGACTTGAGGAATGGCCACATAACCCATCTCTAATTTTTTCTCTGCCTTTTTTTCCAGTCCTGTGACTCAGATATATACAACTGAATGGCATTTCTTTCTTGCCTGTCCACCTGTACCTGTGCATATACCAGAATAACTTTTGAAAAGTGCATCTCATTMATTCAAAAATATTCTAAGTGTTCTAGCAGGAAATTCTTAAAAAGAAAAAAAAAAAACAAGAAGCCAGAATGGGAAAAAAACAAGCCACTTGCAGGGCACCTCAAGCATCTCTGCAACAGTTTAGCAGTCTAACAATTGTTTGATGGCACTCAAAATGATGGCTTTCTCTTGTGCCTTCTAATTTGCAACAGACWTAGTACATTCACAAGGATATGAACATCCTAAATTATTTATTCCCAGATAATTAATGACAGACAAAAGGGTATTCTGGGGCAGAGGAAGGCTGGGACTATGAAGCTATGCAAAGAGGCATTAACATGGAATGRGAAGGAAGAGGACAATTGGAGATCTGGGACAAAGAGGAATGGAGACATTGCAAGCACTCAGATTTTCTTATGAGAAGAAAGAGTAAAGGAGCCCAATGGATGTTAAAGGGGAAAAATAAGTAGGTGGAGGACTGAATGAGATTAATGCAACATCATTGAGATAGTAGGGAAAAGAAATCCTTAGTCGGAGAGATGGGTAAAATGGAGGACAAGTGAATGACAGAGGGGAGAGAGTCTGAAAAAACTGAAGTGAATCCTTGAAACAGAGGGGATGGGCGGGTTGGTTATCCACATGGAGCTGGGGAGTGGAATGAACAAATACAAAGAGCCCAGGTGTGTGCAGAGTTTGGCCTGCAGAACCCATTAAGTTGCAACCACTTCTCCATCCTTGAAATACCATTTGAGGCATTTCAGGGGAAATATGTTCAAATTCCACTGATATGTATGAACACCAGCAAGGTTATAAGTGGTTCTGTGACTTGAAGGATTTATTCTTGGAGATGTAGCCCTATGATTTTATTACAGATGAAGAACATACTGTTTCTGAAGCTGGGGAGACATGAGTCATAGATATTGCTCCACTTTTTGTAACAATCTAAATATAAACTGAGTTATCTTCAGATAGATTGTGCTTATAGTGGAGCAGACATGGCTGCTTTACTTTGTGGTAACATGTWCAGTATGTTGTGCTAAATGAAGGAAAACTTTTATGTAAGACACAATGAAGCTAAGCCACTCTTAAACACTACTTATGCAAAATAAGGAACCAACTGAAACCAGAGAATTAGATGGTGCATTAGACTATATTCAGGAAAGTAATTCCTAGTAGCTTCAGTTTTATCCTTGTTCTGATATCACTATTCTACTGCAAATATTTAAACCTCACCATTTAGTTCTTGCAGAGACAAAATTCCCAGTGAAGTCAATGGGACTTTTACTTAGCTATTCCGAGTCAGGTTTGTCCCCTGCAGTCACACAGCAGCTGAGCCACGAAATCTCCTCCTCACCAACTGCCCAGCTTCATTCAGCCCTGTTTTAACATCCTATGCTTGCTTASTTATTTCTAAGTTCCTCTCAGAAAACTCTTCAACATAATTGGGTTCTTACACCTTTCTGACACCGAGGTGCTAAAAGAATAAGGGAAAAYTGGCAGTGGCAAATCCCAGTGGTGACGAAGAGGAAAATGAAGTACATAGTGTAAGTGGGAATGGGATACACTTAGCTACTAGAATGAGGTGAGGCTGTGTGAATGAAGCAGGGGGAAACTGAGAGCCTACAAAAAGTTTGGGAGGTGGAAAGGGGAGTATCATGTACTGACAGGCCCTTCTAATGCCCTTTTCCCTCTGTTTTGTCATTCTTATTCCCCCTTGATCCACTTTGATCCCTCCCTTTCCCACCTTTGGTCCYTTCCCTAAACATCCCACAGTAAGTCTTGAACATTCTCACAATACCATTAAAATAGCCCATAATAATTTTCACACAATTCTCTTCCCCTTGCATACCATAACAAGTCCCACATCCCTTTAGGAAAACACCCCTTTAGTTTGCATTACATTCCAGGGGAAAGAGTTTCTTCCCTTGATCACTTTGGTGGGTTTCACCCCAGGGACAATGATCTGGTCATTCCCCTGGGATGGTCTTGGCAGTAGGCAGTTTGGCTTCATTTTCATTGATTAGCTTGCTGGGTTTCCTTTGCCTGTTATTGCTAGCTGGGTCTTTGTGTTCACCATGATTAGCCTTTGATCATTTAACCTAACAGTATAGAGAAGAGCATCTCAGATGATCAAGGTGTGGAGCAGCTGCTTTACAGGAAAAGACTAAAAAGGTGGAAGCTCTTCAAATGAGAGGGGAGAAGGTGGAAGGGTATAAAATCAAGGTTTACAAAATATTGAAGACTGGATAAGATAAACACAGAACTGTTTTCCACCAGATCAACATTACCAGGACTAGAGAGGATTCAATGAAACTAGTAGGAGATCAGTTTACAACTGATTAAGAAAGTGCATCTTTATGCACTGCAGTGGGCAGAAAACCTCTGGAGCTTGCTGCCATGGAGGGCTTTGGAGGGAAACAGCATCAGCAGGTTCATACGGGGGTTAGACAAATTCAGAAACAGCCTCTAAAGCAACACTAAAAGGACTTTGCAGGCGTGTACCCTATGACATCACTAAGGCAAATATGGATTTGGGAGGAGAGTACAAAATAAAATGGCCAGGCTTGCATGCTCTCCTTAAATAGGATTTTGTTTTGCTGCTCTTGAACATGTACTAATTGGTTAGACAGGCTATTGGTCTAACCAAGTAGGGTGTTTCTTCTGTTCCTATACTTTGAAAGGAAATCTCCCAGACTGATACACTCCTCTAAGTTTTATGTCTGGAAAACAAATGTGATGGGAATGACAACTTAAATCCTGAAGAAAATGCTATTGCCTCGATCTTGCAAAGAACTGCTTATCTCTCAGGCTCCATAGCAACTCACTGGTCTCAGTTCATTTCTGTGGAATTAACTACATAAATCTTCATGGGTCTGGGAACAGAATTAGTATTTCATCATTCTATGAAGATACAGATTTTCCTCTCACAGTGCTAAGTTGCTGTTACCACGTTTTCATTTTTATTTGTCAGGGAATATTTTACACAGTTGGCATGGTCCCATTCAGTGAAACAGAATGTTCAGAATAAATTAACTGAAGACCTAACCTGTGAYAACCTTTATTACAACATGTAATAAAAAGGTTACAAATATTTTACATGTTAAATGATATATTTCTACATTTTCATAACCATGATGCTACCTACTACACAGCGTGATCTTGATTAATTTTCCTTTCGCTTCTGCTCTCAAGAAAAACCTGTGGTCTGCAGCTTTGTGAAGAAAATTTTAACTCAAAGATCTAAAATCCTGTTAGCAAAACAAACACTCTGGTCTTAGGCTGTCAAATGGTGGTCAAGCCACTATCTAGCCGATGCTTCCCTCAGCTACTTTAGTATTCAGGCAAGTATTATTGTCTTTTAAATGAGTTTTTCAGTTATGCAATATCCACGCTTCACAAGGAAGGACRTATGTCTGTTCTTCGTTAACAAGACAACTGACTGAAAGTTTAGCTCTGGATTTAATTTATTGCATTACAAAAATAATCTGTTTTTCCCCTGACTTTGGGTCCAACAATTATTGCAGGCACAAGATCACACTTTTAGAACCTACTTTGACGCCTTCTAAGATCAGCAGCCACAAACTAGGAAGAAAAATTCTGATCTCCTATAACTTACACCACTAAGCAAATATTGTTTMAGAATTATAGGGAGAAGTGGAAAGGTCATACATGACCTTGTGCTCCATACAAAGCGAAGAACAAAGGCCCTGAAACCCCTTAACTGGGCTTCAACAATAGGTATGGAAAACCATAGTCAGAGAAAGCTAGGAGAGGTTTCCTTCCTTCAGCTTCTTTCTGGTGAATAAAATTAATCTGCTAGATCATAAAAGCAGAAACAATCCTCACTGCTTTTCTATTTGGATTGCTTTAGAAATAGAATTGTAAGCCTGGATCTCCTGTATTTTTGGTTGTTTTGGGTTTTTTTGTGGGGGTCCTCTGTTTTGGTCAAATCACCCTTAATTTGTAATTCCTCTTGGGAAGAAGAGGAATTGATTCACAGAACTTGCTAGGATTTCCCAACTATGGCTTATTAAATGTGCTCTGTAAAGGCTTTCCTTCTCTTTCCTTCATTCTGTCTTTGACTTTTTTCTCTTTTTTCCTTTCCTTTTTCTTTTTTCTTTCCTACTTTTTCTCCTCTCTTCTCTTCTCTTCTCTTCTCCTTCTCTTCTCTTCTCTTCTCTTCTCTTCTCTTCTCTTCTCTTCTCTTCTCTTCCCTTCCCTTCCCTTCCCTTCCCTTCCCTTCCCTTCCCTTCTCTTCCCTTCCCTTCCCTTCCCTTCCCTTCCCTTCCCTTCCCTTCTCCTCTCCTCTCCTCTCCTCTCCTCCTCAAAAGAATATCTAAATGGTTTTATTCATCTATTTCATTTTGTCCTTCTTTCCTTGATTTTGACTACTGAAATTCAGATCCTACAGGTTCTGAAATAAGTAGTGATACCTGGACAGTTAGTGGAAAGGGGACATCACAAATTGATTAAATCCGAAGCGTGAAGGAAGGGAAGAGATTTCAGTTGAGGTATTTACCATTCATTCTTGTTGTTTATTTAGTTAGTGGTTATTTTTTTCTTAAAAAAAGTATCTTCGTTAAAAACCAACATCTTTTCAAGTAAACAATGACATCAGATTAATTAAAAAATCAGAAAGAAGCAAAGAACAAAACTACAATTTGTTTCTACCAAAAAAAAGTAAAAATAGGTTTCAATTTTCTAAATGTCTCAGATTCATTTTGTCCTTATAAAGAATGGGTAAGAGGTATAAGTTTTATTTTTAGAGTAATTGCAGGCTGCCATAAGAAAAAATTAGCTGGCCTGAATGTTCCTGGCTGGGAAATACGGTATTTTTCTGCTAAGTTACGAAATTAGCTGTGTTGAAGGTAGTATGCCAGAAATTATTGTATTTGGGTTTGTTGCCCTGATAGGAAGCAAATTTTTGTGTGTTTGTTTTCACTGTCTTTCCATGGGGAAATCCCCAGGGCTTTGCTTTCACCTTGCCAAGAGGAAGAACCAGAATATCTGTTTCCATTTGCCAATTGGAAACTCCTTTGTTATGTTCCATCCCTTAAAGGAAGAAATAATAATGCTGCCCTGGAGTTTGCTAAAGAAAGAAAAACACCTGCTAAGGGAAAATAATCTTCTTTTTTTAACAGATTGCTTAAGACAGCCCTTTAACACGGTATCTGAGAATTATGTTGCCCATAGACCTTTCTATGTAATTTGAGAGAACTGTAACTACCCAATTTCATAATCTCACTAAAGAGACACCAATTTTGCAGAGAGTTTGCTCTCATGCTAAACTCCATGCGAAACAGGGACCTCTTTATGGTTCACCTGCTTGAATGGATCAGTTACACAGCAATGGAAGGGAGTCTGTAGTTGTTTTAATCCCGATTTCAAACAAGGATATTCAAACTGCAAGACCTCAAAAAGGTGCAAGGAAAACATAGGATTAAGTGAAATCCTCAAAAATGCCTTGATTTTAATTTTTAAATGTACCAGATATCAAGTAAGTAGTGTCTGTTCAACAGGCTGGTAAATGACCACAGCTCAAAAGTTTCYTCATCTACCCCTGTGCACAAAGGCTAAAGCTAGGTAGGTTTGCACATAGTGAGAGGAGAAACAACTGGAGAAGAAATGAACAAAGTAGGTGAGAAATGACACTGAATTACATCCATGGGAACCCAGGTGGGCTAGGTGTGAAGGACCAGGGTCAGAGCTGGCACACCCTACATAGCTCAGGCTGGAAGACAGAACCTGTGACACTTTCACAKGGAAAACACAGCTAGTGAGGAATCACAGGCCAAACAACTGCACAAGAAACAGGTAAGAATTGAAGGATCATTAACCATACTATCTGCGTAAGAAAAAAGCCCTCTCCCTGTTACAAAATCAGCACAGATCTTCTAATACATCATCTCCTAAAGGTCTGAGTCTTCTGTTCAAGACTTCATGCTGCAGTAATAATATTTAAAAATCCCACAGGAAAACAATCACAAATGTTCAGATTTACATTATAGCCTTCTTATTAAGGCTATAATTCAAATAAATTAAGAATTATAGGATTGTGACTACTCTCATTATGTATGATGCACTATCATTCTGAGGTGCATGAGTTAGTCTCATGACTAAATATGCCTATTTTAATGTAAATAATTCTATGGCTACAAGATTCACATAAAGTAGCATATAAGGAGAATCAGCTACAAATAATGCAGAAAATACTACTCTGCTTTTTTCTTTTGATACATTTGTTGGTTGGACTAAAATTTTTGAACTCGTACTACTGTAGTTGTACTGGCTACAGAAAAACAAGCCTAGGGCGACAACTTTTGAATCAACAGCAAACAAAAGGAGAATATTAGAACAAGAAACTGAAGTGCTGAAATGCTAGTTCTCGCCATGGAAAGAGCATTTCTGAGTAGTTTGTCAATGGCTTCACCTTTCCATTGGCTTCCGTGGAGTATTGTCCCAGTCCTCACCGTCTGGGAGCTGAAAATGCAGTTTGGAAAATCAGGCAATAGGTTTTCTGTGTACCTGTTTACCAAATTAAAAAATMCTTTGAAAATATGTTTTCAATGTCAGGAAAATGACTTATTTAATAATTGGGGGGAAAATGGCTTCTGAACTACAATGGAAAAGTTTCTCAGCCCTCTTTTCAAATTCTACAGCATGGTTGTTCTTGATTATATATTGAAACAAATGTTGAATTGATTATACRGTTCATTCTGCTTAAGTCCTCAGTTAATGCCCTACAGAAAGAAGTCAGCATGCACTGACTTAAAAGGATGAAAACAGGTATGTTCAGTGTTTCTCTGCAATCATATGGCTCCTCTTCAATCATCTGTGCACCTGTTAGTTTTTCGCTGCAACATGACCGACATAAATCATTATATGTGTTGGTCAGTTTTAAATGTGTTAAACACAAGGGGTTGAGGGTTACACATTGTTATATATACAGCATAGCTTAATGAAAGATGGAATTTGTTTGGTAAATCAGAAAATGTTAAAATCAGAAGCTACACTTCTTCAGGAAAAAGCTCCATTTGTCTTCAGCTGGAAATTTCCTTGGCCAAGCAACATAGAATTCAGATCTCGGGGTTTAGCTTCGTTTTTATGTGGTTGAACTCCATATGTCCTCTCATTTTGTATACCACCGAAATCAGAGCATGACTCCCACCCGCACAGAGTACACTGGGTACACAGCAAACATGGGGAGTGACCTCCCCACCACCCATGCCTTGGCCAGCCGGCCTRGGCCGCAGGGACATCCAACACCCCCTCGGAATTAATTTTTTACRATGAGGGTGGTSAAACACTGGAACAGGTTGCCCACAGAGGCRGTAGATGCCCCATCCCTGGAAACRTTGAAGGTCAGGTTGGACGGGGCTCTGAGCAACCCGATCTAGTTGAAGATGTCCTTGATCACTGCAGGAAGGCTGGATGAGATGACCTTTAAAGGTCTCTTCCAAACCATTCTATGATTYTATGACTCTGAATCCTCACCCACAGCCCTGCAGCCGGCACCGGTTGAGGGCCAGCAGCGCCCTTCTGCTGGGAGAGAGTAAGGAAAAGCAGCCAGAGGAGGGTTCCCGCTGACGAGCAAACCTGGGCCAGAGCAGCCGAGACAGGGCAGGGCCCGGGAGGAGAGGTGCGTTTGCCCGAGAGCTCGCCGGGGGACCGGCCAGGTCCCCGCGCTGTGTCGGCGGGACCTTGGGGCTGGGTCGGTGCGTGCTGGGGACCTTGCGCAGGCCCGAGGGGTTTGTGGCCAGAGCGCAGTGACCGGGGGCCGGGGCCGAGGGCACCGCGGGGCCRGCCGCGCCCCTCTCTTTCCCCCCCCGCCGCCGCCTCAGCCCCGGCGGCAGAGCGCAGCCGCCAGCGGAGGTGGCGATGGCGGAGCAGCCGACGGCGGAGCAGCCGCAGGGGGCGGGTCGCAGCGGCAGGAGAGGCGCCG
This sequence comes from Oceanodroma leucorhoa, assembly GCA_030449065.1. Taxonomy (NCBI): domain Eukaryota; kingdom Metazoa; phylum Chordata; class Aves; order Procellariiformes; genus Oceanodroma; species Oceanodroma leucorhoa. The sequence goes on from JASVER010000070.1 coordinate 867,204, forward strand.
CCTTCTCGCCCGCCCGCCACTGCGGGGCCGGAGTCTGAGGAGGGGAAGCGGCGGCGCTGGTCCTCCGGGCGGGCGGGAGGAGGTGAGCGGCGCCGGGGCCGGGGCCGGGGCCGGGGCGGAGGGGGCTCCATCCCCGCCGGGCGCTTCCTCAGGCCAGCCGTGCCCGCCGTCTCCCCGCGGGGGACTGACCGCTGCCCCTCGCTGTGGCGGCGGCCTCCCGCCGCGGCTGCCCCCGTCTCCGGGCGGGTTCTGGCGGGCCTGGCGGTGTCGGAGACCCCCAGAGCGGGTCGGGCAGCCCCCGACAGCCGCGAGGGGCGCGCCGGTGCCCGGCGGTGGCGCGGGGCCGGGGTGCCTCCGCCTCGCGGCGAGTGGGCCTGGCAACGCTGCCCCAGCTCTGCCCGGGGGGACGGAGGCGGCCGAGTCGGCGACCGGCGGGGTGGCCGCTGTTGTCACGGGCGATCATGTCATTGCAGCTGGAGATGCCGGCCAGGACCTGGGCCTCGCCGAGCTCCTCTGGGGTCGATACCCGCATCGAGCTGCCGCCCGCTGGCCTGCCGAGGGGCCACCGGCCTTCACCCGGCGTCCGGCCAGCCCCTCGCCTCAGCCCTCACCCCGTAAGTTCCYGCCCGAGCGGGTGGTCACAAATTCAGTGACTGCCCGGCTTTCTGTTTCTTCGTTGTTCTCCTCCAGTAGTTATTTTTCCAAGTGCAGTTTTTCACGTCTGTGTCTCCTTCTGGCTGATGTAGCTCTGTAGTGTTTTCTTAGCTTATCTAAGGGCAAATGTAAAATTTGTGTCGCTTTTACCATTTTTTATATCTGTGAAGCCAGATACTTTGTAAAAGAAGGTTGGTTTTGTTGCAGTCTGTTCCTGAACAACCCACCTTAGCTACTTCTTATCATCTGCTTCCCATCTCATTATTTACAAATTGATCGCTCAATAACTTGATGTAAAATCTGTCCAGAGGCTGAAGTTAGGCTAACAAGTCTTTGCTTTCCTCAGTCCTCCTCCTCCCCTCTTTCAGAGTCTGCCTCTCTTGTCCTCTCTGAGTTCTCAAGATGTCACTTCGATCAGCATTTTAAGCATCAAGGGTGGATTTCATAAGTGTCTGCTGACTTGAAAATCTTTATCTTATCTTTAACTTTATCCTTTACTCTTAACTTACCTTTTTCCACTTTGACCTCACCTTCTGTCTCCCTGTAAAAGGAATGTCATTAAATATCTATTCACAATTAACCTTTCTGATGAGGGCTGAAATAAAGAAGACATTTAACACTTTGTCCTACTTTGTGTCACCTATAATTTGTTCCTTTTCCTCTTAAGTTATAAACTTTGCCTTCTGTCTTTTATTGTATTTATAGAACCTTTACTTGTTACCCTTTATGTCCTTCACTAGTTATAATTCATTCCTGTACCGTTGCTGTTCTGATTTTATCTCTACATGATAGCACTGTCTCTTTATACTGTTCTTTAGCCATGCACACACCCACCCTTTTTTTTTTACTATTTTTTGTGTGGTTTTTTAGATTATTAAAGCTCTCCTGATGCAGTTGAAAGTCTTAAACACTCTTTTTCTTCTGAATTGCTATTGTGCATTTAATATAGTCCTTTTCAGTAACTGCCAGCTCTCTGATCTCTTCCATCTCTTACATTATTTTCCCAAGAGTCATATCTGCCTATTCTCTGAGGCTTTTTTATGAAGTCTGTTAGTTTTATTGTTCCTCACACTCTACTTTGCTTAGAACAGGCAGTGAGAAACTTTCACTAGTGGGCCAAATTCAGCCCACGAGAGCAATTCATCATGTCCAAATCCTTGATGCTCACTCTTCTAAGGATCCTTTGGACAAAACCTGAAAGTAGGCTTCAGTATGGTTAAACGGTACTGGTAGCCCATTTAATCATGGTGGTTCCCTTTCTATCCCAAAGTTTTGCAGCACCTTCACGTCACATGGCGTGAACTGAAATGAGCCTCTGTAATCACATGGTGAAAGCATACGTGTTCTGTCATATCCAGTTGATGATATCTCTCATTTGATCAAGATACAGCTATTCTCATTATGTTTCTGGATGTGAACCCATCACGGTAAAGGAAGGAAATACTGGTGTTTTGGTCATGTGTTAGATACATTTCACGTCATGTGGTAAGAAAGAAGTCCATGTTTTTTCAGTGCATGCATAAAAATGTATGTGGTCTGCCTCTGCCAGAAAGATTCACTGTTAGAATCTTTCCTTAGAATACTGATTTTGTGGTCACTTTCACATATTGCTTTCCATCTTTAGAGTCTCAGTCCAGTTTCAGTGAGTTCTTCCCTTCTAGTCAAAGCTGAAATGAAAAGTACCCATTCTTCTAGTAGCTTCCTCCAATTTCTGAAATGCAAAGCTACTTTTAATTGTGGTAGTTTGTTCACCAAACATACTGTATTCCTAGCCAATGGATGGGTAAAGTCCCGCGCTGGTGATTAGTTACCATCATATCAACTCTTGGATGGTGGCTCAGGAAGAGGTTCATTCAGCTCCTTCTTTTTATGTGGTTTGTTGTTGATTGCTCCCAAGACAGCAGTCTCATGGTTTCTCTTTGCTCCTTCTTAGCCTGCCTTTCCTCATTGCTTTCTTCATTTTCAGAACTTACTCCTGTTCTACAGTGCAGAACCACTTATGTCATAACTGTGTTTTCATGTGAAGACTTCCTTCCTAGGGGTTGTTTTGTTGTTTCTTTTATGTCTTTTCGTCTTTGTTACAGCTTTACTGCAGTTCTGTGACCTCTTCTCTCCAAAGCTATAGCAGTATTTCTTTTAATTTTCTGTGAGCTTTAGCCTCTGTTATTCTTCAAAGCCTCCCTTACTGCACTGAATTTGAGTCCTAAACCTCTCTTCCCTTTTATTATTGCATGAAATCTATTTCTTAGTGCCATTAGCTTTTCGTGGAATGCTGTCCCATGTGTTTGTCTCCAGGATTTATCTTCACTGCCTGGTAAGAAAAAATCTGTTGGGCATATTTGTGACCCATGGCCTTGAATCCGTTACCCTTGCACCCACAGTTAATCCTTATACATCCATGGCCAGACCTAGCTGTCTGACCTAGCAGTGTCATTAGTGATCTCATGAATAGGCTTTGACAAATTTCCTTTGCTGTCTTTGCCATTGGATCCATGTGTGCAGCTCATCTCCCTGGCTGACAGGTGAGTATGTCAGATGGATGTCTGTGTCATGGTGATAGCCATTTGCAGCTTTGAGAGTTTTGCGTCCCTTCCTTCCTGGCCGATACAGGATACCACAATAATAACCTGCATAAGCTTTTAATGGAATTYAGCTTCCATGAACTCACTGTCCTTATGCCAGCCACAGGCCAGCTATCTCTACCTTCTGATATCTTCCATAATGACCCAGTTTTCCTTACATGTTTCTTCTCATTTTTCCATTGACCATTAGCTTCAGGAGCACAGGCTTATCTTGTGGTCCAATATTCCGGGGCAGTGGAAGATAGGGAATAGGAGAAGATGGAAAAAAATATCGTTTACTTCTGTAACTGTATTATTGAAGTGCTTGACGTATTTTATGTTTCTCCTTGTATTAGTGACACATTGCAAGGCAAAATTGATTAGCACATACTTCATTAAGGAGAAAATGTAACATGAAACATGGAACCACATATTTTGCTCCCAGAGATGTTTATGGATTCTGATGTCTTGTAAAATTGTATAATGCTGCATTTTTCCTTCTGTTGCTTTCTCCTTTTCTTTTTTTTTTTCTCCCTCCAGAGGAAGTCATTGTAGGTTTGGTGTCTTGGAAGTATGGAATCAATCTCTATGATGGGAAGTCCTAAGAACCTCAGTGAAACTTTTCTACCAAATGTTGCCAATGGTATCAAGGATGCCAGTAAGATCACAATAGGCATAATTGGAAGTGGAGACTTTGCTAAGTCATTGACAATTAGGCTTATCAGATGCGGGTACCATGTGGTCATAGGAAGCAGAAATCCTAAACTTGCTGCCGAGTTCTTTCCCCATGTGGTTGACGTCACACACCATGAAGATGCAGTAGCAAAAACAAACATAATTTTTGTAGCCATACACAGAGAACATTATGCCTCTTTGTGGGACCTCAAGCATTTACTCACTGGTAAAATTCTGATTGATATCAGCAATAATACAAGAGTAGACCAATATCCGGACTCCAATGCAGAGTATTTGGCATCACTTTTCCCAGATTCCCTGATTGTCAAAGGATTCAATGTCATTTCAGCTTGGTCACTGCAGTTAGGACCAAAGGATGCCAGCAGACAGGTAAATGTCATATTTGTATTAATTTAAGTTGTTTGTGAGATGGAAAGGGCATGAGCTGAATGTAAGCAGCCAGAACTCATGGGATTCATCCTGCCTGACTTAACGTACCTAAAATGTTGGGCCTTTAGTTTAAGTTTTAGTAGCCAATGAAACTTTCAGTCTAGTTCATCCCACTGTAAAACATATAGAGTAAGTGGTCCAAATTGTCCCCTGGCATGCCTGTTTGTCTTTAAAGATTGCAGAAGAAATGTGGGTACTAGCGTAGACGAGACAGCAGACCTTTAGAGGACTACAGTCAGAGGAGAGGAGTTGGGTCTTAATGTCTTCTGTAGGAAATAAGTTAATTTTTATCCCTACGCTCTATACAAGGATAGAGCAGTCTTTCCCAGAATATTTTAGTTTCAGTATTGGTTTACATGGGGTGAACTATTGAAAGAGATGCACAGAAATCTGAGGTCCTGATYCCAGGGCTCAGGAGTCAGCTGTTCTAAAAATGCTTGCATTCAGTGTAACAGCAAAGTGAATCAAAGAAATTATCTAGCTTTTAGAAAGCCCCATGATCATAAATATGAGGAAACAGAAGGAGGCACATATGTTTCTAAGTGGTCATTCATTTGATCCAGGACTGCTTGGGAACATCATGTTCAAATTCCTTCCCAGTATGTTCCCCAAATCCATCCCGTATATAGAAAAGGCAGCTTTATGTTTTTCATGCTTTGCTGAAGTGATACAAAGGATTTAAGCCTATGCAAGAACCCAGTCCTTCACGGCTCTATGGACTCTGAGAAGTGCATGAGAAATGACTGGTGTAACGTGACTTCTGGAGGCTAAATTGAGTTTTCTGGCACTTCAGGTAGATTTCACATGGAATGCAATTGATATAGAATTAGCATAATTTTAAAAATACTCTCACCGTACTATTTTATCCCCTTTCAGAATAGCASTGCACTATAAGTAATTAACTTCTGTCAAAACTGATCATGTTTGTTCTAATGCAGATGATCAGAAAACAGCGTCGGGCAAACTATAGCCCACTATAAATTTTAAAGGAACTTTAATGTACTTTGTAGCAGTACATTTCTTTTACTTTGTCATAAACTGGTCTTCAGAAGGAGTTCTTATCTGGCTGCTGGTATTTGTCTTTTCTGTTAAACATTCAGTTTTTGTGGAAATCTGGATTGTGAAATTAAGCTAAAATTGTTATACTGGAGAGATTGCACAGTTCTCTGCTTTGCATCCTGGTTATGCTACAGCTGTTTTAGGGTCATCATTCAAGATTCCTGTATTTTTGAGAGACTCGTGATTTTCTGAAATCCTTTTAGCCATTGTTTCAAGTTCAGTCCAGTCCTGTAGACATTTCAGTGGGGGGAGTTCAGTATGCAGATTACCAGGGCATCCCACAGTCAGCTCGTTATTAACTCCAAGAAAAAGCCGATTTTGTTTTGGTTACTCTGTTACTAAATCAGTGTGCATATTTTCACTTTGGCTGGATTTGTATACGGTTTCATTCTCATCTTGGTGATATAAGCTGGGATAACAGTGTACAGGTTTAGCAGTAGTGCTGTGGTTTTGACCTGGAGGCCCTTAAGGGTTTTTTGTATTATTTTTTTTTTACCTTTTAGTCTCTTTCTCTGACTACAGGCAATTCACTTGACTTTCCCAACAGGTCTATATATGCAGTAACAATGTTCAGGCTCGCCATCAAGTTATTGAGCTTGCCCGTCAGCTCGGTTTTATTCCTATTGATTTGGGGGCATTGTCATCTTCAAGGGAGATTGAAAACTTACCTCTGCGACTGTTCACACTGTGGAAGGGCCCTGTAGTGATTGCCATTAGCCTGGCAACATTTTTCTTCATCTATTCCTTCGTCAGAGATGTAATCCATCCATACATGAGAAATCAGCAGAGTGACTTTTACAAGATCCCCATTGAGATCGTGAACAAGACTCTACCAATTGTTGCTATCACTTTACTTTCTCTAGTGTATTTATCAGGACTTATTGCAGCTGCTTATCAGCTTTACTATGGTACTAAGTATAGACGATTTCCACCTTGGCTGGACAACTGGCTCCAGTGTCGGAAACAGCTTGGACTGCTCAGTTTTTTCTTCGCAACAGTGCATGTGGCATACAGCCTCTGCTTACCTATGAGGAGATCGGAGCGATACTTGTTCCTCAACATGGCATATCAACAGGTAAGCCAATCTTTAGTTCAGTAAGCCAAAAATGCCTTGGCTGTATGCATATGGCTCATGAATACAATATATATGTTTTCTTAATCTGTTCCACTGTTTTCAGCAGAGAATGTTATGGGTTATCTTATGTATAGTTAGTGGCAAGTAAGAAGGAAGACTAACAGAAACATCTGTGCATTGTGCTCACCTCATGGGTCAAGCTGCAGTCAAGTTTGTGTGGTAGGGGGAATCAAGGATGTCTCCTACTTAAATCCCTGGTAGTAATATACACTAGGAGAATGTGGGATAGACAGGATAAGAGCAACAGCAGGAAGCTTCTGAGTTTCTAAGGTATGTTCCTCTTTATGTATATTTAACATATGGGGGAAGTATGTCTGTCATAAGTGCATTTACAAGTGTGAAAAAAGTATAGGGGCAGGTACTATAATAATGCTTACAGATACATCTATGTTTACAAAATGAAAATGCTGTTACTTCGTAACATTTTGGACCAGTGGTAAAAAAATTTTATTCATTAAAAATTCTGTAAACATCATCTATTACAGGCAATAGAAATTGACTCACAGTTCCCAGGAGCAGTTGGTCTTGCATAACCCTGAAACAGTCTCCGACAAATCTGTCATCCTTTAGAAGAGGGTCTGATGTTCCTGTCTGTCAGTGAGGTAGCTTATTGTCACCTTTAAAGTGGTAGAAAAGCAGCATTGCCAGAAGAGCAGAATTGCCATTCAGCACATAAAATCTGCAGGAGAGGGAGATGTGATGGAACAGAAAAAAAAGCAAACTAAGGAAATCAAATCAAATGGAACAAATTGACGGGGATTTGGTCCACAAATTGTAAAAGGGCTAGCATGAAAAATTGAACTTAAGAGAAAGGCAGGAAGAGCAAAACTATAAAAGGCAGCAAGAAACTGTAATTGTTCACACTTGGTATTAGTAAGGGACCCACTGATACTTTTACTAAGAAATTATCTTGGTTTTAATAATATTGTGAAACTCTAACTTGCTAATATTCCTAGTGAACCTCTTTCAAGACATGCCATATCACAATAGTTCACCTGAAAGTGGAAAAATAATTGATTATCCAAGCCTCTTAATTGTTAAGAACCTTGTTTCTTTTTTTCTGGTAAAGCTCTCCAACGAGAACAATCTTGGATGTATCTGATGTCAACAGTGAAAGAGGCAAAATAAGTTGGACTCAGCATAGGGAGCTGAAGCAAAAACAGGAAACGATGCTGAGCTATTTCTAAATGTAACAAACTGAAAACAAATTGCAGGTTTACCCAATTTATGTTATAGAATTTAAGTTTCCAGGGTCTGAAGAACACAGTTACTTCTACAGTATACAGGAATGCACAGATTTATCTGTTTTTATAACATAACTGTTATAAATAGTATATAATGTTACATTTTCTTTTAGCAACTTATCTAAGTTTCCATGTTTAACATATTTTTAAGCTAATAAGAACCAATACCAGCAGTAAGGAAATAGTTGTTTTTCTCCAAGACATGAGGAAACCTCTGAAATATTTGACCCCATTTTATAGTTGTCCTGTGGCTGTAGACTTTTACTCAGCAAAATAACTTCTGTTGAGATTTTTATTATTCTGTAGAATAAAGTGCTTCCTGTCTGCTCTTTCATCAGGTTCATGCAAATGTTGAAAATTCTTGGAATGAGGAAGAAGTGTGGCGAATTGAAATGTATATCTCCTTTGGAATAATGAGTCTTGGATTGCTTTCTTTGCTGGCAGTAACTTCCATCCCTTCAGTAAACAGTGCCTTAAACTGGAGGGAGTTCAGCTTTATTCAGGTGTGTTACTTTTAAATAAGGGAGTTTTGTTGTTAATAAGAATTCCTTGATGATGATCATGATCATAATGATGATGATGGTCATGGTCATGATCACAAACAAAAGCACTTTGCAACATGATGAGAGCTTTTTTTTTCCTCTGTCATATCCTTACTCAGCAGATATATTACCGTGAAGACGCATTAAGCATGAGTGTTAGAATAGGAATTTGCATTTTACACTTCTTGGTCTTAAATAACCAACACAGCTAAGACCAAATGAGTATTAATCTATTCCTTTCCCATTGTTAGAATTTCTTGCTAAATTCAAATTAGATAAATTTGGACAAACTCGCTAAAGGCAATGATACTGATGAGATACCACTGTATGTAGATGCACACAACTGTTAAAATTGAAGACTTAATTTGTCCTGCAGGATTTTTATTGCACAGCCCTCTGACAGCCATGGTGTCATTGATTCAGTTTTGCTTCCCCTCCACTGTGTGGGAATTAACACAGCTCTCAACTGCATTATTCCCATTAGCTGAAAATACCCATTAGTAAAATATGAACCTTTGTTTATTAAAAGCAGAGGCTTTTCCAGGTCCTGGCATGCCTTCTGCTGCCTTCCTTCCTTAGATAAATATCTGCTACAGGCAGACCTAACCAGCATAAAATACTGAGAAATACAGGCTTTAAAAAACATTAACAAACCTTAACGTTTGCTTCCAAACAAAATTGCCATTCGTTTTAGGTAGCAGTCAGTGATAAGAAATTTTATTAGGATTCGGTCTTGTGATAAATTTCTGAAGTGTGTACACACAGTTTTGGGTTGTATTATGTTTTGTTTTGTTCTCTGACTTTGGATTGAGTACTCTAGTCTTAACTCTGTCTTYTCTGATTAATGTTTTTTCAACATAGCCACTGTAATAATATTGCCTAATTCTTAGTCCTGTCACTGTTTACAGATTCCTACCTTCAGAACACAGGCACTGACTTTACTGTTGCCTGAATTGTGCTGATAATTTACAGTCATTTTAAAGGGAGTGATGGGGAACACTTCTTTGGCTGTAGTTGTTAGAGGTCTTCTGTCTGTAAAGTAATGTCTTCCCTTCCCCTAGGGTTTCCATTGGTGAAACACTCCAGGTAGGCCTACAAAAATTTGCTGAAAAATTTTTCAAATTAGAGTTCCCCTGASAGAACTGTTTATTCTCGCTCACAGTTTTGAGCCTTCAGAGGGAGTAAATACCCATTTTGTATTGTTACAACATCCCTGCTGTCCAGAGTTCTCTGTGCGRGGACAATAGTACTGCTGTTGGGTGATGTAAAACGTTAGTGCAAAAGGGAAAAATGTATATTCACTCGTGAGTGAGGTGATGCCTCTATCCAGTAATGACTTCCAGCCACAAACCCAGCATTTGTGTCTTATTTTTCCTTACTCAAATTTCCAAATTTCAGGCTTGTGTGACTGAGTCAAAACCCACACAATAATCACGTAATGATGTGTCTACAAGGACATTTTTTATTGTGTCATATTTACTGCAGTTATTTCCACTGTAAATAAAGTCAAAGTAGTTCCAAATTTAAATAATTATGAACTTCAATGAATCATCTGTCAGTATTTTGAGGAATTTGATTTGGAACAAGTTGTTTGCTCTTGAGGTATGTTACACTTGATACTGCATTACATGCTGAAGAGAACTGGTATTGGTAATTAATTATGCAATTTTTAATCACAAAAAATATTAAACTATTAAAACTTTCCTTAAAGTTAATGATCATTAAAGATACTTTACTTTGTCATTAATTACTTCTCAGGATGTGAGTTGTTCTGCATTTAGTTACTTGTCCTTCAAAAAAATCTTCTTGCTTGATTCAATCAGAAAACAGACTTTCAGCAATCCCTCACTAGACTAAAAGGAGTTTGCATTTTTGCACAAGCTTCATTGTACCCAGCATGCAAGTAGAACAGATAAAACATCATAATACTGTCCTTTACATTTTTCTTCTACTGAAATACAATGTGATGAAGTGAATTTGAACTTAATTTTCTCAATCTTCTCTAAGTCAGGGGGACAAACAGTGGAACTATTAGCCCATCACCTCAGTGCTGCTTTTTTTTACCTCGGAAAAGCAGTATGTCTCTAGCTTTAGTACTGAATCTCAGATGATTTGCTACAATAATTGCTGAACTTGTTTTGCATCTGACAGGTGAAGTATCAGTCAGTCAGCACACTCAGCCGATTTCTCACCTCAGCACTTCCCACTGAGAACAACATACTATTGCTTGCTTATCTTAGTAAATACAGTTTCATCAAAATAAGGGTCTGGCCTCCTCTAAAGAATTTTACTACTAAAACATACTCAGTCTTGARTCCTACTAGGAAAATCTGAGTTTAGGATTAACAAATTATTAACATATACAGTACAGACTATTTTCTAGCCTTGTTCCAGTAGTACAAGCCCTGAGCAGCATCTCTCCTACCTACAGTGGTTCAAACAGACCTCTACCACRGTCTTCCTAATACTGTAAAGAAACCCCAGCTGTGAATGTTTTTGCCCAGAATTCATTGCTGTCTTTGATATCCCTAATTATTTTGAAGATGCCTCCATCTTACCTAGCCTGATTTCACAACACAGGCGTCAGCAGCCCCAAAAATTCCAGCCTGCTTGATCAAGGGAAAAGGACTTTGAGAGGAGAAGCAGTGCAGGCTCTGCTCATTCCCTCAGAGTATGAATATGAACAAAGTTAGATATGAGAAGGTTGAGTAGTGATGGAAAATGAAGTTACAGTGTCAGCCCTACCAGGAGCTTAGAGATCAGGAGAGAACTTGGGAGTTGCTGCAGTACAGAGCTGACCACTGTACAAAACAAATATCTGATTACTTCATCATGACTCAGAGAGAAACATTCATAACATCCAGATGGAGGAGCCACAGAACCAGACAGTGATGAARAGTTTGCTCAGTAGGAGATCCTAGATAATGGAAACTTACCATGAAACTTTGCAGGCATCTTAACATGACCCAGAGTTGGAGCTTACTGAAGAAAGAAGCAGTGAAGAAGCTGGTGCTGACAAACCAATGCATCAGTTTTCTTAAACGCCACTTCAGTACTCTTCTTTTTCTCTTCTAAGTGTATTTGGATAAGGAACAAAGACAGACATGGGCAAGAAATAAAAAAGAATTTGTATTTTGTCAGAGCAGGCAGAATAACTAGCCTAAACCAACACACTCCAAACAGAAAAAGACATTTATTGAAACCAGTCCTTGAGAGTTCACGTAAAATACATGGAAATGGAGAATGTTGTATGCAAGCAGTGCTGCACCGGATCCTTCAGTCTTCTGGAGGAAGTCAAACTGTAAATATATAATGTAAGCATAAATGACTACTGCTTTTGTTTTTCAGTCTAAGAGTTCAAGTCCAAAGCACATCACTCAAAGTGGCAAAGGACAGAGCAGACTGGCTTTGAAAGCTGAGCTTTATGTTTCTTAGCAAAAATCAGCGCAAATCTGCCATTTGCATAGTAGGAAGCTAATCTTTTTGTAAACATTCCTTTTGTCTGCTAGCACAATCTTAAAGTTTTTTGGAGACAGTATTACTAAAACTTTTCTTGCACACACACTTTGAGGAAGGGCTGACCTGCCTTGGTTGTCCCACAAGAATAGGATGCTTTTCCCCATGAGTAAAAAAGAATGAGGCCTGAGTATTTAGCAAGTTTATGGGTAAGATTCCAGTCAGAATTGCTACAGCCTATTTATAAGTTTAGCAATATCCTGTTACTGGGGGAATCTGAAATATACCTTGCATAAACGTAGGCTTTGGAAAATACCTTTTGTATATGTAAATTGATTGGAACTACTCGACCATTGTGAAGGTAGAAATTCCTGAAGGAGATTTGTCCCACAGCAGATTTGTGTCTCTATGTATGTACATCTTACTGGTTACATTTTAGGGATTTTTCTCCTGCATCTTTTCTACTCCTCTAGTACTTTTTTTTGCCCCAAACAATGCCAGTTTGTCCAGTTTATCAGTGGCCTTGGCTGGGAATCTCCCACATTGGCTAAAAAACTTTGATCAGGAAGGAAAAGAAACAAAACAGGGAAGACTTAGAGAAAAGCTAAAAGATTGGGGAGTCCATAGGAAATGTGCTAATCTATTACTCGACTTCCAGGAAACACAGTATTATGGACGATAAGGAAGCAAAGCAACCGAAGATGTTCTTCCCCTTTTCCCAGCAGCCATCCTAGTGCCTAGGCAGAGGGTTCCCAAGGCTTAAAACTGATACTGCTACTCCTTCACCAATGTGAATTTACCAGTCAAGGAAAAGTATCCCTTCTTGCTGCTTTCAAAAGCCCTCTGCTCTTAAAGAAGTTAGCATTCTGTGCCTCTCCTGGCCTCCCTGTCATAACATCAGTGTAAGTGATCTTCCAGCTCTCRTAGACATATTCATCCCTTTCTTTTTATGTCTTAGGAAGCCAGGAAAAGTTGACAGAAATGCAATATGTATATTCCATCTGAAGCACCACTACATTTCAGGAAATCCTTTGTCTTTAATCCCTGCACTCCCTCCTCCACATTGTCCAGTCATAAACTTGTGCAGAAGAAAATAACCTTGCATACCTGAATGGCAGCAGCTCTCTCACCTTTCCAGTATTAAACAGATTGCTTTTGAGCAATTAATAACTCCCACAGCACAATCATCATTTATTTCTCAATAATTGAAACATCTTTCATGTTAGCATCCACAGGGATGGTCAACTTTGGAATACAGCTTTCTGACAGTACCGCTGGCCAAGATCTGTAGTATGATCCAGTGCTACCAACTGATTTTATTTTTACTGTTCAGCTGTCCARTAGTGCCTTTTCCTGCACTAGCTGATGTCTTTTTTTCCAAGCCTGCTTCAGTCAGTTCTGAGTTTCCTCATTTTACTACTATACAGCTATTGCTGTAGTCTTTGAACATTTGCAGATACAGAAAAATCAAGTCTTTATAACAAACACAGAAGTTTTGTACTGACACAGCCTCCTGCAGCGGGGTTTTACTTAAGTAGCAAAAGCAGCCAGTCTTGCTTGTACTTCTGGAAAAGTCATTGTTGGTAGCTGCAAGCTGGGATAAATGCTCTTAATGGAACTTTCTAGTGCAGATCTGCCCTGACTAAACAAACGAAAGACTGCAGAATGCTAAGCTGTGTGGAGGACATCCTCCTTCTAGCTAAGCGGTATTACTACTGTCAAAAGTACAGTATAGAAGTATGGCAATTAAGGGCCTGGTAGAAGAAAATACCATCAGTAGCTGACAGAAGCTCCTATAGGAGTGTCTTTGTTGTCAGCTTTTTAGATGAGTGGTTGAAATGGTCCAGTACATACTAGCACATGCCCTACAACACTTCAAAGAAGCATATGGCAACTTTCCACAGGGCAAAAAAAAGAACTTAATAGAGGTGCATCATATGTTTTWCTTGTCCTTGTGCTGTTACTTCAAAACATACTGATAAATGTACTGATGTACTTCTTAGCTTCCATTTTGACCATTAAATAGAAAGACTGTAGTTTGCAGATGGAATTTAAATAAGCATTTTTTTTTTAACTTGGGAAGAATCTGTGTAACATTTCCCTCTTGTTTCTTTTTTCAAGAATTGTTGTAGTTCTCATCAGTAAGCCTGATGAAGAAATGAGGGATATGATTCACTTGTGCCCTTCTCCCTGCTGGCAGTGATATAACAGCAATGAATTCTGGACAGTCATATCAGCAAAAATCTGCAATAACATATTCAAACATCAGGTTTGATAGTATTGTTTGCTGTCCAAATTTCTTACCAGAACTTCCGTTCATTTACTGCATACGCCATTTTCATATCCACAAGTGGTTGTCTGATTGTTCTGTTTCTTATGGAATATTTTGGGAGCAAATTGTTCTTTTTAAAAAAGGGTGCAGCATATCTAAAACGTACCAACATGGCTCTGAAACCATTGGCAAAAAAATGCATAAATATTGGCAAGTTAAAAAATATGGCACCAATCTCTAGAAATTAACAAAAGTATTTTCCTTTTTATACCATTACATCTGTGAATCCTTGCAAATGGTATTAGCTCAGACATTCTCCTTTCCCTAGACACTGGTTAATCTTGAAGTAGAAAGAAAATTCTTTCACCAACTATTATAGACCCTTAGGCTGCATTTTTCTTTGCCTCTCTTTTTACTGGAATGAAACCAAACCTTGGTAGCCAGTTACCTTTCTTAATATTCACTCTCTGTTTCGATGATTTTCTACAACTGTTTCCCAACCAAGTTAGTTGTCAGTTTTGTCTAAAAAGAGTTTTTCTTCATTTGATCACCATCAGAATTCAACGCATAGTAGTCTTTTTTTACCACGGTTTGGGAAAGTCAAGATTAATACATTTAACTCTGCAGAGCAATACAACTACAGGGTTCTTAAAAGGGCAGATTCACAGAAACGGTAAATGACCCCTATTGGCACTACCTTCTGTGGCATGCTCTAGATTACGTGGTAAGAGGTCCTCTGCAGGGTGCTGTGGGAACCTTCTACTTCACATTTCATCTGGCACTACCTGTTTATGRTAAACTGCATCGTTGCCTTGTGCCATTATGTCAAAGTCCTACAGTCAAGATATTCTCATTAACCAGTAGGCAACCGCTGATGGAGAAAGGTAAGGGATGGTTTATGCTGACTTCAGACAAGTGGATGTAGGCTGTTGTGAGGAAGAAGCAAACTACACCTCTCAGAGCGATAAACGTGGRGTGCTAGGCCAAGATCTCTTCCAGCAGAATTGCATTGTTCCATAATCATGAATCTTGGAGGGGATCTACCCTCATAGTTAAGAAACAGGGAACTTAATTTCCAATCACAACTGATGGTGTTCCAGTAACTTCACTGGGATTGTTCCTTACTCGCATACATATACTGAAGTTGACTTCCGTTACTTAGAATTTGGGCAAACATCATCTTCATTTCAGCTTTGACTAGGGCCTGTAGATGCTAGCAGAGGTATGTTGTAAATCAGTGTTCAGTCCGTAGTTTTCAGAACATGTGAACTTAAACCCACATATTGCTAATTTAAAATAGTGTATAGGTAAGAGATTTTAACATGATGTCTAATAGAAATGTTAAAATAATGGGCTATGAAGGACCAAGTACTATTATCTCTTCTTTTTTCCCTGTTTTCTCTTTCTTCAAAGTCTACACTTGGATACGTTGCTCTGCTCATAAGTACTTTCCATGTACTGATTTACGGATGGAAAAGAGCTTTTGAAGAAGAGTATTACAGATTTTATACACCACCAAATTTTATTCTTGCCCTTGTTCTGCCTTCCATTGTAATTCTAGGTAAGATCATTTTACTTTTGCCATGTGTAAGTAGGAAACTGAGGAGAATTCGAAGAGGATGGGAGAAAAGCCATGTTATAGAAGAAGCAAGTGGGTCTGTTCCTCATCTCTCCCCAGAAAGGATAACTGTGATGTGAKGATAGACTAATATTTGTTAGCACTGTTGTAGATGTTTGGGTTTTGGTTTTTTTTCATAAATTTGTATTTTCAGGACTCTATAGTTAAAGTATGAGTAAAGTCACTGTGGACTTGCTTGGCATATAGTACAAGCTCTCAACCAAACTATGAGAAATTTATAACTAGAAGACTACTGCTTCAGATAATTACAAAAATATTTTTGTTTTGAATTACAGAGGGCAGGTTATTATGAAATCAGAATTTTTTAATGCTCCTTTGCACAGTTATATCACAACAGTATTTTATTATAACCATGCTTTCCAGATATTTCTTTGACTTAGAGCGTATGTGTCAAGAGTGCTATTTATTAATACCACATTTTCTGGGCAGTGTTTCTTTTATTAAAACCACACTTCTGGGTTACTGAGTTCAGAATATAAACTAATAGAGTTAATAGTTTAGGAAATAATCAGGTTTTGAAACAAATGTAATGATGTATTGCACGTCTACAGTATATTTATTTGTGTGTGGTTTTACACCATTCCATCATCTGAATATGCAAAACCAGCTTCAATTATGGTGTAATTGTACATCTTGAAAGCAAATGGTATTGTWCTAATAGGGTCGTTTTTTTCAAAGTATCACATAGAATTTTAGACCTTTGGCATCTTTTTATTTCCATACATCATATAATGAAAATTCAAAACAGTGTTACACATGTGTAGAAAGACTTGCAGATATGTGTGCAAGCAACTAGTTTTTTATTTTAGAATTATTTTGAAATATCAGGAAATATTTTAAAACAAGAAAAGCTGAGAAATCTACAACAATAAAAATCCATTTTCACTGTGAAACTTCCAGTATGTTGGTACAACAGGGAAGCATCACAATTCTATATGTTTCTACACTGGAGTTTCAGTTATCATATATGAATTGCCCGGAGTCTGTCTTACAATCTTGGTATCTTTTTGTGCAAATACAATCTTCTATTTTTATATAAAAGTCTTACTTTTACAACAAGTGTCTCTGGGATATGCCTGAACTTTTGAGAAACAAAATTATTATTATTATTCTTATACTTAAAAATGAAAATTTATCTCTAAAACTTGACATTGGCATTTCCTGTGGGATTCAAAAGAACATTCACAATTATTTATTAATACTGCTTTGTCAAGTTCTACTCTTCTCTAACAAAATAGCCAAACTCCACCCATATACCTTCAGGCCACTCCTGCTTAATTAGAAAAACCTTTATTTCAGTGAATCAGAATGTGTATTTGGTCCTAATTTTCTTTACTTGTATGAAATTATATTTTTCTTACCTATATTTGCACTGTTTAGGATCTCTGACTTTCTTAGCTGAACCTTCACTTATTATTTATTACTTTGCAAGAATTTGTCATCAATATGATACAGTAGAAATATACAGTACTTAAGCCTGAATTTATCCCTAAACATCACTAGTCCTGTAAATCTCATTATCTCTGTAATGAAACCAACAGCTCCACACAACGAGCATAATCTAGAATCAAACTCTGCCCCCAGTTACACCAGCCTAAATCTAAAGAGTTGATGTTAGTTGTTATTAATTTCATTTCAAACTCAAAAAATCTACGACACTTTTATTTTCATTGTAGTATCCATATTCCCCAAACTTACTCATCAAACCTGTGTATATTCAGGGTTTGTTGCAGATCAAGAGGCAGTTGAACTTTCTTTCATTTTAAGCATGTTCAAATCTGGAGATGAGAAGTAAAATATTTGCATGATTTTTTTCCAGAATTAAGGCATTTTTATATGTCCTTAGACATGTTTTGTATCTAACAAGAGGTCAGTGAATTCTTTTTCTCTTTGAAAATGGAGGTTTGTGAAGACATTTTTTTGGGAAAAAAAAAATCAATTGTATTTCATGTGTGTCAACAAAAATTTGAGAAGTTTTTTTCAGTTCACAAATTTTCAATTTCAAATAGTGGGAAAACTCAGTTTTATYCTCCTTTTTAAGCTACGGGACGGGGGGGAAGCAATTGGAAAGAGAAAATTCATTTTCTTTCACCATTTTTTGAAAAGTGAATGATAATAACTGCTATAATTGGTCAGACTAGGGTCTTTGAGATTTGCCTCCAACAGCTGAAAAGTGGCAGATGCTTCCAAAAAGAGGGCATATGTCCAGTAATTCTCCTCCTGACATAACCTCTCAGCCTCCTAGTAGTCAATAATTGGGGCTTATATGAGACAGGTGCTGCCTCTGGACTATTGTATTTAATAGCTACTTCCTGCAAAAATTTATCTAACTTTTTTAGAAATTTGAAACTCCCATTTTTTTCCAGGAAAAGAAAGGAAAAGACGGAAGAGAAAAAAAAAAAAAAACCTAAGTTTAATAAATCTATCAAATTAATAAAAAAAGTTTGCATTCTTTCTTTTTTCCGGAAACAAATCAGTTAATTTCAAGGTACTGATTTTATTRTCCCTGCTCCAATATGCAGCTGTTTCAGTGATACATGTGGTGATACACAAGCACAATACTATTTTATCAAACGTTCTAGACATTAAGTGAAAACCCTGTCATTGTTGGAGATAGACAGGAGCGTAAACAAGTACGAATGAGATTTTCACATAAGAATGAAAAACAAGTGACAGTTACAACTTCTGTCTTACTTTGCCTGTCTATAAATACATTCCAATACAGAAAGCTGTATATTCTTGAAAAGGTTGCAGAATTGCACGTAACTGAATTTCCTGGCCTGTTTCCTATTCCATTATTGCAGAGGGAAACCACACAAAGGTTAGGCATTTGTGCTTCAATCCTTTAAATAAAATTAATTTAAAAAAATCTTAGAATACACAAAGTCTTGTAGAATTTTAATGGGATAAATACCACACTACATTCTACTCCAGTCCTCTGCATGAAACCTGACTGAAATCACTAGAATGGGATGGTATAACTGAGAACAAATTTCATACCTCTGAACAAATTTAGGACAGAAACCATTACTGTTGACAATCTGATTGCATTTCAAAATTAAATATGCTGCTATTATTTTATAGTAAWTCGACATTTCTGTAGAATAGGTAATTAACATTCATGTTCCCTACAATTATCTAATTAATTTGATGCAATAGTGATAAAGTTGCAGAATAAGATACTGTACTTAATGAAAATTACAGTCAAAGTCCATATATTTTGTACTATAATGCAACCACTCATCATATATACAGAAATGTATTGGCCCTCTTTCCTATGCAAAAAGTCATTTCATCGTTAAATTTCTTCAAGAATGTTTAAACTGTTAAATTTTRAACTGCCAAAGGTGTCTGGAGAGAATAATGATGTGTTGTTCCTTTTTTCAAACTGTGTGTGTAGAAAATTAAAAATGACTTTATAAGTTACTTGAAAGGTTGAAATATTGAAGTATTAATAAATAGATGATATTTTTAGATCAAATATATTAAGACATTTTGTGAAATATTTGTGCTACAAAATGACATGGTTTCCCATTAGGCCATGTATTTACTTCTAACTGGAATAACAAGTTGACTTGTGATTTTGTAGTGTTCTTTAAGGACCAATTCACTCTAACAAGACACTGTTAAGTCTGAAAGTAAAATGACACTCATGCAGTTACTATACATTATGTCTCATATCATGCATATGTTTAGTCACATAAGGAATCTTTATTCACGTGATCAAACACATTGATTTCTATAGAACTCACATTAAGATTTCTCATCGGAAAAAGACTTGATGCTAAAAGTTTCATTTCAATTGCCTAAATATAAACAATTATATTCATTTAGATGTTTTAGTTACTTAGGTGAATAAATACATATTTTGAGGAATAGGCTGCTATAAAAATATTTTTGTGTARCTTTATATAAATTGCTTACTGCCTAATGAAAAATGAATATTGAAATAAACTTCATTTCTCTTCATKACTGTTCAGTAAAAAAAAATAGTGCTTAATACATAATACAGAACTGTACACATCATATTAGAAAATGGAGACCTCTGTTCAGCAAAAGGCTATTTGATTTTTATGGATATTAAGGTGTTCTTTCTTAATATTATCTAAAATACAGTTCTATTACAGGTTCCATATGTGTCTTTAATTTTATCTTACAATTTTATTAACTGTGGCAACTATGTACAAGTTAATTAAGTACCCATGTTCTTGAATTATTTAGAGATTAATTATTTTGTAATTGTTTTCCAARTTCTTTGCCTATCTAGTTTGTGATAATGGTTAATGTGGATTGGTGCCACGTTTAACTTTTTGTTCCAACTTTGTGCATTATATGATGTGCTAACATGAGAAAGTACATTTGTATTTTTATTTGGCATTAATTGCCTATAAACTAGTGTGTCTCTGTGTGTGTGTCTATATGTTTTTAGCTATACATGCTGCCCAACTAGCACTAAGGGAAATTGTTAATTAACATAAGGCAATGAGTTCCCAAATGGCTATAAATTTCACAGGTATGAATACAGTTAGGAAACAGCTTTCCTCTGAATGTGAAGATTTCCTCTGAAAGTTAGATATATCAGGTGCATAAAAATTAGATAGATTGAGTTTTTCAGTATAATATTTTCATATATGCAGTGGTAATAGATGCATATGCATAGTTCCTTTCAGACAGTGCATCTCCTAATACACAAGTTTTTGATTTCTTGGCTGTTCATCCTGTAGTATTTTCTGTCAATGTAATGAGTAATGTTGCAGTACTGATATTATATCAGTATATGATACTGCTTTAATTAATTAGATTACAGCCTTTAAAATAAGTAACACATTAAACTGACTTGAACAATGATCTCTATCATTATATATTGTTTCTCCTGCCTTGCTGGCAGTGTCTTGCAGTGAGCATAGTATGTCTCCCATGTGCAATATTCTCTTTGTAGTTGTGTTTGTCAATTTGTTTGTGCTGTATCTCTGAACAGGGCTACTATAAATTATTAGTAATGCTTTTATCTATTTTTCCATAGACTGTGTTTTACACAAAAATCAATAAAAAGTCAATGTCAGGTATTTGGCTTTTTCTTCTGTGCTTATGCATAATAAATTTTAGCTTGCTTTTCTTTATAATACACATCTGCTCTGATCAACATTTCTCTGAGAAGTAGAACTTGAATGTGAGTTCATAAAAAAAAATTATAAAGGGCAATTTGTTTCTTTTGCAATGGCTGGATAACAGATATTTCACACAGACACACTGGAAAGCTATATCCCATATCCCACTGTAAGGTATTCTCCATGTTTTCAGAACACAGGGTGAACACTACAGTACTATCAGCATATATTCAGTCCACTTTTCATTCAACAAACAGAAAGTTTGGCAAAAGTGAGACTGCTAGGCATGAGTAAGTTTGCCAGGTGGAGACACTCTTGCTGTTTGGCTGTGTGTGTGAGAAAGCATTACTGCTTAAAATGAGATGAACAAGTGAACCACTTTGCAATCTTTCATTTGGAAATATATAACTTTTTTCCAAAGAGGCTTATGCCAACATAAGAGGAAAGAGGAAAAGAATATGTGAGAGGTAAAATCCTGCTTAGCTAGAGGTCAGCAGCGTAAACTGTTCTGAGTTCAGAGAAGTCAAGATGCAGGAGTCAGTGAAGCTGGCAGGATTCACATCGCTTTCACATTAAGTTACATAGCCTTCCCAGATTTCCGAATGGAATTTAGGTATTTTTAAAATTCAAAATACTTAATATCTATTTGTGCCATGCCTGACATAACAGTAACGTTTTGGTCCTTGAAGTCTGTCTTTTCTTAGCTTTTTTTTAAATCTCACCCTGTTTCTCTATATCACAGTGCTTGTTTTACTGAGYGTTGATACTATGCAAGCAGCTGGGGCCATGAACTTACACGTTCGTCCAGCTGTACCTTGTACTGTACAAAAGTGTAAGTTCTGTCTACTGTGACTTAATGCATTTCCTTACAATAATAAAGATCAGTGTGAAAGTCCCCCTAAATCCATACCACCCAATGACCTGAATACTGTATTTTAATAGTATAGGCAGGTAAATCCAGATGTTGGAAGCTCTGTTGACTTTACAGGTTTAAGGTTGAGTCTACTGCCAGCCACTTCACAGGTTTTTTTTTTTTTTCCTGTTGATATCAAACACAGGAGGTCTGGCAGAASAGTTCTGCATCTTCCTGTTCCTATGCCCCCCCTTCTTTTTGCCCTTCCTACTGACCAAAAAAAGAAACAAGAATGAAAAGGAAGACAAGGAGTCAACAGACTGATTCTTAGAAAGACTCTGATTTCTGTACTATAAAGAGCTCAGTGTCATATTTGATAAAACAGTGCAGGTGACTTTGGAAAAAGCCTACAGGTTCAATACAGCCAAGGAAAGGACATCACTTGGCTAGGGCTGAAGATCCCATTGCAGCACAGGAAAGGTGTATCCTGTACTGAATAATAGTCCTTCAAGAGCTTGTAACCTAATTTGTAAGACAGCAAATACAGAGTGGTAGAGGAAATAATTCACTCAGCAAAGTCAACAGGAGATTAATGTCAGACCTAGATGGAACCTTGATCTTCTGATGCACAGCTGTGTCCCACACGCTTGACTACACAGTCCTGTAGTTTTATGAAATTTAACTTTACCTCAAGAATAGTTTGCTGAAATGTCTCTTCACGCCAAAGGAGTTTGTCCTCAGTCAAAACAGAAATCCTCTCTTCATCAAGTCTACTTTTTAAACATATTTCTTAGCATTTGTAAGACTTAACATTTATTATGTGTGAATTAATACTCTCAGAAGAAAGGTACTATAGCCTTGATGTCTCGAATGTTATTTGTTACCAACAGAAGAGGTAGATGTTATAAAAATACAATATAAGCCTGTTTGGGGCAGAAAACTGTTAAGTAAATATTTTCACAGTTGATCGCAGGTTTTTGAGGATGGACATCTGCCATTTGGCAAGGGTAGCAGAATCCCTGTAGTCAAACTTGCACAGCGTGGCTTTCATCCCAATTTTTAAAAGCTTCATTTATGAAGAAGGTGCACAGTGAGCAAGTGGAGCTTTGCAATATGATCTTTGGAATAGTCAGCCAACAAATGGCATGTGACCTAAGCTTATAATTTACAGACTAAGTTGCCCAATTTAGGTATGTTCTCTATACATTTGTCATTCAAAACACAAGCAACAGAACTTAAAATCACTTAAGCCACAATAGAAGTAAATTCTAGTGCTTTTTTTTTCATAAACTTAAAAACTTTGAATACATACAACTTCAGTAAGTATCTGGGCACCAAGCGAAAAAATATATAATCCAGTTTGTTCAGCACTAACTGCTTGCAGACCTATAAGCACTGCCATTACAATTCATCTCAAATGCTTAATAAAAGAACTTGTTCCATCCAGTGTAGGGCCAGATACAAGACAGCCGCTGAGAATGTTCACAGAAACAGATGTTTAAGTAGAACATGGAAGGGCTAGTAAAATGGTTAGAGGAATGGAGAAATGTGTGTACATGGATGGATGAAAAGCCTCAATCACCAGCTCCAAGACTGGCAGCTGCATTGTCACATTAGGTGAATGCACTATAATGTCCTACAGGTCCTGCATTTGTATGACCTGTGTTCCTATGAATGCAACTCGGTGTTACGGATGTCAAAGTGGTCATTGCATTTTCCAAATCAGAGTCCCATTTTATGTTAGGCTATATTTTTGCTATCATTTTGGAGTTGTACACAGGATGAACTACGAAATGCAGAGTGTGGATGGGTACATACGGTATTGTGTATTTTCCCTTTGATGGAAGGAGAACTGTATAACATATGTGAATACTAAACATGATACACATCTTATTTCTGAAGAAGGCAGGTATGAAATGGGAGGGGTGTAGCATGCAAGCTGGGAAGAATGAAAATAAGAACTGTGTTGGTTATAGTTGGAGCCGTGAAGGTTTCTTTCTTGTTCCTGTTATCAATCACTTCGTTTCCTATAAAAGCTGTCTGGACATTCAAACAGCTATCTTAGCATTTAATAAATTTATTCACGTATTCAAATATTTCTTTGGAAGTTAAAAATTATTTGTTATTGAAAATTGAGGTTGATATCGACAGTGCCTACGGTCAAAGACTTGAGATATGTGCATATCCAAAGTTGCGTATGTGCAAGTTGTCCAAAGCGTATCCAAATCTTGTGAAGGGCAGCTGAAGCGAGCAGCCCGGCAGAGTGCCCGTGACCACACAGCGAGGTGTCGCCTTTTGCTGCAGCCAGTTCTGGATAACCAGCTCTCTTCCTCCAGGCRTAAAACCAGCAAAGGGCCTGGTGTTCCTGGACTGTTTGGCATTGGTGGGCTCCGCCACACTCCCATCCAGGAGACAGCGTTTCAGGCTACGACTGCACACCCATTAGGTGTACGTGTATCCCCGTAAGAGCAGCTGTGCTCGCAGCTGGAGAGATGCCGTAGTAAACCTAGGGATGAACACTGTGCGCAAGTGGAAAATATCCAAATCCCCTTACGCTTCTGTCCCTGCCTTTATTACTTTCCAGGCATTAGTCATCCGTTCTGTATCGGTCTATGCAGAGAAAAGACTCCTTTCCCCCTCTTCCCCACAGCCAGGCTACCCCAGACAGGGCTGTCCTGCCTACGCCAGGGTTTGTCATGGTGGTCTCTCATGGTGGCTTTTTTCATGATCAGAAGTTACGCATCGATCTGCCTCTCTCCTCCAGCTCCCCAGCAAGTGGGAAAAGCCGAGCTTCTGCGCTGCACATGGCTGGGGAAATGGTTTTCTCGCTGAGGAAGCATTTTGTAACAGGGCATGAAATGGCATTACTGGTAGGGCGGAGGAGGGTATAAAGCACGGGTGTCGCGGCAGGAGCGTAGAGATGTAGCACCGGAATGAGGCAGGAGGGGCAGGACTGGGGCCTCCAGGCCGCGGGGGGCACGGGGCGCGCAGCGGGCCCGGCTCCCGACACCCCGGCGATCCCCACAGGCCGGCGGTCCCCCCGCTGCCCGCCGCCCCGCGGGGGCGCCGGCAGGCGGGGCTGGCTCAGCTTGGCGGGCGGGGGGACACACGCGAGGCCGCTGCGGGCCTGGGCCCCGGCGCCGGGAGGTGGCGCCGCCCCGCTCCCATGGCAACGGGCCGCGCTGCTGCCGCGGGCGGGCGGGCGGGCGGGCGGTGGTGGCGGGCCGGCAGCATGTCCTCCCTGGGCGAGCCCCCCGCCTCACGGGCGCCCTCTCGCTCCCCGGCCCGCTCCCCGGCCCGCTCCCTGGCGCTGACGCCGGCCCCCGGCCCCTCTCGCTGCGGCGGGGAGCGGCGCAGGAACGCCTCGGCCGCCGGCGCGGACGTCGGCGCCGTCCAGGTGAGCTCACCCGCAGCCAGGAGTCACCCGACAGCCCCGCCGCCTGCAGCCGCCGCCGGCCGCGAGGCGCTGCCCTGGCCTGCCCTGGCCTGGCTTGGCCGCTACGTCGGGCTGAGAACAAGCCCCGGTTTGTGCTCCACACACAGCCTGGATTTACCCGTCCGTGGGTGGATTCATGTTGGTTCAACGCGGCACTTTTACGTTTTAAGGTTTAAGCACTTTTTAAGCACAGTCTAAAGAAAAAAAGTTAAAAGTGTGACTTTTCCAGGATACACAGTTAAGATCAGTGGATCTGAATCACGTCATCAAACTACTCGAAGATTCAGACTCAGTAAGTAAGCCTGATATCTTGTTATTTCAGTTACACAGGTAGTAATGGGGCTTAGAAAAATGTTTTATACAATTACTTCAGTGCCAGCCCTAAATAAACCAGATGGCACTAGTGGCTGGGGCTACAGAGCACAAAGCTGGGGTATTTATTCTGGTATTTGAACACTTCTTCTAAAGATGGTCATTGTAATAGAGAATGGTATATCAATGATGGTTTTATATTAAAAAAAAAAAAAGATACATATATATATAAGCCAGTATGTCCTCACACAGATATTTTTAAAAAAAAAAAAGTGACAAAAGGATGTGCATTTAAAAACTAGACGTGCAGAATTTCTAGCTTATCTGGGAGTTTTTGAGTGCTGAAATCTACAGCTGAGAAACAGAAATACATACAGAGTTACTGAAAGTATGTCAGGAATTTATATAATTTCCTGAGTCAACTGCCAACATTTCTCAGAGGGAGGTGATTTTAAAAGAAGGAGAAATATACGAAGTTCAGTGCTGAGGAACAAATATGACTACCTAGGCACACAGGAGAGCATAATCTCATGGACTTCCGCAGACGGTTTTTGGTCACCACAGGAAGATTTGGCAGACTGAGTTCACTAAGCCATTTTGATCTAAAAACCTAATAATTTCTTATATATATATAAATATATTCTTAAAACAAGAACTCGGTTAAATATACCACAGAGAAGTAGTTCCTGTCCTTTTCTTTCCCTTTTGATGCAGAGCTGATAGAATAAACTTACTGACTGAAGAAAAATGTGCTGGATTATATTGTTTACTGCTTCTCTAGAGAGTATAAGACATATGATAAAATGCCCTTAGGATTCTGGGCTTGTAGATTCCTGAAACAACTTTCTGGCCTGCCCCAAGTTGCAGTGCTCTTGCCCAGCATGGAGGTGCTCAGAAGAGCTGGAATGAATGCTGCGTATCACTGACGCACCCTGACATATCGTCACTTCAGTTATTTTCAACTTTGAATTTGCAGACTGTTTCCTAATGGTTGCAGACTTCCACTCTAAGCCACTTAGATCTACATTTTTATACAGTTATGTCATGTGTGACATAGGTTTGGTTTTCTTAGTTGTCTTTCCTAAAGAATTCAAGAGAAAGAGCCCACACATTTGAACAAAAGAGTTTTAGAAAGCCTCTTCAGTTACAAGAGCGCAGACTCTGTACTTAGAAATGAGGCTTGATCAAGGAGCTAATCCTGCTGCAAAGCACTTTCAGAATTTCATTGTGTCTTGTGATTTTTTAATCTGGTTTCCACTTTCATTTAAACTTAAAAAGGGATAAACATAATCATTTAATGTTCTAAGGCAAACTGCAATTAAAACCTTTTCATTCTTTTACTGAAGAAAGATTTGGAAGAAGAGCAGCTGAAAACTCTCAAGAAGGTAGTCAAGCGTTTTGAAAATGGACTTGTATCCTTTTTGCCACTGTAGAATTCTGAAGTCGTGGTGTTTTATGTATGATAATACCCTGACTTTTCAGCAAAACATTTTATGATATGCTGTGCTTCCACGTGGAGAGCAGTGATGGTCCACATATGTTCTCATCATTGGCCTTCTTGTGCACACATAGCCAAGGCTGGTAGGTTAGCAAGATTCTTGGATGCTAGATTCATTTGCTACAAAATTCAATAGAGGGATCTCACCTGTACAGTAGTTGAAAGTCTTCAAAATGTAATTAGTGTACTTTCAACTCAGAATAGACAAGCATAATAATTGTCACTACTTAAGAAGCAGCAGATAAAATAGCAATGACTTCCAGTGAGGAGACATTTTAAAGAAAAATAAAGTCAGACTAATTTTTCTGAAACTTTTTTCATATTTACAGTACAAATTGAAAGGCTTCCAGTAATCAGAAGTACTAGGGAGTGTGTGGGCATGTGGAAAAACGTGATTAATTTCGTACAGTTCAGCTAATTGCCACAGTGATTTAAGCTATCACATTATTTCACAACTGAGTTGTGGCTAAGTACTTACAGGCAGTTTCCATGAGTCAGTGGATTGGTAGTAACTTCTCAGTCTCAGTGATCTGTTCAGTTTTGATCTTGTGCCTCTATGCTAAAATAGATAATCTCAGTATGTGTTTGGGTCCAGATTTTCAAACTTCAGTTAGTCACTTGGGACTAAAGTAGGAAAGAATTTAAATATCTCAAGACTGTCTCAGAATTTAGATAGGTAAATCTGACACTGTGATGTAAAAACTTTTCATCTTATATTTTTAGATATTCAGTGCTGAACTTCCAGTGAGTTCAGCTGTTAAAAAAGCTAAATCAGATTTGCAAGAGTTGTACTTCTGTAAAAGTAAGGCTGCTTCGAAAAGCCCAAGTATTGACTCATATGCTTCATTTTAGACATCTAACTTTGAAAGCATTTGCCTTGTTTTTTCTTGGATGTGTCTTTGAAGTGTGATGAATACAGTTTTCAACATTTTCTTCTGATTCATAGCAGTACAAACAATCTGATTTCCTTAACTTTAAGTTAAAGCCCCTTAAGGATTTATCACAAGTAATCGAAATTCTTAACCTGTGTGCAGAAAAAATRGATGAACAAGAAGCTTTCACTGAGCCTTTATGTGAACTTATTAAATTATGTGGGTAAGTACTTTAGCCCTTCTTTTAGAGATTTAAACACTGCTTATTAACAGGTTCATACATTTTCTAAGGCAACTGACATACCCATGCAGCACCTATCTACAAGGCAGCTATATCTGCAAGGCATCTATTATATCACCCTTCCTTTTCATGAACTGTGTTTCCCTTGAGTCCAGTTTCTGTTGGCATGAAGGAGGGACCCATTTTATCAGTTCAGTGGAGCTACGTATTACTGTGGAGCTACGTATTACATCATTCAAAACTGTATTGTAATTGGCCCCAGCTTGCTTGGAAGCAAGATTCCCCGAGGTGTCTTATTGTCTGCAGTAAGTTGTTCTGGGACTGCTGGCCTCAAAAGATTCAGCAGCTAAGTCCTGCTGAGGTACGTTTTGCTCTTTCAAATAAGCTCTCTAAGTGAGTTTAGAAACCTGAG
This sequence comes from Oceanodroma leucorhoa, assembly GCA_030449065.1. Classification (NCBI taxonomy): domain Eukaryota; kingdom Metazoa; phylum Chordata; class Aves; order Procellariiformes; genus Oceanodroma; species Oceanodroma leucorhoa. Next base: position 895,623 of record JASVER010000070.1, read on the forward strand.
GTGACAGAAAAACACTTCAATATCTGAAGGCAAGCTTTACAGAATGACAAGCCATATTGCAGAAGAGAAAGAAGCACAACAATTGGAGGATTTGGGATTTATAATTAATTTAAAAACACATTGCATGAACTTTTGGGCATCTTCGTTGTCATACTGTACTTTAAATTATTTGTAGAATAGAATTTAGGTGTTATCCACACTTGTCAATAGTTTTCTCCTTTCAATAATTTAATAAAGTTACTTATGGAATGCTTGTAACTACAGTTACTCCTGTATTTAATTATAATTGGAGAGAATAAGGAAGAGAAAAATTATGCCAGACAGAAAATTAGTCTCATAGTAAAGCAGGTATTCAAATAGGTTTTTACATAGCTTCCTCTCAGCTCTTAGGTTTAATAAACGTAGAACTTCTCAGCTGAACCTTTTAGTTCCCTGAGCACCATCAGTTGTTCTGCTTTCCTTTGCTGCCACACAGTGGAGAATGAGAAAGTACATCACGAAGTTTCATTTTCTTCGGTGTTTGGCAGAAGCGTGACAAAACTGAAAATACGTGTATAAAGTCGATAAAATGTAGCTGTAAGACTTTTCGTCTCTTACAGCAGTTCAGCAATAATTGTGGTTTCTGCAATGAATATATTTTGGAAGGTTGCACCCTTGGGTTTTTCTTTAATTTCTGTACTACGGAAATTCCCCGGCAATTCACTACTAGTTCATATGGCAAAGAGAAGCCTATAACTAGAGGGAGGGGCTGCTATTTAAAATTTCCTTTCAGATACTAGAACTCCTGTAGTAAAATTTTCCACTCTTTCATAACTGCTTCTGTTTACCTGTCTTCTTCCCACTTTTTTTCTAATGTCCGTTTCTTTTTTTTTCCACCGATTATTCCATTGTTTGCTTTCTCCTTTCTTTTTCTCTGGCTATGTTTACAGAGGTAAACCTACCGGAAAGCTGCTTCTACATTATGAGCAGCAGAGACCTTACCATAATATTGTAATGCTTACTGTTAGGGAATTTTTAGCACTTACATGTTTATGTCACATGAGTATTTTCCAAAAGTTACTGAATATTTCTTAATATCCTGTTCTTAAAAATAAATTTTTCATTGGGCTATTTGGAGTCAGTTTATTGGTTTTATTGTTATCCATTTCAAGCGGTCTTACATTTTTTTATATGATCCTTTTTTTCCACATCTGCACATGTCTATGGATAGTCTAGCTCTGCAATAGCCAGATAGTGCCTAGGTTCCAGGATTTAGTCTTCCACATTTAAATGACATTTGTTTATTCAGTATTTCTTATTGCATCAAATATGAATTATGAAAATATTATCTATGAACATGTACCACTAATTTCCAAAATGTAATTGCCAGATTATGGAACTAAAACTTTCAGTGTAGAATCAGCATTGCAAAGAATGTATTTGTCCTTATTTGCAAAAATTGTCAAGGAAGAAGAGAAAAGTTATTGAGCTTTTCTGGTGACTTGATTAAAGTGTTCTTCTGCAATGTTTTAAGCATAGTTGTAATATTTTTTTATTTCATTTTGCAGGTTACCATTTCAAAAAAATAAATTTTCTGATGAAGGAAGCTATTCCGTGGCAGTTTCAAAATCCATTGCACAACTCGGTGAGTGTAAACTGATATGCCACAATAGAATTATTATTATGCCATAATAAAATTAACTGTATTATTAGCACAATTTTAATTTCTTGTTAACTCCGTAGTAAATGTAAGTAATTTCTTTCAATTATTCCTTCAGTTTTTTAGTATTAGAAACCATTCTTATTTTGCTGTGCAGCTAAGCTTCAGATTACCTAGCAGAATTACCTATTTGCCAATGTCAGAAGCTATGTTAGATAACTTTATCAGTACAGAAGAACTAAACCTGTCTATAGCCTGCTTCATTTCATTTTTCTCTAAGAAATTGGTGTATGACTATAAACACTGAAGCCTGGGGTAAGGGGAACGTATCCTTCCTGCTTCTTTCAAACCAAATGGAAGAAACAAGTGAGAAACAGTAACTCCTGACTCCCAGCTCAAACCTTCAAAACCCAAAAGCCTGAGACCTATCACCTACAAAGGCAAAATACAAGTCAGTTTAGTGCCATGCCTTACTAGGAGTAGCATTTTCTGACTTCAGCCTCCTGCTGCATCTGAGCCATGAGCTTCTAGCTTTCAGAAATCTGTTTTAAGAGAGGTGTTGAGGAAAAGGTGTCAAAGTCATGTTTTAATGTCACTGGACCTCTTAGTACCAAAATATCTTTTTACGACCTTGCATGTCATGTTTGAGATTTTCAAAGAAAATACTGCAAGCACTGTATGTCAAAAAGGATTCAGAATAGAACAGGAGTGATATATCAGCTCACTTAATGGTAAGATTTAAATGGTAAAGAGGTAGCACAATCAGCCTGTCACACATGAAAAAAAGATTATCCTTGAAATAGGTGAGAAAAAATATATTTTTAGAAGTCTTTATTTTCACAGGTCCAAGTAGACAGCAGAATGGCCTCCTGGCTTCATATAGTTCCAGATTCTCTTTAGGGTAGAATGTCCAAAAAGACACTAAAATCCAGAAGATTATTTATATTATCCATGTTAGGCACTGGTAGCTCTCAATGGAATTCTCTTTATCTTGTGGAAAAGGATCTCTTTCTGTGCTCCCTTTATGTCACATCATGTCTGCTAGAAGAAGAGTTTCTGACAATGTAATGATGACAACAGCCTAGTATAGTAGCTTTTCTCTGAATTCCACAACTTCTGGAATAACATCCAGTCTCTTAGAAGGGTCTGCAGCCATAAAGCAGAGGAGGTCACTTTTTGCTTAACCYTATGCTACTCCTCCAAGACCCCTTTGTCCTCTTCAGTGTGGGAGTCCCTGATCCTTGAGTATTTTGTAATCAAACTTTGCATGAAATGACAGATTCTTATGGAGTATGACCAAAGGAAACACAGAATACTGTAAATAGAAGTGTTAAGATTACTTTCTAAAAAAATTATAAACTTTGTAAATTACATTTTTTTCTATTTCTGACAGGTTATTTGATGAGGGTGCCAAGCTCTGAAGTTAGAATACAAATCTGTAAGTGTGTTGTTAGCTTTTACAATACGGAGCTACCAAGAAAACTATTTTCAGGTAAAGCACAGTATTTTCAAGTGTCATAGGAAATCAAGTGTTTATGATCCCAGCTACTTTGAAATGGCTCTTTTAATTAGCTATGGATTAATTTTTCTTTATAACTATAGTTACTGTATCTCATATATTAAATATATAGCATTGGCAAATGTGCAATTAACATGTTTTTACAGAAATGCATACTCAAAATCTGAAATTAGTTCATCAATGCACAAGGAATTAATTATTACACTTATGGGATTAGGATTAATTATCCAGAAAATGTGAAGTGGTCACAAGTTCTCTGAAACATGGATAATGGAGGAAGAAAGAGTAGTTAGCATCAGAATTCTAAGAAGGGAAATGTAATTTTCAACTTTATATGTGTAGCCTGGAGAGAAGCAGCTCTGGTTTCACTTGTGTTGCTTGTGAGGGATAGATCTGAGCCCATCTAAATTTGATCAAGTTCATATTATATGGACACATTTGAGCATAGACTTTGAAGAAATTGTGTGACTTGTCTGCAGAAAGAGGCAGATGATGCCTGCGTATGAGCTCAAGCATGATCCTCTGGTGTTATGGATAGACATGCGAAATGTCATCAGAATCCACTACTATTTATTCCATACACCCTTATGATGGTGCCAGAGGCTGTTTTCAGGCAAAGTCAGTCATGGATCCCCTCCTAGAGGGGCACAGGATCACCTGCTGTGAGACAGCACTAGATTTACAGGCAGCCAAGCTACAGATGAACATTGTCACAGTGTGGATCCAGAGCACAGGTGAGGGAGCATGCTGGATGTCAGTGTGCTCCCTTGCTGTGTTCCTACAGTGGGGCACTAGTTCCTGTGCCCTCTTGCTAGTTTTCATTTATTTTAGGAGGCCTAAAGAAGCTGCAGCTGCAACAGCTCTCACAAGATTCTAGAGATATCAACGCGTATAAATCTGTCTTTTACCTTACAAACAAGACTCAAACCTTACAAGCAGCTATGTGTGCATTTAGTTGTATATCTTTAAATAGTTCCATCAAGATAAGTGAATGTTAAATATTGAGTGATTTTATTCTTCTCCTCCAGATTTAGAAAATAAGATATTATCTGAAAAATGAAGAATGTATTTCAGTCTGATCTTCATCTCTAAGCATATATGTAAATCTTGCCAAAGTTTGATCCTGCAGAGTTCTCTTACCTATAAAGTAATACCAACTTAGAGCCTAGCAGAGTTTATGCTTAGTTAAAACTTGTTTCACCATGTGCATTGTCTGCATTTATCAATCCTGCATTTCATGTCATTTGATATATATATTTCCTAAGCTTTTTAAGATAAACTTTACTTTCATGAGTTAGCATATGTAAATATAAATTTCTTTTCTCAATGCTTCACCTTCCCCCACAATTCAGTAATGAAATACGGATTTGCATGTGCATGCACAAAAGTAAAAACAGGGACACATTAGAAAGTCAAGCTTATAAATCAGAGTTTGGATTCACATATTTTAAGTTATACAATAATAGAAGGCATTAATTCTCTAGTGAATAAGCTACAGAAGAGAACTAGGTCCTGCAGTAACAACTTATTGCATGACCTGAAGAAGGTTTTTCGCCTCTCTATAACCCTGCTTGTTCCATTGTTCTGTAAATTCTAGGAAGCAATTAATTTGTTTATATAGCATTTTAGTCTTCTTGAGGGTAAGTCTGTTGGATATGCTTTAGGCACTATTAATACTCAGATATAAGAAAAGCAGCTTTTGTTATTTATTAGATTTTTTTTTCAATTGGTTTTAGGACTAAAGAAATATGATACTCCGTTCTCAATCTTTTCTTAAGAAAGGATGAGTATTTTATGAAGTAACCAAAATTCTGAGTATTTACTGCATTATAACTAAAGCTATTGTATGTGCAGGTTACCAGCCAACAAGTGCAAACTATAAAATTCAGATGGCTGAATTAGGAGGACTAGCAGAAACTCTCGTTTTGTCACTAGCATTAGTTGAAAATCAACTTACTGAGAAGTTGTGGGTACTTAAAGCTCTCCAGCATCTCTCCAGCTCTGGTTAGTACAAACTGTTCTTTCAACAATCTCATTACCTCTGATCTTAGATCATTTGTTCTCTGAACATGCCTGAAACGATTACTGACCTACAGGGAATTAATTATTCAGATTTTTGTAATTTCAGGAGTAAATTGCAGACTTATGATGAAGGCCCAAGCAGCCAGCAGGCTCTGTTTGTATCTAAATGGTGTTGATCCCTCAGGACAGCTGGTGTTCCGCTCCTCAGAAATCCTATGGAACCTGTTAGAAAACACCTCAAAAGAAGAAGTTGTTAATCAGCTCAGTAGCTTGGAATGTGTACAGTAAGTGCAGGGAAGCATTTTATGAATTAATATTGTAATTTTGGAGACATCTAAAGCATTGCTATTGTGTAGCATTTTGTTTGAAATGAATCGAGAGAAAATACAAATGGGGAATGGAGTTTCTCATTAAGTCCTCATTAAGTTTTCAGTATTAACACATCTGATTCTCCAAAATGGAGGCACTACTGGATCAGACCTCATAGCTAAGCTGCCCATGATTTAGACCCTTCAGGCCTCTGTTTCTGTTTCAGCAAGTTAGATAGCACTGTGGCCTATGAGATGCCAGGAAATGATATATGACCCAGGAGGTGCCTGCCAGGTAGCTTACAAACTCAGTGGCCAGGGTCCAACTATAAGCGTATCCAGTCAGCTTCAAAACTATTTCATTGTCAAACCTCTCTTTATTTCATAAACACAGCAATCCACCACCAGTTGTTTCTGTTACAGGGCAAGAGGGAGATCCAGGTGCTCTGCTGCATAGTGCAGGAGGTATAGCCCTATTGCTTTGTATGATGAAAAAGTTAACTGCACCATTTTCAAGCTCACGTTAGGCTCGGTAGGCCAGTATTACTGCACTGTTGAAATGCTTATGTTATAAAATTAGTAGGAAATTCTATGCTATGATATACAAGGCTTAGTTCTAGATCCTCTGCTGGAGTAAATAACAGGTTCTCTCCCTTAGTGAGTTACACTTTTAACTATTTAGATTAGACCATTTCTTCTTAATAATCATTCAATAACATCCAGTTCCATGCTTGAGTAAATATTATGTCTTTCTATTAATTAATTATAACACATACAGTGGAAGGTGCAATTTGTAATACATGCGCCTTGCGTATAAGCTTAAATTGGATGTCTAGTGGCACACATAAGAATCCATTTCATAATAAAGTGTTTTAAGTCATTTCTCTTGCAATTAAACCCTGAGGCTTTGAAAAGTATGATGCTGAATGAGGATTCATATACCTAGAGCTGTCTACAATTAGAATATGAAAAGAAAAGGTAAAATGCATTTCACTTTCTTTTAAGTGCTTTGAAAGAAGTATTTGTAGACCTTCTCATGCATGGTTTCCGGCATTGTGATCGTCAGCTACGGAATGACCTCTTGGTGTTTGCCACATTACTAGCTGAAAACCCTGCAGCACCTATGATTGTAAGTGTTTATGGTTATATTCCAGAGATGAATAACTTGTCCTTTGCTGTTATATACTCAGTATTTTTCCCCATTAAGATTCTAGTATTTGTTCTACTCTGTCTCCAGTCTTTCCTCTTTCTTAGATTTGCTAAGCAAGAAACCATTTTTCCTTCTGCAATTCCCTTTATCTCAAAGAGAATTCAAATCTGTAGGTCATTAGCCTGGAGTACTAGCATCAACCTTATTTAATACTTAGAAAATTACAGTAACACTATTCATGTGCAAAAGTTAATGTTAACTCCTGTATTCTTGTACAGATTCTCAGATGTGCCATTCTGTTTTGAGTTTTGCACTAAATCTCATTTGTTGTTTAAAGGTGTAGGAGTACAGGCTATATTCAGATGGCCCAAATTCAAATGAAGTATCTGTGCCTCATAAAGAGGAACAAGAAGGGTCCTCCAAAAATCAGCTCAGAAGCTCCGAATAAGATGCTGAGAACATAATTTCTTAGATCCAGTTAATAAGAGGCACATAAATTCTTTCTAAGACTACGTCACATAAATGTAGTCCAGAATGCACTATCATGATTTGCCTAAAAAGTAGATGTCTCATTCTTCTGTAATATTCCAGAATTTTTATGAGGAAACTGCAGAGAAATTAACTTTTCATAGATGTTAGTATTCTCTTACTCTCTTGTTTTACAGTTGAGATTTAGAACTTTAAGTGAAGTTGTGGCATACATACTGAATAATTCTGAATTCATATTCTGAATACATACTGAATAAGCAATCAAATTCCTGTAGATCTGTTGGCTGTTCAGGAATGGATTACTTACAGGGAATTAATTTCTCAACTTGAGTAGAAGTTTCCCAATTGGCTGTATTACTAAATAGATTTTATACTCTCTAATGACGATTGCAGATTTTTCATTCAAGCTTTCCATTTTATCACTAACCATTATGAAATGTCTGTTATACTATTGCAACAACATATTTGATGTCTAAAACATTCAAATTGTTTATCTGGCTGTAGAAACAGGGCAGTTTTTTCTTACAGGATAAATAACCAGGGCACATATTTTTAATTCCTTATACTACAAGGAAGAAAAATTGTTTCAATGCAAGGAAAAAACCAAAATGTTTTAATTTAGATTCTATATTCTCAGCCTCCCTAGAGATTTTACTTCACTTGTGGAGATAAGGTACAAYGTATAAGTATCAGGTAGACAAAAACATTAACATTGCCATTGAATCCTGCCTTGTAGATAATACCAGAGAAAATTTAATCAGAATGTTCTCTTTTTTTCTTAATATACTATCCAAGCAACTTCGGAAAACTCAGTCTTGTATTTAACATAATTCAGAAATCAGCACAGAAATCTGAGCCTTTGAAAAGGAAAATCATTTTCTCACCACAAGTAAACTGGAAAATATATGTAAAGTAAAGCTTATAATGATATTAATTACGATTATCTCTGCGTTACAACAAAACTGTCTGGTAATTGCTTACTGGTTTCCATCTGAATTTAGTACTGCGTTAATCAGCACGGAGAAAACATTAATAAATTTTAATGTTGTTTTTTATTTAACCACTTTGCAATGGCTTTGTACAGAGAATATAGATACCATAGAGACAAAAGCTAATAGTCAATATAGTTGTGTACTTCAATATTTTCTTTAAAATTACTTTTGCAATATTTTTCTGATTGTTAAAATCATTTGGGTGTATGCTAACTTCCAGAGCTAGGCTGAGCAATTCTGAGCCCAGCTTTTTGGGGATGCATCTGAAAGGTGCTGCAAAACTAATACAACTGCTTGATTCTGTGGGGATACCTGTAGTGTTCTGTGAGCTCCGCTCCTATTGGGAGCTGGTGGAAAGCTCTGTGGTGATGTTCCCGGGGTATTGAGGCCAAGCGAATGTATTTTGTTGCTCCAGAAGAGCAATGTCCTGGTAACCATGGCTTCTGATCACCTCAGAAACAAAGCTCTTTTGCCTCTAGTGTGCTGYGTAGACACCCCCTGGCCTCGGTCCTATCCGTAGTTATATCAGACATAATTGTCCTTCTGCTAGCTCTCTAGGAGCTGTGAATTACAAGATTTTATTCTCTGAATTTTTAATATGTAATATTTGTAAATACATGTTGCTCATACATGCAGTTTTCATGTGCTTACTTGTAAATGCACTGAAGTTGAATGTAAGTGTATTAGTATGCACAACTGAAGACACAAAATTGTATGCACTGATGACCCCGATGTATAAACTTACACGTGCACAAATGCATTTTAAAAAACACAACTCTAACAGTACTGAGAATACAGCTTGCTTTCAGGTTATAGTAGTGAATACATGTGTTTGGGACTTCCCCACACAAGTTCAGACTTGTACTGAATGAGACATGGGTTTAACTAATTGTACCCTTAGGACTGTACTTAGTATTGTACAATGTCCAAATGGTTGATCTCTTCTTTGATAAAATTCTGTTTATTCTGCCATAGGATACATTAAACTCTGTTCTGAAGAAAAAAGCAAAACTAAAATTGAATCGTAAGTCTTAATTTCACTGCAATTTAATTTAATTAATGTATGTCTTTTGAATGCCTATTAGGAAAGTGGATTTGCAAAGCTGTTAATAGTACTTGCAACATTTACTGAAGGTAAGAGATTTCATACTGCAGAATTACACTCTTTTTACTTTTAATGATGATTTTTTTGGTAACTTATCTACATTTTCCTTCATAGTTAAAATTCCCAATCCCTTGGTAAAAGGTCTTAAACTTACCTACTCTTATGAGGACTTCGAGCTCAAGAAGTTACTGTTTAATGTAATAGGAGTCTTATCTAAAGACCCATGTGCTGTACAGGTAAGTTGTAACAGAACAGAAGATACAGTAAGCAAAAAAAAAAAAAAAAGTCAAAAGAATCACAGGAATATTATTTAGCTGAGCGTCTGGCATAGTCCAGTAGACTGAAATCAGCTGTTCTCCAAATCAAGAATTCATACATAGCTTCAGACCAAGTCCTGCTGTTTGAAAGCAGCATACAGTTTCTATTTTAGAAAAGTTACAAACCTAGACTGTGCTAGAAAATTAGCTGACAAGTGACTGCAAAGCATTATTGAAATACCTGTAAAGAACATAATAAAGTTTAAGAAACCACAGTCTGTGGGAAGGCTACACAATGTAAACAGAGTTTGTCTGTACTTGTTGAGTTCGTGACATACTTTCTCATTAAAAAATAATTTTCTTAGAGTAGGACAGATAAAGTTGACTCATTGCTTTAGATTTTTCTTATTTGCATGTGAAACCTGTAAGCTGTCTCTCTTTGTCTTGACTATGCAGCTACTCGGTGAAAATGATGTGATGCCAGCTTTGCTTTATTATGTAAAACCAAATCAAAAGCCTGGATTTCAAGACTGGTCTGCTGCCCAATATGAAGAATTACAGCTTCACGCAATTGCTATTTTAGCTTCGGTGGCTCCCTTGTTAGTAGATAAATATTTGTCCTGCCAAGCGAATACTCTTCTCCTTGTGTTTCTGGAATGGTGTATAGGCCAAGGTCAGTAGGTGCTGATGGCTTTCATACACAGTAACCTCAAAACACAACTCAACTGAACTTACTCTCTTTGTCAGGAAGGAAAAATGTAAAACTCGTGAAGTCAGAATGGTTCTTTTTCAATAGGTCACTTAGGAAACTAATCTTTCTAAAAAACCTGACCATAATATTTTCTTCTACTACCAGGATAAACTGGTGCCCTGCTCTCTGTGTACCACTGTATTGATATTCCTTCAGTTGTGTGGGCAGCCACACATCTCTACTGCCTGTGTTTTTAAGCTAGTCAGGTACACTTATTGTGGCAACAAATCCAAGCAGTAATTCCTGCCATGAGGCAGGACGCGTCAACTCAAACTTAGAGCTGTACACTGTAAGACAGCTTCCAGACTAAAGCTGGCTTGTGGCCATCAGCTAAGAGTATGGGCTAAGCAAAAAGATAACTAACTGCACCCAATTTCATGGACTGGTTTTCTGGGGATGGATAGTTTTCATTGTAAAATTGATATGTTTTCCTAGGAAGAATTTTTCATTTGAGTCTAATGTAGATCAAAAGGTTGATATTATATGTCATGCTAGAGAAGATATTTTGAGTTTTGGAAACTGCTCATTAACCTAATGAGGTTAAAAATATTGTAATAATTTTAAATGTTCGCCAAAATCACACCTTTCCTATGAATATAAAAAGTATAGCCCTACACAGAAAGGCTTATTACCAAATTGTTTTAAACAAGAAGCCTTTCTAACATTAAGGGGTTTTTTTTGCTTGTTTTTAACTTATACTGATAAGCCTTTTTTTTCTTTTCCTGAGCACATTTTTATTCTGAACATACACTGGGTGCCAAAGAAAATATTCATTGTGATTGCTCCACAGATCCTTTCTTCGGTCAAGGTAACAGTTTCCATGGAACAGGTGGTCGTGGCAACAAACTTGCACAAATGCGCTACAGCCTGAGAGTGCTGAGATCTGTTGTGTCCCTTTATGATGATGCTGTGAACCTTAATTTGTGTGACCAGGGAGCAATTAGCCAGCTACTGGGTAAAGCACAATTTGTATTGCTGTACTTTAATTTTATATTTCTGTTGACACTAAGAATGTTCGTGCTTTTTTGTGTGCTTTGGTTTTAGTGTGTTACTCCTTTGACTGCCGGAAAACTAAAAAACCTCAAACAATTAATCCAAGATGTAATTGATTTGATTTTGAATTTTGTTACACTTGAACACACAGAATTGAACGAATTAAGCAAAACAGAGAGCTGTAAAAGCCTYGGTGTTTAATTTCAGAGTGAAAGCTGCCCCTTCTCCTTTTATTATACTGCATTTGTTACATCTTATTTTCATTGTCGTAGCCCCTAGGAACTCCAGCCACGTTTTGTTCTACCTAAGTCTATTATGGTGTCGCTTTCCACAACTCCTCTTTAGAGTAGAAGAAACTTAATAACAATGTACTTTTATATGAATAACATTATGAAGAATAAAAGTGCTTAACCACTGCTCCTGCAAGTTTAGAGCATTTTCTTGTTCAGTAACACATACCTACTGTTACATTTGGTTTTAAGTTCCAATACACACTGGTTTAAGTTCTTTTCTTACAATAATAAAAAGTTTCCGGTACTCTGAAAGAGTCATACTGGAAGAAAGAAAATAGCTAACAGAAAGCCTAGAAATAAAAGATTTTATATCCTCAGTTGAAAGTTGAACTCCAGTGAAAACTCTGTGGAAACTTACAGATTTTAGTAAAAGCAAGATTAACACTAAACCTTACATATCAGATTCAAGTAAATTTTCTTACTTTGGGGGATTTCTGTGTCCAAATGTCCTCTTTCACATAGTGGTTCCAAGGCTGATTTTCTCAGCAGTGGTGGTATTTTATATCTCTCCCACATTTCCACTTTCAGTACAAATGTTTGTGAGACTGTACAGTAGAGTAAATCAGTCAATAAGTTCATTGCCTTTTTCTAAGAGTTCCTTAATTCAGATCAGTTCCCTGAATTCATTGCACTGGCACAATACAAGGGGCAGCACAGAGACTGAAGAAGGAAGAAGTCAGTGCAAGCTGCTATCATTAACTTTGTCACCAAGAGTAAAGTCCATGAAACTACAGCATCGAGCGCTGCACTTCTGTAAGCTATTATAAAACACAGGAGATAAAACTGAACAGCATAAGTAGATTCCTAAAAAATCCCTTGGTGTAAATTTCATTTTTTAAAAAATCAGCAGCTGTAATAGAATTCTGACTTATGTATAGGACATTCACATGTATAAAATATATTCATTTATAGACATCCTAAAGTATACAGCGAACAAATCTAAAGAGAAAGAAGATGCCATTCTACTGGAAATCCAAGCTGATATATTATTTCTTTTGTCTGCTCTCTGTGAAAATGATCTCCACAGAAAGGTATGTATCTTTCTACCCCATACTGTGCAGAAAGCATCAAAACATGGTATATTTTCATTTAAAGGATACTGCTTTTTTATTATTATTCAAAAGCAGATGTCAGCTGTAGTTCATCGCTAACAAGTCAAGTCTGATAACTGGTTTCTGTGCAAAATAACTCAGAAATCCACTGGGAAGTGTCTTACCTATTTAATTGCTAATTTACACGATTTTTGAATGAATATATGAAAGTGTGTTAACGAATGAGATTAGCAGTTTGGAAAAACTGAAATTCTCTTTTTCTTATGTATATCATAAGGAATATATCCTGCTCTAACAAGTGGGCCAAATTTATTACGATATAAATATTTAAATTTTTCAATTTCTTTTGTATTTTCTTATATGTAGCTATTTAGTAAATATTAAAGAAACATATTGCTTTAATTAACATTTCAACAGGAACTCTTCAGCTATGAAGGGGTGGATATACTTATCCCATTCATTCAGATGGATCCAAAGAAGTTATATAGTGGATTAGGCCACAATTGTCTCCTGCTCAGTGCACTCGACTGCTTGTGGTTAGTAAAGTATTTTAGTAGCAGTAACTCCTAAAAATGTCAAGTCTTGTATTTTTTAGGTCTGCAATACTATGGCCTTTCTCTGCACATACAGGCCTTTCTTCTATTTAAAATATATAAAAATCCTTCATACAATTTGACTAATTAAAAATGATGATACAAAATAAATGGAATATTCTGCATGTATTCTCTTCTAAACAGGGGTTCAGTATGATAGCCTAACTCCCTACACAGCAGTCTAACTCACCACAAGAGTGACCTCCTGGCATGCAGAGTTACCTAAGACTTTCTAAAAGAGGTGTATGGTTAGAGTGTGTAAATAACTTCAGAGAAGTAAACAGAAGGCAAGAATAGACCAGTATTAGCTAAAAACTGTGTAAGCATAAGAAATGTTTGTAAACTGGCTATATTGGGCTAGAAATATTTTAAAGATTGCTATCAGAGAAGACCAATACATAGGAGGATAACCAAAAGTTAATTTGTTTTAAGGCAGAGGTTGATAAATACATTGAAAGCCAAATGATATGTTTGTCTGGGAGAAAAGACTGATGCAGGAGATCCCTTCAGTTTCTGTGTTAATGACCATAAGTGAGGAAATCAGAGAAGGAAGCAATAGCAACATGAATGCTGGTTTTGTGATAATTTTAAGCTGGGAGAAGCAAACACTGTTGCCAAAAAAAGTCTTGCTTTTCTCACTCCCTTGATTCTGCTGGCAAAAATATTCACACAGCCCTGCAATAAGCCAGATCAGGGACATGATTTTAGCCTCTTTACTGAGTTAGTTTTAGTTCAAAACCATTTCTAATCCAATTCATTGTGAACCTGCCAAATTTCTTGGGCTGCTACAAGGAAGATGTGCCACCTGCAAGAGAAGAAAGAGCAGTAAAGTAGGGTATATTTAGTTACACAATGTAAATGAAAATGCATGTGAAACATGATTTTTCTACTCCCTCAAGGTATGAAGCGTATTGCATACCAAATATATTTATGCAATTCAGTAAAATAAATGAGATGCTTGTAGAATGTTCTGAAGCATAAAAATGTTTCTACACAGTGAAACTATTTCTGTTTAAGGTCCTGCGTCATTGGATGTTACATTGCAGAGGATTATTTTCTTGAAAAACAGGGCATTTTTCTCCTTCTGGATTTGTTGGCAGAGGTATTTTTATTATTGTTGTTACAGAATGAGAGAGTAGTAAAACAACATGGAAAATTACATTATGTTTGTTACAGTATCTCCTAAGACTATTATAATACTAACAAAAAGATCAGTGTATGTAATTTCCTGAGATAGGAAGGTAATCACACACCAGGATATCTGCTCAGAAATGGTTGGATGGATTTTCCATGTATCTTTTTTAAAAGCAAGTATTTGACAGAAGGAGTTTTAAATTTACCAAAAATACACTCTTTTTAAGAAGAAAACTCAAACTATGCTCTTATTTTGGATGACATCTCTGTTTAGAAAAGCACCTCAGTTCTTACTTCATATTGAAGTTAGTAAGAGCAGAGTTAGTACACACTTCAGGGTTTTAAAAGTTTTGATGTTTAAAGTTACTTTGTACATGTATTTTGTATGTATAGCTGCTTCTATGGGTCTTGGACATAGAGCTGGCACAGGCATTTCACCTCTCACAAAATAAGCGTGCACCTTCCTTGTTTCACCCCTTCCTCATTCTCACCAGTCGAACTGCCAGCCTCTGATGCCCTTGCAGTGCAAGGCTGCAGACCCTTCCCTACTCTCAGCTGCTGCTAAGAGATCTGGCCACAAAATAGAACCGGTGCTGTGTGGTACCACTCAGCCACTGCCTTCAGAGTCTGTTTCTTACAAAAATAAATCATGGTAGTAGTACATTCTCCAGCATGGGAGCCTGGAGGCATGTATACAAAACCTATTACATAACTCCACACACAGGTATGCGCATCTTATGTGATCCTACACTCGTTCCCCTCATGTTCCTTGATTTATGGAACTTTGCATGGCAGGATTCCAGAAACTTGAAAGATTTACAAGTTTATACACCAGTTTTGTGCAAATATTTGTGATGAAAAGCTTGCAGTTACTCCATTACATATTACACAATTCCTCTATTTTTTTAAGGTAGACATCACTGTGTTTTGAACAGTTTAAAACATTTTTTTCCTTTTCCCTTCACCAAGTTAAAGCAGAAGAACCTGTGCAATATAATTCTTGGAGTCTTGGTTGAATTTTGTGACAACCCTAAAACCACTTCGCACATCAGTACCTGGCGAGGGGAGAAAGATCAAACAGCAGCTAACCTTCTAATCCAGTTATGGAGACAGGAGGAGTTGGAGCTAGGAGTCAAACGTGATCGATATGGAAGGATTGTTGGTAAGTTATGATGCGTGTGAAACTGTGAGCAGTTCCGTTGAATAAAGTAAAACAAAGACTGTATTTGCTTTGGCAGTCTGAATCCTGATGAAAGTAAATTACAATATTTATAGCTTTATGCTGTACTTCTTACCAACCCAAAATACCTTCGATCTATTTCGTTTAGAGTCTGGCCACTAGATGGCATTTTCTACATCAGCTGGGAATGAACCATGTAATGAACAGAACCATGACTAGTATCCTGAACAGCGACAGTTAAACTATTTAATTTCTTCCACAAAAGGCATTGTGTTTTGTTATATGTTGTAAAAAGAAGTAAGGAGAGTGCTATGTTCTCGCAAATCTTTAGTCACGCTAATTAATATTTCCTGGCCCAAATTATGTTCAAATTCCTGGCCAAACTATCAAAGTTATTTACAGTGTCCATAAAGTAAGGTGGAACTGTCTTCTTTTGAAGGAGGCATCACAGAAAAGAATATGTCCATAGCTGCCTGCTAAAGATTCTCATACTTCATTACATAGATAGAATTTCCTCTAAGTTTAATAGCTTTGGGAACGTACAACCTCTTCATTCTTCTGCTCTTGTTTTGTGTTTTGAAATTATTAGACATGAAGAGACCTATTGCTAGCAGCTTCCAGAAACAGCAAGAGGTCATCCCCATGCCTGCCAACTGTCCCACCTTTGCCATCATGGAAATTTCAGAAAACATACGGGCAAAACTTTATTCATTATTGTGCAAGCTAGGTAAGACAAGAGAATTGCCTTTCAGTGTCATATTTGTCATTAAACTGAACTTGTTCACTGGCAATCAATGAAGTCACTATAACAAAAAAAAGGTCAAAAGAAACTTTGAGATGCATCATCAACACTCTGTTATTAATAGGTGCTTGCTCATCCTGTTCTTAAAAGTCCCTACTGATGGAGATTTCAAGACTTCCCCAGTACTTTGCTGCCCCTACCATTAGGAAGAGTTTTCCTAGAATTAAACCTAAGATTTGCTTGAAATTTTCTGTAATTTGTTTTCCCACATACAATATTTCTTTCACATATTTTAACACTTTTACATTTAATTTTATTTCCCTAGATTAAGAAATAATACTTTCTGCAGACGTTACTCACCGATCTCATTTTCTAGCATAACCTCTAATTATTCTCATTGTTTTTTTCTTGAATCTTACCAACTGGTTCACATTATTCTTGATCTGTAGTGTCCCAAAACTGAACACAGTATTCCAGCAGAAGCCTCACAGCCAAATAGAGCTACATTACTCTCCTCATCCTGTAAATAAACATTCTGACATTAATATAACAATTGCTATATTCATAGTGGCACAATATTGTTTGCTCATTTGACTTAGGATCTTGTACAGTGATCTACCATCCTGGATTTGTACAGATGACTATTCCTACATTTAGAATTTTTTATTTGTCCTTATGAATTAAATTCTGTGGGTTTAGATAATTTTTCAGATTGGCAATTGCATTCTAATCTTTTCCTTTGAAATGCTGCAGTCCCTCCTAACTCTATGTTTTTTGCACACTGAATATGAATACTCATTACACCCTTGTCTAAAAACCTAAACTGAAGTCAAGATACATGATAAACTCTTCCACATCCATAAGATTTCTTATCTGTAGACAAAAGCTAGGTCTTAATTTTTACTAATTCATGTTGGATATAAATGTTTTCACTGTTACCATTTAGCTGCATAAACATTATTTGTTTCAGCCTTTTTTCAGGAACTGAACTGAACCAATATTCTCTGGTTTTCCCCTTTTAAAAATAGGCATTATGTTTGTTTTTTCATATCCATCCTCCACGGGTTCAAAGATGATCAGTAATTGTTCTGAGATTGCTTCAACCTGTTCCCTGGGTAACCTTAGAGAACCAACTGGTTTGAAAACATCCTTAGTTTCTCTAATAAACTACAGCTAGTTCTTCCTCTGTTGTAACCCAGGTTCTTACTAATTTTTATTAGTGTTAATTATGTTAAATGTTGGATCACAGCTAAATTCTTTATTAAAGCAAAAAGGTATGAGATTTTGTTCCAGCTTTCTCCTATATTCACACATACCTCTTACGTTAGTTATATACATTGTAATGTCTCCTGTGAAGTACTGAAATGACATGAAAGTGGATAATAAAAAAATGGAAAGATTTTTATAGTCTTTTCTCAGCATCTTCCTCTTACTGTAGTCATGCTCCATAACAGCCTGTAACATGGTGATCTAGAAAACCAGTGTTAATTGGTCTTTATTTATGGTATCTCTTAACTTCAAAACATGATGTGATTATACTCTAATAGATAGATGCTACATTCCCAGTTACCACACAGATGGTATGATGAAGTCTAGAATGAGATTTTATGGACTATATAGAGACAGTTACAGGTGTAATTAACATTCACCGTGCAAAAAATGAGGCATAGTCTCAGCAACCATACTTCTCTACCTTACTCTTTTACACATATTGTAAACATATTTTTTTAAAAGATGGAGTCATGATGCTCAAAGCATTATGCTCAAGGCTCAAGTCTATGAGATGGAGGAGACCATCATTACACAGCTTTGAAACAAAGTACTGTAATTCGATTCTCCTGTTGGCTACTTCACAGCTAAAGCAAACTCTGTTTGTGCTGAATTACTTCTTTAGAAACTGTGACCTGTGGACTCAACTGTTTGTCTGCTTTAACGGAAGATCAAACCCTTACCACAAAGTTATAGCAAATGCAGTACTATCCTGGCTTTCCAAGTGATTGGAAGGTCATTGGAGCCACTCATAAGTAAAGAGTTAGTATGTGAATTTATTACGGAGTAGTGAATTTATTACGTTAGTAGTGAATTTATTACGGAGAAAACAGTTTTTTTATCACCAAAAGCCTGCTCGAGATCAGAAGAGTGACTGACTGGTGTATCTGTGATGAAGATTTTGCATGTGATTATATGACAAATGAGATGGTGTCTTTTTTTAGAACRTTATATTTCAAGGTAAATTCATCATGCTGTTAATACTGACACGATTAATATTCTTTTAGGTTTTGAAAATTTACCTGGCTTATCTGCTAAGGATTTTGTCACACTTGCTATCATACGGCGTTATATTGACTTTAAAGTGAGTATTGTGGAAGAAAATATTACTACTGTAGCTGTGTTTGCAAAAATAACGAGTATATCTCAGGATACAACAAACAAATAACCCTTCAAAAGCTGTCACCTATGTCACAAGTCACCTGTAGTTTCACAGAGAGTGTAAGCCAGTATTTACCATCAGAAGAAACAATCCCACCTCCATTGTTGCAGCACTCCCCAGACTGTTCCTTTATACTGCTACAAATATTTGTGACTGAATAGAAAATAAGACTACAAACCAATGCTAGTTAAAAATAACTCAGGAAAAAATAGTTTTAACTGTTTACCAGCTCAAGAAACAGGAATGCGCCAGGATAGGATTAAGAAATTGGGAAAGGGCTGGAGAGTAGGACTGCCTCTTTGTGCAGTAAGGTCAGTTTAGGGGGGGCAGTTTGCTATTAAAAATGACATTAAATACACATTCTGATAAAGGTTTTTGTGTGCTTTCTCATCTTTGTCCCCACATGCAGTATCTGTCCATACTATCAAAAGTTAAGAATGAAGTGCCTATGGGAAACAAGCTTTGTGGGAGCCACCCTGCTCAAAAGATGCTTCAGTTTATGCCAATTTTCTTAGGAACAAAGTCTGTGAGAGCTTGAAGTGTTCAGGAACTAGCAAGACTCGATCTTTAGTTGATAATTCCAGCTTCTGTTTATGTCTCATGTTGCAGTTTGCTCTGATAATGTGCGCAATTTGAGACTTTAAGAAGCAGCCAGTAGGACACCACACTTCTCTCTTGTAATTTAGTATCTTGTAGCTATCTGTATTTCTTCTGAGTTTCTGTAGTTATCAGCATTCCTGTTACTGCTCTGTGGAGTCAGGCTTGGGCTTGGGAAGGCTTAGGGAGGATTATCATGAATATATTTGGCATAGCATTACTGAAGTCTAACCTTGCATAAAAATTCTGGGAAGTGAAACAACAATAAGGAGAGAGGTTGTTGCTCTATTATATTTTGAATACTTGGAACTGAAAAAAAGAGATAAATATCGAATAGTGTGGTGTGTGTTTCACACACAGGTTGGAGAAGTTTGGAGTGAACTCTGTGCAGAACTAAAAGAAGAATTCAGGCCTGTTGCGTCAGATGAGGAAGCCTTGAAAGTTATTTCAGAGGTGTCAGAAGATACTGGAAGAACGATTGCTTCTCTGCAGACTGAAGTGCTTGAAAGTCAGCATCACCAAGAAATCCAAGAGGAGCAAAAAACGTATACAAAGGTAAGACAAGGAGTATTTAAACAAGTAAAGCCCATGTAAAGCTTTTTTGTCAACTTATATGAGGATTTTCTTATTATATAATGTTGAGTATTCTGTATGTGTACACTACATGAAGATACTTCAATCTGTCTCAGCAGTAAAATTTTAACTTTAGATTAAATTAGGTTAACCTCAGTTCTCCCAATTTGTATAATTTTGCCAATATTTAGAGTAACATGAAAAAATGAAGCAGTGTCATCAGTGATGCGTCAGCAATGCTGTAATGAGAAATAATCATTATGTTACTGTAGGAGTTGCACCTATGTTCATCTGTAGCAGATATAACAATTTAAAGTACCTATTACCACTACATCTGCTTCTTAAAATGAAACATAAGCCTCTGTTATAAGCTCCGTTGGCTGAATATTCACAAAGCTTCATTAATTCACAAAGTAGGGCTTTGTGCTTCCCAGCATGCTGAGAGTGAGCAGGTATAGACATTTTCCAGCTTCGGTTATAAGGTGAGCATTTGGCATTTTTGCTCATCTACTGTATCTTATTCCTCTCCAGCTTTCTGAGAAATAAGATCAGTTGGTCCAGTTATCTAAAATTTCATGCTAGTGTTTTTGAGGGATTGTCATGCATTATGGTGCCTGCACCTTTGTCAGCAGAACTGACTCCATCTCTGTTATTCAGCATTTGAGAGTGAGAATACACAGAAAGTATTCCTGAAGGAGTTTGGGCTCTTCCAACATCTGTGTTGGAAAAGGGGAAAATTTGTTTAGAACGGAGAAGGTAAGCCTTTTTCTTTTTTAAAGGCAGTACATAAGTGAAGTCTTTAAAGGACAAGTACATTACTACAACATTATCGTCCAATCTCAAGTGAGAGGAATGAGCTAAGGTAGCCAAAGGGGCATTGGTGAACATACTATCCAAACAGCACAAGCAAAGAGTTCAGGAAATCTCATGAGAATAGGATTGTGTTGCATCTGTAAATCTCATTTGTGTTACAGATCCAAGCTATCCATAAGCAGAGAGAAATAGTAAATAAATCCTGGGAAAATTTCTTGACTCGGACATCAAACTATGAGGCATTGAAGGTAAGAAATCTGAGAGATGGAGCACAATTTACATTCACAGTGTAGTTATAATAATTGGGAAGTTCCAAACACATTTCTTAATGAATTATGAGGATATTCAAGTAGAAGTTATAGTAAATTTTATATTCACACAGACATAGAAGAACGAATCATAAGATGTATTGGCAAAGCTACGCAATCTTTGATTCTTCTGCTCTTCTATGATTCTATGATTTGCTCTTCTGATTACAGTCATAAATTGGGGATTGACATTGTTTATGCACTTGGAATTGTGGGGGTGGTGGTGTGTATATAGATATGTATATTTGTCCTGAAATTGTTGCAACTGGAAATCTGGTCATTCTTTTCTTTATTTTTTCTAATACTTTATTCCCTATTTTTAATACAGCAGACATCTTTCAAAATGGGAAATATTTTATGATGAAAGGAGTTTCTTTTAGCAATATTTCTACTTTTCCAAAACAACATAAAATATATTAGAGTCCTGATTAGGCAATCAGACTAAGTTGGAGAATGAATGAAATCAGACTTAAAAGAAATGCTTTGGCAACTGAATTTAATTTTTCTTCATTTCTCAGAGGAGATGCAAAAGAGAACAATTTTCTTCATGTGCAAGCACCTCACTGGCCTGTGGTAAAGATCTATGCTAGAATTAGAAATTAAAAAGGGCCAGAAAAWTAATTTGGAGAGCTACAGGCTGGTTAGTTTTAACTGAGTCCCTGGAAAGCTGTTTTAGGCGCATGAAGGACAAGAAGTTGATTGGAAATGGCTGTCTTGGATTTATCAAGGACAAATCATTCCTCGCCAATATGGTTGCCTTTTGTGATAAAATTACTAGCTCTGGAGAAGGAGGAAGATGGATGTTACTTCCCTTGGCTTTAGCAAGGTTTTCAGCACAGTCTTGTGTAGCATCCTTGTAGCCAAATTGGGGAGATATGGACTGGACTACATATAGGTGTTGTCCACTACAGCTGGACTACAAGTTGGATGAAAAACTGGCTGGACTGATGGGCTCAAAGGACAGTGGTCAGTGATTAAAGTTTAACTTTAATCAGTTCGGTTTTGAGTGATATTCCTCAGAGTTAATTATAGGGTTGATACTGTTTATCATTTTCATTAATTACTTGGATATTGGATCAGTATGCAAGCTCATCACATTCATGCATGACACTGAGCGGGAGGAAGCAATCCATATGCTGGGAGGTAGGGCTGCTATTCAGAAGGACCTTGACAAGCTGCAGGGCCAGGCTGACCAAATGCTCATGCAGTTCAGGAAAAGAAAATGTGAAGTCATGTATCTGGGACGTATTAAGGTTGTCATGCATCGGAACAGCCTGGGGGCTGACTGGCTCTGTAGGTGTGTACTATGTATGGGGTGACAAGCTGAACATGAGGCAGCAGTGTGCTCTTGTGGTGATGAAGGCTAAAAGCATATATGGCTACATTAGAAAGAATATAGCCTGCAGGTCATAGCAAGTGATTATTCCCTTCTCACCCTTGTGACACCATGTCCGTTTATTCTGTTTTCAGGTCCCCAGTACAAGAGAGAGTCACAAACCAGAGGGAGGGTACTTACAATTAAAGGCCAATAGATTTATCACCTCATTTATTTTGTCATTTTGCTTGTATATTTTCTAACAAGTACAAATGATACAATTCATTCTGATTAAAACAATTTTGCCTTTTTTCTAACTATCTTTAGAAAGCAAAAAGGCTTCAGGAAAAGTCAGTAGAGGCTTCCAGATCTAAATCGAAGATTCAAAACGGAGCAGTCCATTCTACTGATATTAAAGGCCTCGGTACAACAGTAAGTAATCCCCAATTACACTGTTTTATTTTCATTAGTGTGTAAGTGGCTTGGGTTCTGGCTGTATATGTGCTGCTGCTTACTCTTTCTTTAATAATGTTTATGTTGACAAGCTCCAAGTGTGTAAGAAAGAATCTGTATCTCCTGCAAAGCACCACTTCCCCTTCTGACATACCCTTAGACAACGGGTAGTTAGTCAGAATGAGATTCACATCTGCCAATTACTGATAAAAAGTGTGGGCAAGATGGTCCCTGTGGTACTTGACATGTACCTCTTGTGGGACAGCCTTTCATGAAAACCTTGCTGAGGTCAAGACCTCCTTCATTTATTGTTGGGTAAATCTGTCCAATCCCTAACACATTGGTAGAGGTGTCCTTTGTCAGTAAATGTGTTCCTGACTGTCTGCAGATAAGCCACTCATTGCATCTGCACAAAATATTTTTTTTTCTCATTTCTATCAGTTAAGTGAAGTATGAGAAAATAAAAGCCATTGTTAAGATCTTTTTTCGGGCGTAACAGCATATTTAGGTGTTGACTTTTGACAAGCTGGGGTAAGACGTGGGAGAATCTCCATTCCAGTCAGTAACTGCTTTTGAGCTAGCTGGATGATTTCTCTGTAAGCATCACAGCTAAGGAGGATTTTAGGGGGAGGGATAGCTTCTTGGTTGCTTATAAGTTACTCTTATATGTAAGGAGAAACAAGGAAGAAAAAACATGAGGTGCTGTTTTCAAACTTGCACAAAGGCAAGAGATTGTATTATCGTGGGCTCTCTGGCATGAATGAGTAATGACAACTAAGGTGGCTGCATCCTGAAAAAGAAAAGAGGCAGTTCATGTTTGATGTGATGAAGAAAGGAGAATCTTAATAGGAAGCAAGGGGACAGTCTCAGATTTTTATCTAGGATTTCTATCAAATTATCTTTGCCCTAAACTTCTCAAAGATATGGAAGGACACGTCTGTGAATGCAAGATGAAGTGGGCTGGAAAAATGATTTAGTTATGTGCATGTATCAGTGAGACTGTTAATCAGCAATATTTTGCAGAAAGTATCTGAAAAAATGAGATATAAGCATGAATATTCTGGAAATTGTTAGTAGAGAGAAATACATTGTTAGATTTTATTTTAAAGACTTGGACCTCAAGCCAAGATTATTCATTTCTTTGGAGCGAGAGGATTTAACAAGAAAATATCTTCATGGTTCTATAATCAATATTTCAACAACTGTAGACAAAACACAGAAAAGGTTAGTTCATTTTGGAGAATAAGTGCATGAAGAAAATGAACACATCAGCAACATCAGATAAAATTCCTTGGGTACATTGCTTAGAAGAGTTACAAATGACAGATATGGCTGGCAATTTTTTTCATGGAACAATCTTCTTCCCTCCTCTCTGCCAAATACCCTTAGCAGGGAGAGAAGAAAATTAAGGTAAGATGGTTGTTGCAAACCAGTCAAGGTCAAGTAATCAAACATGTGAGCCACATGCACTCAAAGAGTTGCATTGTCTGTTTTAGCAGGTCATGGTTAGAAGATAGAGGTGTCGCTCAGGGATTTTTATTCAAAGACCTGAACCTGTTTGGAATAAAGAGTAGTAATGAGACTGGAAAGTGTATGTCTCTTTCAGTCTTGGAGTTTTCCTGGAGCAGTAGTTATAGGCAATTGCATTCTGAGAGAAACCGGGTCTGTTCCCTTTTTTTTCTTTGAATTATTAAAGTATAGTGAAATTCTGAGGACAAAAACTGTGGCTGATATTATATACAAATCCAAATAACATTGCACAACAAACTTCTGTTGTAATAAAGGCTTGATTTTCTTTTCCTCTATTCATAAGATCAGACATGAAGGCAGAAAAGCAGAGTACATAAAGGTACCTGCTGAAAAAACACTCTGTCTTTTCCTTTGTATTGATGGGAACAGTTTGTGAATTTAGTATAAAGGATAGTTTGAGTGGACCTTGGAAACCTCAGTCTGCATCGCCACCAGCTGAATAATATTTCTGAAAGACAGTTCATGATTTAACTCTCATCTCATTTTAAATGCTAACATGAATGTCAAACAATGGATTTATTTTGTTTTTCAGATTGGATCTGGTCGCTTAGTAACTGTCAAAAGTACACCTCCTCAGTTAACTGGAGGGCCACTGGCTGTTACAGACCTTGCTCTTAGAAAGCTCTCTGTTTGTGAAGGAGCCTTAAAAAAGATCAAAAGAGTTAAAACTTTGGACTCAGTCAAGAAAGGTTCGATACCTGTAGAATAGATAGTGTTCTGAACAGTGCTTTTAATATTTTAGTTAACTGTATGTATATTTTAGATACAAGATAAAATCTGTTTGTAATGCTTTGATAAATTGCACAGAACACCTTGAGCGTAAAATTATATTTTGCCTCAACTAATACAAACATGGAGATGATTTATTAATAAAGTACCCCGTACAGTATGGTACAAAGGTATGTTGAGTCTAATAATTTTGTGTGCTAGTGTCAGGTTACCCTGACCCACTATCAGTAGGTCCACTATTTAGATTTCCATCTCTTATTGACACATTCCACACATTGCAGTTTAAGTATCTCTTCCTTTGAGCAGGGTGATGAACCTTCACATAAACACATTCAGTTCTTCATTTTCCCGGATACCATACCTACGTGGTTTTTGTCCAAGTCCATTTTGTTTCTTGAATTGCCGCCTTTAGCATCAGGAGTTCTGACTTCTGTTCTCTCAGTTTTCATCTAAAGACTCACTCAGAAGCTTGCCTGTGCCAACATTTTCTCCGAGCCTGTTGGAGAGACATGCTGAAATGTCCTGCTCCTCAAGGGTTTCTCACAGCTCTTGAACTGATCTTACTGTTCTAATTATTTCTTGGGTTATTACACACACTGTCTCCAATAAGAACTCATCCTCTTCCACCCTAGCACCTCTAGAATACCAACACAAACTTGTGAGCAGCAGACCTTTTTGTAGATGACTCAGTTTCTAAGCTATTATCTCCTTTCCTAACTTGGGCAAAGCCAGGATTTGCTATATTACAATAGAGCAAGATTTCCTGAGGCTGTTACTTCATTTTAGAACCAGTTGCTATCCAGTGCTATGGCATAAATTGCTGTGACATTGCAAGGGGTTCTGTGACATACAAGCTCTGGCACGTCGTCTGTCATTTTTGCCTGTAAGCAACGTTTTGAGAAAAGTACAAGCTTTCACTTTGTTAAATGCCAACTTGAAAAATTGAAATAAATTTGAGCTAAACAGGTAGAACTCCGTTTCCAACTCCCTTTTTTACTTTGTGAAAGAGGGATAGGGGGAGGTGTGTGTGTATAAGCGTGCCTTAAAAATCTGTTTGTCCTTGTAACAAGACATAGCAGTGCTGGCATTAAAAATGAAGGCAGAGATTTTTGTTTAAAAATTGTCTACTTAAACTCTACAAAAAGGAGAACCCAAAGAAAATTATGAAATAAAACAAAACAGCCCTATGAAATGGTACTTAAACTTTAGAGAAATCTCCACATGTTTAGTTTCCAAAGATCAGAAGCATTTTCTTATGGGCAGGTCTGTTAGACATTACATTGTAGAGTAAGACAGTCATCTAGTACTTAAAGCTAGAGAAATTAAATCAACTATGCTAATTTAATTTAATTTTTATGCTGGCCCTTTGCTAACTGATAATTTTTAAGTATAATCTGGTTTCATTATGACTTTTTTTTCCCAAAATTATCTGCATAAAGTTTAAGTATGTTTTATTAAACAAGCCTGTATGTGTATTTCTTGACTGCCTGCCAGAAAAGTAAGCTAAGGTATATACAGATTATCTAACTAAAGTCCTCTGTGTCAAGTAAAGTCTTGCTCATTTATTTATGTTTCTATTTCTCTCTGACAACTCTTCAGCAGCTATGCTGCTTTATTACTGTTTTAGAGAAAATGAAAATACATCTACACACTGGGACCACAACAAATATGCTCCATTGTCTTTTCACAATTAAAACCAAACAATAAATATTTGACTAGAACAAAGACTGTGACATTTAGAGTTTTTTTTATATGCTTGCATGTATGTGAATGTGTGGGTGACTCCTTACTACTGGCAGCAAGGCACTGGCCCATTTTTTCCAAAAAACCATACAGGACTCATGCAGGTCCTTCCAATTTCTGAGCAAAAGCTACAGCAGCACAGTGTAGCCAAGGTATGGATATAAAAGATCTTTTAACTGGAAATCAGTTTATATTTATGCTTATGTAAAAACTTAAATCAGGCACAAAGTGAGCCCCACAGCATTCCTCCCCCGACTGCATTGTGCTTCTGCTACAGACACTCTGATGTTGCAGGCAAGTAGCTGCAAATGCTCTTGTTAATTGTAATAAAGACTGGAGAAGGAAGGAGATGGAATTTCCCAAAATGCTTACATTTGTACTGTATAAATGAATACTAACACAAGGCTTCACAGCAGCATAGGCAGCATTTGATTTTGCCAGACAGCCATGGACCGCGGTCTGGCTGTCAGGGGGGGAACCCAAGAAAACTGGGCTTGCTGTTCCTGCTGTAACCCAGGGATGGAAAGAGAGGGAGTGCTGAGGAGGAAAAGACCATCCCAAGACTGGTGGAGGAAAAGACCATCCCATTCACTGTCAATCCCTCTTGTAGAGACCCCAGGAGTAGCCAGCTGGCTTTCCATGGCTCTGTCATAGACAAAACAGGTATGTCCATCTGGAATTTATTTTGCTGCTGCTGCTTATGGTGCTGTGTTCCTGTTGTTCACGATGACCTGCCCCTTTGGCAGACCCTGCAGGGTGACCATGGCAATAAAGCGTTCAGGCATTCTGGAGCCAGTTATGGTGGATGCTAAGCACTTTTGTCTCCTATAGAAAACTAATTAAAACAACAACTCTGAGGAAAGATGGCACTGTTAAAACTGCATGGGATACCTTGTTCTGGTATTCAATAAAAAGATCACTAATATAGGAAACATTACCTTTAAAATGTTATTACAGTTTCACACTTCTGTAGGTGATGAATAAAGTTATTCGTAGGTGTGAACAAGGGGAATTATTTATCTGGTTTATGACAGTTAAAACACCTTATTTGTTGCAAATGCGACACAATTACACAGCTTTGTAAACTGGATATTGCTGGAACAGATTAGATGATGGCTCTCAAATAGCTGCTCATCATGATGTATCAGTTCCTGAAACTGCTGGGTTTGGGTGTGTCATAACTCCCTCTCTTTGCTCAAAAGAAAAGGTGTATTTAAAGTATTTTTTGTATCAGGAACTTACAGTGATATTCATGGGTAAGAGAAATTTCTCACTACTTTTGTACCCTCTCCAGAATACTGTAGGAGAAGTATTTTACAAAATCCAGTTCAGTATTGTATTTACCTAAATGAACATTTACAATTCTATGAGAATTGTTGGATATTTTACAAAATATATATGAGCTAGGCATTATGTGGGATGGATTTCTTGTTACTTATGAAGGTTTATGTGCTGTTACTGTGTAAGTACTGTTTCCTACAATAATTAAACGCGATTGGGATCTCATAAAAGGCTACAACACAACAGGGACTGAACAAGCTGCATTGCCCAAGAAGTAAAGCAGAGAACAGTCAGCATCTCTGAGTGTTCCCATTTGTTCTCAGGCTTCCTGTGCTCAGGAGAAATGGATTAACTAGACGGTTGATCTCCCTGAATCACCTTACCCATGGTAGGTTGTTTCTTATAATGGGAGCAGTAGTCAAGCCAGTCTCTCCCTCTTTCAAACCACTTGATGCACGGGTCTCTTCTCAGCTGTGACGTTGCCTGCTACGACAGGGATGGACTGTATCACTTCATTAATCTGTATGAATGTGTACATAACGAGCAGTCTTGTGTAAAGTACTGTTCTTAATGTAACGTAGTAGTGGTTTTGCAAATAGAATCATAGAATCATAGAATCGTAGAATCATTAAGGTTGGAAAAGACCTCTAAGATCATCGTGTCCAACCATCAACCCAGTACCCATGCCCACTAAACCATGTCCCAAAGCGCCACATCCACACGTTTTTTGAACACCTCCAGGGATGGTGACTCCACCACTTCCCTGGGCAGCCTGTTCCAATGCTTGACAACCCTTTCGGTGAAGAAATTTTTCCTAATATCCAATCTAAACCTCCCCTGGCGCAACTTGAGGCCATTTCCTCTCATCCTATCACTTGTTAGTTGGGAGAAGAGACCAACACCCGCCTCTCTACAGCCTCCTTTCAGGTAGCTGTAGAGAGCGATAAGGTCTCCCCTCAGCCTCCTCTTCTCCAGGCTAAACAACCCCAGCTCCCTCAGCCGCTCCTCATAAGACCTGTGCTCCAGACCCTTCACCAGCCTCGTCGCCCTTCTCTGGACACGCTCCAGCACCTCAATGTCCTTCTTGTAGTGAGGGGCCCAAAACTGAACACAGTATTCGAGGTGCGGCCTCACCAGTGCCGAGTACAGGGGCACTATCACCTCCCTACTCCTGCTGGCCACACTATTCCTGATACASGCCAGGATGCTGTTGGCCTTCTTGGCCACCTGGGCACACTGCTGGCTCATGTTCAGCCGGCTGTCGACCAGCACCCCCAGGTCCTTTTCCACCGGGCAGCTTTCCAGCCACTCTTCCCCAAGCCTGTAGCGTTGCCTGGGGTTGTTGTGACATATAACATGCTAATAGACAAGAAATAACATGCTAATAGACAAGAAAGTGACTACTATTCAGACCTTGCTGCATAGAAAAATACTTTAATCAATCCATAGCCTAGACTAAGCAGTGATCAAATACAAAGTTTAGACTGCACAGGACATTACAACGAGCATAATCCTTCCCTTTAGCTTGATGTCACACTTTTTTGCAATTCTTAAATGTAAAGTCGATTATATGTGCAAGACACTGTATAAAATATGTTTGTTGACATTTTCTCCATTCCTTAGCGTATAAAAATATATTGGGTTTCCATCAAAATTAACTTTTACAAAAGAGAATTATTGGAAAAGATGAGCCTCTACACTGGTTCAGACTTACAGGCTTACCTGAGAGAACAAACATGTTGACTCAAAACACAAAAACATTCACACATGCAGAGGAAAGAAGGCAACCTTGGTAGACTGCAGGACAGGAAAGCAAAAGTGACAATGTGGGAGCTCACATACTTATCAGTTTAGCAGTGATTAAGTACTTTATACAGAGGAAAAAAAAGGTTCAACCATGCCAATGGATTTGTCTAAGCATCTACAGTACATGCTGTGCTTTTGTGCTCCTTCATTTTGATGTTGCCTTGCTGAGGTATCTTCATTTTTTCCCCTTTTGGCCTAAAATGGGTTGGTGAAAGCGGACCCTGCAAGATTATGAAAGAAAAGTAGTTATTTTCCGAGCAATATGGTTAGGAATGCTAGGATTGATCTCCAAGTTCAGTCTGGAAACCTAAAACATCTGACTCGGTACATCAGGAAAAAGTCTATTGCCGAGGAGAAAGGAAGCACACACATCTAGGATTGGTTAATAAGATATAAAGCCAGTCACTTACATGATGACCAGACCATGATGACTAGAATTTGTCACTGATGATTCACAGTGACCACAAGATCACATTATGTGTCAATAGTCTTAATGGGAAGAACAGGGTTCAAGCGGTCAGGGATTTGAGCTTCCCTTCTCACAGAGGGATGATTCCCCAAAGTTGAGACTGAAGTCCAAATAGCAGGAAACTTTTAGTATTGTAACGTCATTTATATGCACACAGTGATAAACAGAGAATGCAGCAGCCATTTCCACACACTCCCACATGCATACCCGACATTTTTTATACTTTATTAAATATAGAAATGTAGTAGCCTAACTACTTTTGACTCATGTATTGTGAAAGAAGCTACCATTGAAAGATGCAAATACTTTTGACAAGGAGAAACAGAAAATTGCAGATGACTATATTGAGTTGTCTAGACAATCAAGGACAAGGATGGAACAGTGGTTCAGTTTAATGTTAGTACATAACAGACCAACACCATATCCTGTAGTTACCTTCTAAAGTTCTATGTGAGTATGTGGAAGAATATTTGGGAGACATTAATTGTCTTCTGCCCATTCCATGGGATCTTGAGAGCACACAGTCTACATACATATCCCAGAAGTTCTGGGCTAAATCATTGAAGAGTTCATTGTGCTTGGGCTTAGGGGATTCCTTTAGGAACATCATGAAGTCCCAGAGAGCAATGACCGTATCTGCTACCTTGAGTTTCTTCATTTCCACCAGCCCATGGGACGACACCTCCCAGCACTGATGGTCAATCTGACCCAGGCTTGGAGGAGTTTCTTTTTGATAGTCTAGATTGGCATAAACCAAATTCAGTATGAATATACAGCCCAGCTGAAGATACCACCTTCTTTTCCATACAAATTCCATACTCCAAGAAGATACCTGAAAGAAAGTGTATAAAAATCACAGTGATTCTGCCATTATGTAGTTCATTCTCACATAACTTTCAAGGATACCTCAAGAGATGAGTTATGCTTTGTGGTTCTGCATAATACTTAATTCTTACAGAACAATATTTCTTATCAAACAATGGAATAAATACCAGTCAATGAACCCTAACGCTGGAGCTAGGTTTGCACCTAGAAATTGTTAATGCTGTTTAGAACATGAAAACCTGAAGCAGAAAGTTTGAA
Organism: Oceanodroma leucorhoa; assembly: GCA_030449065.1. Classification (NCBI taxonomy): domain Eukaryota; kingdom Metazoa; phylum Chordata; class Aves; order Procellariiformes; genus Oceanodroma; species Oceanodroma leucorhoa. The sequence goes on from JASVER010000070.1 coordinate 926,973, forward strand.
GTGATCGTAGCCTATGTCAGAACTGATCCTTGAGCTCAAGACTTCTTCCCTTAAACTCCTGTGCTTAGATCATCAGTAAAATCAGATTAATAGCAGATTCTGAAAGAATCTTAGTGGTATGCTATTTTAAATGACTGCAAACAAGTAACAGAGTTATAAATAGCCAGTCTTTCATGGAACAGTCCAACTCAGAAAGGTGGTACTGAAGGAACAGTAAACCAGACCATTACACTGTATTGGATGAGCGTAGGCAAGTTATGAATGCATTCAGTAGCTGTTGCAAGACCAGAAAAAGGCATGTTCCTTTCTGGCTTACGTTAGAAAATTAAGCAAACTTTTGGCACAGTTATTTCTAGCATATATGCAAAACACAGAACCTATCTGGAGAACCGGAGATGGAAAGAGTAATAACACAGGAGGCATAATGAGAACTTCAAATGCTACAGAATATGTAGTCATTATTATACATGGATTCCCTCTGGGAAAGCTGCAGTTTTCCTATGATGCATATTCCATATGCTTGAAGCAGGTTTAGACAGAACATTACTAAAACACCTGATAAATTTTTTTTCAGTCCTTCCTATCAAGATAAAGTGCAGTGGAGGAGAGTAAACATAGAGGGGAAAACAAACCAAAAAGAAGACAAGTGAACACATGAAGAAATCTGAAGAAAAAGATGACAGTCAAGACTCTCAGATAGTGCCCCTTATTTTGGTGTCCTAAATCAATTCCATGTCAAATAGTTGGTGCCATGCTCACTCCCACAGTTTCCAATCCCCTTGCCAATTCAGAATGTAAAATACAATTACAAAATGATGTGAGGCTTTGTGCAGCTACAAGGCAATGTTTTCGGCAACTGTCCAAATTTTACTGGGAACTTGGCCAGAATTGCAGGGGTGCTCTCCCACTCAGAATACCTTCGGGCAGTGGCAATATGACAAGTTAGTCTATGATGTCTTCAAAGTGTTAACACACTGACGTCCTCTCTGCAACTCCTAGTGATGCAATTAAAGAGAGGATAATCCACAGGTAATACAACATATAGTGAACTGTCTATAAGAAGACAGAGTTGAGGTGACACCATGGAGTTCACACTCATACCAAGCTGGGTCAGGAGACAGGACAGCTTGAAACTGGCCCTTTTGCTGTGGCCTCAGGGTTCTGGGATGATTGTTAGTTTGAACGTGCCATTACACTGCTGCAGCCATCTGAGGTCCCTAAACTCATGTATTCCTTTACTTCACCTTCAGGACTCAAGGGAATGGGACAGACAGATACACCCCAACCCAAATCCTTTCTAAAACTTCACTTGCTAGCTGCATTTCAGCAGGCAGCAGGATTACCTGCCTCAGCATCCCGAGAGCTTATGAATATGCATTAAAGTTTCTCTTCCTTGGGTTGTTAGATGTGCTGGTTTTGGCTGGGATAATTTTCTTCATAGCAGCTAGTATGGGGCCATGTTTTGGATTTGTGCTGGAAACAGTGTTGATAATACAGGGATGTTTTCGTTACTGCTGAGCAGTGCTTACACAGAGTCAAGGCCTTTTCTGCTTCTCACCCCACCCCACCAGCAAGTAGGCTGGGGGTGCACAAGAATCTGGGAGGGGACACGGCTGGGACAGCTGACCCCAACTGACCAACAGGGTATTCCATACCATATGACGTCATGCTCAGCACATAAAGCTGGGCGAAGAAGAAGGAAGGGGGGGACATTCGGAGTGATGGTGTTTGTCTTCCCAAGTCACCATTACGCGTGATGGAGCCCTGCTTTCCTGGAGAACCTGCCTGCCGATGGTAAGTAGTGAATGAATTCTTGTTTTGCTTTGCTTGCGTGCACGGTTCTTCCTTTCTCTGTTAAACTGTCTTTATCTCAACCCACGAGTTTTCTCACTTTTACCCTTCTGATTCTCTCCCCCATCCCACCGGGGGTGAGTGAGCGAGCGGCGGCGTGGTGCTCAGTTGCCAGCTGGGGTTAAACCATGACATTAGAAAACGGGCTCCAGCAAACAAGCAGGGATGGAAATGCTTCTCTTCTCACTTCCACTTCACTAGGCACCAGCATTTAGAGGAAGGACACGTTAGCAAATTAGCTACAAAGTAGGAAAACGGCAGCCAGGAAGCCACCAACATTTTGAGTTGTTTTGATTTCATATTTTAGTCCAGCTAAAAACTAAAATGCTAAAGGTCCATTTGAGCCCCTCAAACAGGAGCAGGGACCACAACAAGCCTCATAGAGACTTTGAATTAATAACTCCTACTATTCAGTACAAGACAGATGAGTTTCACAAAGGCAGTAACTAAAGAGCCACAGTAGAAGTTATACTTACAGCGTTTCTGTGATGAGATGAAAAACAGTAGCCTTGAAACAACACTAGTCGGTCAATTGGAGAAAAAGAAATTCCCGAACGGGCTGCAAGCTGCTGGATGCTCCCGAACGGGCTGCAAGTGCCCGGCAGCTGCTGGATGCTCCGAGGATGCCGGGATTACACTGCCCGGGGACGACTCTGCCACTGGGAAAGCAGCAGCGGCAGCATGAACTCAGGTCAGTGGGAAAGGCGGGAGCTGTGGCTGTGGCAGCCCCACCTCTTTCTGCAGCAGGCACTGTCAGCCCAGCCGGGCTGGGGTCTCAGCTGGAGAGACTGCCTTTGTATGGGTGGGTGGGTGTGTTTGGGGAGGGAAGGCGAGAGGCAGAGGGCTCTTAGAGGGACAAAAATACAATGGATAGCAAATCTTTCTCCAGATCAGTAACATGAACGCTGTCCCCATTTTATAAACCCAGGTTTCCACCCGCAATCCTGTCTGCCCACCAGAACATACACCCATCAGAGACAACATTTCAAAATAATGGAAAACAGACGTACAGCCCAGAATTTATAGGCACAATGTGTACCCACTATTGCAGTTCCCTTTTTGTAGAAACTCCCTGACTTGAGATCGATTTTACACTATTTTTTAAAACCTCCCATAACTTGGTTGCCAGGGAGGTTTTCGATGCCTTTTTATTTGTACATGACAACATCCCCTCCAGAGGCTGGGGCCAGCGCCCGCACTGCGCGCTGGAGTTCACGTCCCACGCCTTCCAGCCAGCAGCAGCCCAGCTGTGCCAGGGGTTAAAGACTCTTCTTTTCTGGTGTTATGTTTCTGGCCAGTTATTTTCTGTGCTAAGGAACTAGGCTCACGTTTAGAAGAGCTCCATTTCCTCTGAGAGAGAGAAGCATACGAAGGAGCTTACTTAGATTTCTAATTATTTCTTCCATACATGTTCTTACGATACACCAGTTGTGATGTCTCATCAGATACTGAAGTGTAAGACCGAAAATTAGAGAGATTCTTGTTCCAGCTGCTGTGGATTTTCCATGTGTCTATATGTTGTGGGTTAACGAAGCCAGACCCAGTACATTATGTAAAATAACTTTTATATCCTGCTAGCAAAATGAGGTTAAAACCACCGTTTTCATTGACAAGGGCGTCAGGGAGCCCAGAGCATTAACATTTGTAAAAGGCCTTAAGATCCTTTGATGGAAGATGATCTATTAGTGCAAAGACTGCTCCTAAGGGCAAACTTCTTTCCATAAATTTGCAATTCTGTTTCTCCCTCAGTCCTCACAAATCCACACTCATCGAGCTGGATTTCTGGACCCTATTCTAGATATCTGTTGTGCCTAATTCAGGACAGGTTGCCCAAAATTGAATTCTACAAGGATGAGGATTATTAGAGCTATCTTGTCTTACATAATTAAAGCTTGGATTTCCCAACTTGTACCTTCAAATCATCTCTTCGATCACCAAGGAAAATGGATTTGGTCATATTCTGAAATGCAGACTATTTTTGAAAGAACTCCTCATACATTGCATACATGCTTTTTAAACTCTCCAAGGAGACTTTCACTTTCAAGGAAGGTCATCAGTCTTTCACCTTCAAAGGCACTAGAGTGTATTCAAAGTCTGTCAAAGTAAAAACATCAGCAGCCAACATCATTAAACTTGAAGCATTTTTGCAAAGACACTGAAATTCTGTGCTTCCTTCTAACCTGCTGTGGTTTGATGTCATTATAACGCCGTATGTAGCTGCTTCTCTTTATGTCACAAATTCCTACAGCTCGGGATATGCAACAAAATCAGTTATGAAAAATGGCAAATCGATCATGCCTCAGAAATGGTTCAGGATTCCTGTGCCCACTTCTGCACTAAAGGATTGGATCTGAAACACTGAAGTGCCCCACTTCACTGGTGTCTCATTGCAGCTCATCACTGTGCAAGGGAAGAGGAGTTCATAACCTGAGATCTACTGCTTAAGGGATGTCCCAGCCCTTTTCCTATTGCATATAATGGAAGGAAGTTGTTTTACTTTCTCCTTACCTACTGAAGACTGGAAATGGCTCTCGCCAAGAGAAAAAGGCTGGGAGCTCCTGTGGCCCCGAGCCAGTGGTACCACAGTGGTACTTAAAACCTAAAAACAAGTGCTCTGAATGTCATCGCTCTGGTGACTGCCTCACAGAAATTACGTCTTTGTAAAGGCTGTTCGAAGGTTCACAGCAAATGTCAGGTATCGGAGGCACTGGCAAGACTTGGGCTCCCCCACAGCTTTGCTCCTTCTCTTTAAAAACAGAAAATTTCAAAAGGCTACTGTTCAAAGGACAATGAAAATGCTGCATCCGGCACACAGCCGCAAATCACTTCACTCTGCAGCACCGGGTCCATGTAGAAATCAAACCCCACTGAACCTACGCACAAAACCAACAGCTCTCTTCAAGGTGTGTATACAGTTCGACATCGGTGACTCTTCTGTATGAGATGTTGCCTGAAGGAACGTGGTCTGCTCTACAGCAGGCTGAAGTAACTAAATTGCAGCTGCTCCTTTCTTGAATTCAAGTGTCACTCAACAGCTCAGGACTGTAATTTAAACTTTATTTTTCTGTGCAGTACATATTACCACATATGAAAAATAATGTATCCAGAATTGTGATGTCTGAAGCACTTAAGCATGTAAAACTGGTAACAGTCCCAGTTCCAGAGAACCTCCTCTCTCTAAAGGAAGGCACGGCTGATGAGAACATAGGACAAATATGTAGTAAAATTGGGTCTGTCAGAGTTTCACAACATGCTTTGGTGGAACAAAACATGACAGGAACAGCCTGTTCTTTCCAGTGGAAATGTAGTAATTTCTGTCATGAAAACAATGTATACAGTACTTAAAGGCAAATACAAACCTGCTCTGAAATGACAACATTCAGAATAACTAGCTATCTTCTGGAAGCCTTGCCAGCTAAGCAATGTAAACACTGTTTCAAAATCTTGTTTCAAAAAAATAAGCCATGTTTGAACGTACACAGCTATATGGCAGAAAACATCTGGAAGACTGGAATATAGTTAGCTTATCTCTGAACTCTTTGTATCATTGAAAGGAGCTAAAGCTGTATTAGCTGTARTTACTCCTTGAAATTCTAAAGCCGCATTCATAACCAAGGAGATGAAAGCATTAGGAAGGCTGTACAAGGAACCCACCTTTAAGAAAGCTCCTTCATATCATTAATCAAAATAGCTTTCAGTAAGTTTTCAAGTTAAGAAAAGCTTTCCCTCTTCTTGTTTGCTGTATGCACTATCAAATTTACTAGCGTGATTAATCTCACAGTGAAACAGCCAAAATTTCAAAGGCATTTAAAGGCATATAAAGAAGAGTGGGTAGTTCCATAGCTGCTTGGCCACTGCATCAATTCCTTCTTGTCATTTCACTCCCATTTAAAACATCTAGGTGTAGTAGCACAGCATACTGGTGCAAACACAGTGATTCCATTCTACTCCAACAGCCACTGACAGCATCCCTTTTCTTCATCCTACAGATTTATTTTTATTACGCTCCTCTTGCTTTACCTAATCACCATTCTTAATCTTAAAATGAGGTATTGCCAGAACACAACTACAGAAATCAGAATGCTAAGGAACAGATTTTTCTTAGGAAAATCCTTTCAAATAAAAAATTCTCTTTTTAAAGTGCCACCTCACTATGTTCTCTTAAGAATCTATTTATGTGAAAATTCTTTGATAATATCTAAAAATTCACCTCCTCAAGTGAAAATGGTTCTGAAGGCCGACTTTCATATTTCATTTTCCCTTATGGTATTACACATCTTTGTCAGTCAAGCACTGAGGGATCAACACCTATGGGAGAATGCCACCTGGAACAAGGATGAACCCATGAATTTAAATTGAGAGAGATCAAAATTATTAGTAACTAATAATCCTGCAGGATGTTACATGACGTTTCTAGGATGGAAGTACCATGAAGACAGACACCGGTCATGTTTATTAGGTAAGTATTGTTACTACATTTCCATTTCAGAACAGGTAAGGTCAAAGAAAGTCAATCTGTGATCATCTTCATAAAATCTAACGTACCTGAAAGTCACATAAAAGCTTGGGTTGTAGGTAAAAGCCCTTAAAACCAGAGACCCTGTGCACGTACTTGGGAAAGCAGATTTTTTTTTTTTCAGCTGATGACTAAATATAAATGTGATTTAGAGAAAAATTGTGTTGTGTTCTCCATTCTGCAGGGGTTCAGAAAAAAATCCAAACATGCAGCATATGCAATGTGTAAACCCACAGACTCCAGCACAGCCATTTCACACAGTAAGCTTTATGAGATGGGATTAAAGAAAAAAAGTGGCTATTTCTGTGATTTTGAGGGTTTTAATTGACAACCAAACTTAGGCAAAATAAAATGTTTCCCTCAAAATTCTTCCAACATCGATAGTTTTTCAATATCATGAGTTTTGAACTGGTGTACTTCAGCTTATTCGTTTTATTATTGCCGTTGAGGTACCTCCATCTAGTGGCACTTTATTGTACTGAAGAGCGTATCCTTGGCATTGGTTAAATCTCTTCTTAGAATTTTTTTTAAAAATAAAACTGTAAAAGTAATACATCAATTTTTTAGAACATTTGGACCTTGGATATATTGGTGTAGTTATTTCTTTCAACTACAAAGACCTTTATGCCAGCTTCCCAGCATTGCAATGAACCGTTGTGTACATGTTCAGAAAGGCAAGGAAAGAAAATTGAATTGCATTTTTTAATTATTTTGACTCTACTTTAAAATAAAGCTATGTTGCTAAAATATTTCAGCTTAATTTTTAAATATTTCCACCGAAGTTAGTTCTTATCTAGACTGAGAAAAACAGCACATAAAGTACAAATTTCAAAAAACAGCTGCTAGAAGCTTTAAAATTGTTGTGGAAAGAGATTTTATGGCTTCTTCTTGTTAGAGTTGATGACAGCGCACTACCTAGCGATTTATATCATGAGAGAAAAGAAACAGAGTGGTAAAACCATGATTTGATGTAGCAGTCCCCTTGTGATTTTCAAGCTATCATATACAAGTACTTGAAGTACACAATGAGAACAGAAAGAGCAGGAACTGAAGCATTACTTAGCATGAAACTCAGAATATGCATTGACTACATATAAATCAGTTTGGAGAGTTTTAAAATGCTATCAGCCTTTTRTATGACTGAACTGTAGATACCTCTGTGACTACACATCTGCACACTCTTACGTAAACAGGATTCACTGATGATACAGAATTGAGTCACCCTCTGCATCACTGATTAGCAGCATCTGAAGTAAAGAACTAACAGAGCGATGTTCTATGATGAGGCTTGACAGTGAAGTGCTCACAGCCCTGTTACTTCAGTTCAAGTATGGCACACCCACTAGTGACTAAACAGCCAACACAAATCAGAAGAAAAAGATGATACAATCGGTGCTGCCCTGGCAAAACAGTGCCTCTTCAGGTGACCAGATACATTTTTGAAGCAAAGTGTTTAGATAATAACCCATCTAAATATCCTCAAACTTCAGAGTTTTAAATTATTCAGTTTCAGTAATTTTTAGCATCCCGCATGTGTGATCATGTACTTACTTACTGGTATAAAAGGTTCCAGAAAATGCACAATGGCACATTTCAAATGAAATGTTACTTAATTCCCTGCTAGTATGAGCTTGTTGGCATGAGCTTGCTCAGTGCTGAAGTAAGTCCACTGTTATGTCAACTCACAACATACATAGGAGACCAGTTTTTCTTTATTTCTCTTTTTTGAGGTTGAGTTGTGGATTGATTACATGAGTTGAATTAACATTAGTTAGTAGCTCTGCTGGCATCTCTGGACCAGTCTACACATTAACCTGTTGTTGGATTTGACCTCCTGCTGTGTGTTAAGGAAGTTCAACACACTGAATATCAGGCTCTGCTTAGTCGACAAGCTACAGACCCCACTGCCCTCAACAGTTGTAACGATTCAACAGTACTAAATTCAGACAGTATGCATCGCAAAAGCAGAACAAAGCATGAAAACACAGGGTAATTTCACATATACTTGTATTGGTACTCAAGGAGAGCTCAGGGCCTATGACTTGATCCTTGAAGAACTTTGCTGATAACCTTCTTGCCACCTGCAACTTCCCTGCGCTTTCTTCATCTCACTTAAAAGTTTTTTTGCTTATCTCCTTTCTATTCTTTTCTATATAATGCCAACATCATACGCTTTACTGAGTCACAGTAGTACGATCTAACTTTTGCATATATAAGGACTTCTGAACCTCGCCTACTATTCAGATCGGACTGACAACTCCTTCCCATATTATGAACCATAAATCTGGACAAAATGTTCTGCTATTTGTACTACGCATTTGCATGGTAACACAGAACAGAAAGGTCCTCCTGAATGATAGGGCCTAGTTCCCTGCCGCTACAGAAAGCTCTGTTGTACAATCGCCTCATAAATTTATCAAGCGCCATATAAAACCAGASATATTTTTGCTCCCACTAATTCCACGGAAAAGCTGTTTCAGAATTGGATTGCTGTAATGACTAGAAACATTCTTGTAATTTCCTGATATATTTATTAATGAATAGTACATATCTGTTTGTTCTTGTGTCAACATTGCCCTGCAAATTTTTTTTTTAAATGGTTTTCATCCTTCATGTTTACTTTCCTGATATATTTATAGACAGCACTCGTATCTCCTCTCTGGTTTTGTTTTATTGAAGTAAACAAGCTGAGCCATCCTAAAATCTGTTTGTACGAAAGGCTCTCAAGCTCCCCGGTGATGTGCTTAACCTCCCTCTACCCCTCTTTCAGTTCAACCTTAGCTCAGCTATAGAACAATTAATCAGAAGTTTTCACAGTACCCCAAATGAGATTTCACCAGGGCCTTAAACAATTACATTAATACCTCCCTAAATGAAAATACATCTCCTGAGATACTCCCTGTACTTATGATGATTCCTAAGTATGTATCATTACCAGATTTCATCAGTATGCTCTTACTGATTTTTATCAGGGCTACTACAAAAAATATCAAATAAGACCATCCTAAAACCAACCCTCTGAAGCCTGACATCTTCCTTTTCAACCTTATTTTGTGGCTATGTCACTTCACAGTTTCTCTCCTAAACCCCATATTCTCATTCCTTCCCAGGTGATACCATATCAAATGTTTTATCAATAAGGTATCGATATGGCAAATTTGAGTTTTTCCAAAGCTTTGCATGAGATTGAGACCAGGCTTCGGGGCCTGTGGTTGGCCAGGTCACTTTTCTTCTTTTAAAAGGGAAGCAATTACAGTCCAGGTTCAGCCCACCTAACTTCAACAGAGAGAGACGGGGATCCACAGGAGGCCATTCCTGAAGTGGCTTGTCCTCTGGAGACACCTCTCACCACTGAGTACAGAGGGAGTCTCAGCCAACAAGCTTCTCAGCTAGGACCCCTCAGTTAAATGCCTCACGTACAAGGGCAGGCCCACGTTTGCTATTTTCCAGTCATCTTATAACATTCTTAACAGATCTGTTCAAAACACTTGCTGCTAGTTTTTACGTATCACCCATTTCAGAACTGCAGATGTAGTCCCCATGATGTGAAAGCATGACATGGAGTTTTGCATTTTTTGCAATTCACATGATCCATCTTGTTCTGCCATTCACATGATCCATCTTGCCTTTCTCCACGTGGTGAAACTGCTTTGGCACTGAGGAAAGGCATACTTTGAATTTGGGGGATTTAACTTAGGCTCACTAGACGACAGTCACGTCTCCTGCTCTCCCATTTATATCACTGAAAAATCTTCTGCTCTAAAAATTCTGTATGAATATAAGCATGTCCAGTTGGTAGAAATTAGAAGTATTTTTAGCTGAAACAGAATATGTAGTTTACGATTGGTAAAAATAACATCGGACAGCAGAAAAAAGCAGGTCAGTAACAGTCAACAGAGTGAAAAGCTTTTGAATGTATTTTTTCCATGCATGTAGGTGGAAAGAAAAGCTTCATAAAGGGGACTAAGGCCTTTTAAAAATACTACTAAAAACTCCCATGGAAAATGACACTTTGAGACAAAAATAAAACATTTCATACTGTAGTATCTTCTAAAATTGTACTCAATTGAAGTATGTTATTTTATTCATTCATCATGATCATCAAAAGCCATCAGGAGTAATCATTCTGAATGACAGCTACACTTCTTCTGTACCTTCTTCTGAACAACACAGTTGCAAAACAAACAGTTTCCTTTTTTAAGTCAGAGGGAGAAATGTGGGTCAGCTGAAAAGCACAGGATTAGGAATTTGGATTTTTTATCCATTCTTCCCTGATTTCCTTTAATTTTTTTTTTTCCCTAATTTATGTCTAAAATTTTAGCAAATTGAAGGTTCCTTTACCCTAATTAACTAATGACTATGTAGAACTATATATAGGTAGGTTTTTTAAATGCAAGTATTGGCCTAACTTTTATACCGTACAAAATAAAGCAAAATTACAGAAAACATAAAGACCAAACAACAATACACAGAAGAATCTAACTATTTTACATATATTTTGTAAATCCAGTTTTGAAATCTGGTGTCCTAGGCCATGAAGCAACTAAGAAACAAAACTAACAAACAACTAACAAAAACAAATTTACATTCTTAAAATGGCACTGGACAACACTCACTTGCTGTGATACATCCTGGATACTGCTTAAATGTTCTGTTGGGCCATTTAGCATGCATATGGCACAACAGTGTTTTCTAAATTGTTTTTCTATTACGTAACAGATAAAACCTGTTGTTGAACTTAGTAATTTTTAGTATTAAATGACTGTAAATGGTAATGATTCTCATCAGGTAGCTAACACCTGCAACTGAGAATGTATGACCCTGTGGAAAGGCTATAAGAAGGAATAGAATAATATTTACTTTTTCATGAGGATTTGTGCTTTAAAGAAAAAGCCACTGAAAATATGCTCATATTGTCTGAAAAATACTTATCTACAAAATAAAGACTTGTGAAAGAACTAACTTGGAGGCATTTTTTCATCAATTTTACCCTTCTGGCCTTAGTAATGTCATGATTTACAAAATAATTTCTCATTTGTGACCATTTAAGAAATGCAGAGCAGTATAGGCCTTATATAACAGAACAGGTCTTATGAGGAGCGGCTGAGGGAGCTGGGGTTGTTTAGCCTGGAGGAGGCTGAGGGGAGACCTTATCGCTCTCTACAACTACCTGAAAGGAGGCTGTAGAGAGGCGGGTGTTGGTCTCTTCTCCCAACTAACAAGTGATAGGACGAGAGGAAATGGCCTCAAGTTGCGCCAGGGGAGGTTTAGATTGGATGTTAGGAAAAATTTCTTCACCAAAAGGGTTGTCAGGCATTGGAACAGGCTGCCCAGGGAAGTGGTGGAGTCACCATCACTGGAGGTGTTCAAAAAACRTGTGGATGTGGCGCTTTGGGACATGGTTTAGTGGGCATGGGTACTGGGTTGATGGTTGGACACAATGATCTTAGAGGTCTTTTCCAACCTTAATGATTCTATGATTCTATGATTCTATGATTCTAAGGCTTAGTAAAGCCTTTCATGTACTTTCAACACAGTCATCGTTATCCTGAAAATTAGCCTCGTCGAAAGGTCAGGCCCCAATTTCTTGAGGGAGAGCACATTAGCAACATGACCAACAGGCTTTAAAGGATCCAACTGCATGGGCAAAGCCAACAGGAGATGCTGTATCTAATTGGCAGACAGCTTCCAGAAAAACACGCTGCTGGAAACTGCGGGTCTTGCCCAAAACCTTGCAGCTCCGGCAGCCAGGGCCTCGCTCTCCCCTGAGGCGTCCCTGCCCACACCCCTGCCCAAAACGCCCTAGCGCCTCTCGGCCTGAGATGCTCTGGGGGGCAGGGAGGCCTGGAGCAAGGAGCTCATACGTTGCAGCAAAGCAGGCCTGTCCCTCGCCGTGCCGGCGGCTCCGGGGGTACCGGCCCCGCGGGAATGGCCTCGCCAGGCCGCGGAAGGACGACGGCGAGGGGCCGCCACCTCCCCGCCTGGCCGAAGGCGGGAAGAGCCGCGCATGCGCACCTGCGCGGGACACGGTCAAGGCTGCGGCCGGCAAGACGGGAGTTGGGGCGGTTGCTCGCGTCCCTCCGCGCTCCCCCGGCCGGCAGACAGGCCGCTGGGGCCCGGGGGCTCACTCCGCCCGCCCTGTCCTCGCCGCAGAGGCCCCTGGCGCCGGGCCCCGCCCACCCCGCGCCTCAGGAGCTGCTGTCACCACCCCGGCCCGCCCCGCCCCGCCCCTCCCCTACCGCCGCCGCCGCCGCCGCAGGCCGGGCCCAGGCGGAGGCGGTGGCTGCCGCCATGGTGCGGTGCGGCAGGGCGGCGCTGCGGAAGGTCAGTGCGCCCGGCCTGGGGAGCGGCGGGGACGGGCCCTGCGTGCGGGCAGGGCTGGGGTGCGGGAAGGGCTGGCGGGGAGCCGCGGTCCCCGCTCCCGGCCCCGCGGCCTCTCCGGGGCGGGCTGGCGGGTCGCTCCGGGGGCAGGTCCCAGGCGAATGCCCGCTTCCCTTCCCGCGGGCTGACCCGCGGCCCCCGGCGGTTTGCAGACTCCGCAGGCCCCGTCTCTGCGAAGCGGCCTCCTGGCAGGAGGCCTGGACGTGGCGGGGCAGGGTGCAAGCGTGTCTCCTGTGGGCGCCGGGGCCCGGGGCAGGTGCAGGGCCTCGCCCCGTCCCTCTGCCTGGGGCTCTGCGGGCCGGGCGGGCGTGCCGTGAGGTACCGCTGCCGGGGAAGAAACGTCAAACGTTTCGCTTATTAAAAAAATATTTTGGAGGGGTGCATGTCTGTTTTCCGAACTTTCATTATTGCCATCAGAGAAAAGTTCTATCCAAGCAGTTCTACTCACGTTTCTACAAAACGAAGTATAAACAACGTAATGTTGATATGAAACTGTTGTTTTGTTAGTATGGCAACTTCATGGACGATTTACGGCTGTATGTGAGAGGAGGAACTGGTGGAATGGGTTATCCTCGTCTAGGTGGGGAAGGAGGAAGAGGTGGTGATGTCTGGTTCGTCGCCCGAGAAAGAACTACCTTAAAGAGCATTAGGGACAAATATCCCCAGAAGCGATTTGTAGCTGGAACAGGAGCCAACAGCAGGTAAGAGTTTGTTTGATGAAAGTGGTTTTATACATATTTTCCAGAAAGCAAAATGTCAGCTAAGTTACTAAGTATGGTTTAATTTCTCCCAGTGTTAAAGCACTAAAAGGTGAAAAAGGAAAAGATTGTGAAGTTCATGTGCCTCTGGGAATTTCAGTTCTTTGTGATGATGGCAAGCAGATTGGTAAGAACTTTTGCTTTGTTTTAGTGTATCTAGTAGATACTGTCATATTTATTGATAGCATCTAGCAAACTTCTAACACTAGGATGTTTTAAGGTTACACAGCTCACAAAATATGTGTGTGTTTTCCTTGGTTTGGACAGAGTTGACAAAAAATACACTGTAGAAATTGTTGGAAAAGCAAGGACCCTGCCCAGAAATTAGCAGTAGTTAGTTTGTATCGCTATATGCAGCAGAAAGAAAATTGCCTTTGCAAACAAGTGTTAAAGGCTAGAAGCCATACTGGTCCTCCACAGAATCATTAATGACCTTACATAAATTATGTGTCCATAAACTCAGGTAAGTGTCCCTATAACTTTACTGAATTATGACATTGCTTAAAAGATAAAGATCCTTGCTGAGTGTCAACATTTCAGGTTATCTAAAATACTTACCTGTTTTTTACTCTTTTTTAAAGAGTGGTACTTGGTAGTAATCAGGAAGATCTCTTTCAATACAGTGCTCTTGGAATAGCTCTCAATGGTTCCTTTGCGGTTTCTTAGAGTTTTTCTTATACTGTTCAGAGTTCAAAATAAATTCACAAATTACTCTGATTTGGATGTTTAACAAAATTGGATGTATGGCAAGGAGTGTTTATGATGTAGGCATTTCAGTGTCTAAATGTATCCTTGAGTTATATACTCAAATGTTGCATTTTTATTTTTTTAATTATTCTAATGTTCTAACCCTAAGGGAAGTATTATAGCCTTCATCTTAATGAAAAAATATGGAACATCTGAATAGTCTGCTGTAGCCACATCTCTATCAATGCAGATTTTTCCTTGCATTCTTGGATTCAAATATTGGAGGCTTCAGAACTTCCATCTTGGCCATACTTTGCCTGCCTGTACTTAGCACTTTTCTTGAAGAGACTAACTATGTGACAGAGGGGAATATTGGGGTGTGATTGCTTTCGTTTGTTTCCAAAGAAGGAAAAATACTATGACCCTGAGTGCACAGCTCTTGCAAGGAAGCATACAGAAAATTATCTCTTCATTGAAGATAGATTTAAGTGGAAAATCAGAACTGAACTACTGCAGGGGATTGTGCATTTTCACTAGTGAATTTATTTTCAGGAGAGCTTAATGCAGCAGGAGAGAGATTCCTAGCAGCTCGCGGAGGTCTTGGAGGCTCTTTGGCCACAAACTTCATGCCTTGCAAAGGTCAGAGGCGAATTGTTCATCTTGATTTGAAACTTATAGCAGATGTTGGCTTAGTTGGGTAAGTACTGTAGTTTGAGAACTGATATTAGAAAACAAAATAGTAAATTTCAAATGGGATTTCAAAGAAGTTTGAGAGTTTGGAGGATGAACGTTACTGTACATTTGCATTGCCACTTAAATTACTTGCAGTTTGCAAAAATCAGATAGAGTTTAAACCTACTAAAATTAATTCTAAAATTTGGAAAGTATTGGTTATGCTTTTGTGGGTGAAGGGCTTAATGAATCAGGGTAATATATAATTATTAATATAATTGAATTTAGCAATTGCAATGATTACCAAAATACTGTTAACTAATATTTGTGAAGTAAGGAGGTCCAAAACAGAGCCAAGAACGCTATCCATATTGCATCTTCGACTTTATGATACTGGCACAAGTGGATCCTTTCAGTAATAGTTTCAAAGAGAGTTTCAAAGGCTGCGTAGCCTACTCTCCCAAATAAACAGCTTGGAACATTGGAAGGAAGTAATTACAAACTAGGACAGTAGGACTCATATTTCAATGTTGCTGCTTTATAACAATGCAGATAAATATATTTTTATTTGGAGAAAGCTTTCAACAAACTACAATTGTAAAAGTATTGGTCTACTCAGCATCTGCTATCCCCCTCTCCCGCCCCATAGTCCTTATTAATAAAAACCACAGGAAACAAAATGATGAGGGATTTGAGGTGGAAATAGTCTAATTGGTATATACCATTAAAGAATGGAAACTTGAAGACAGCATGGTTTTCTACCTACATTTTTCTCTTTTTACTTATTAGAAATTATTCTGTTAATACAGATTTATCTGAAGTTGTATAATTTTCTAATGGTCTTCAGTAATTACACGATAGAGAATTTTTTCTTGTTTTAGAGTGTGTGGAGTTTTATGACACCAGTGCTACTTTATTCTTGCATTTTGGCTTGTAATTTAGCTGACAGTTTCTCTTCAAAATGGATGAAAAGATTCATTATCAATTAATTAGAGGAGCATATTATTTTCTTGTTAAGAGTATGAATCAGCCTCTGATAGTTTGTGGTTGTACTTTGATCTCTTTGTGTTTTGTTAGTTTTGCTTCAGTAGATTTGCAAGTGGTTTGCTATTAGATCAGCTAAAAACCATATAGACTTGAGAAAGGCCCATCGGATTTGGGTACAGGTTGTGATGTGTGGTGTAGGTTGCAATTTAAACTTCAAAGAGCATATTGTACCTCAGTGCAGATAAAATACTCACTTGAGGAGATGTCTTTAAGGCACCTTTCAAGATCAGCGCACATTAAAACTACCCTCAATAGTTCTCCTGTTATAACAAGAGTTATTATGTCTCTTTCTTTTTTAAGAAAGCCCTGTATATAACCCGTTTATAAAGCCCCTTAATGTAATACTGGTCTTGTTTTCCATTGGCTCATGTTCTTATTAGTTGTCCCTGTTAACAGGTCATGATTCTGCATGTATTCAAGTGGAAAGTATATGGTTTTCTGTGTGACATGTGCCTTTGTATCTTGTGACCAACATTCAGTTGCCTGTAGACACAGGTTTTTTTCTTTGATCACTGTTTCACTGAAACGAGCTGAATAACTGTCTGTGAATTTGACTAGAACACAAGTCTTGTGGGGTGTCCCGTATGGAGCAGATGCTATGAATAAGGACTATAGTCTATCCTCTGATGTCAGCATTAGCTTCAAGTTTGACATGGACCGAGGCTATTGTGTCTTTCACGGCTCAGATTAATCTTTAAAATAAGCATGTGTTATAATTTCAGTTTTAACTTAGGTTTCCATTTCAACGGGTAGATGTTTTCTGTGAAGAAGCTTTTTTAAAAGCTACCATATCTCTTAAGGAATGTTTTTGTTGTAGTATGCAGGTATAGCTATCCCTTGTAAAGGGAAAAGGTCACAACAGTCAGATCTGCACAGACCAGCTCCTAGGGCTTCACTGGTATTCTTTTTGGTTTACTTGGTAACAAAGCAGATTAGTCCCAATTTCAGGATCCCTCATACAACTTTGTTGCCTTGAAAACATACACAAACTGGGGATGTGTGTGTCTATATACACAAAGTCTCTCTCTCGCTTTTCCCCCTCCCCCCCCTAGAGATGTACTTACAGAGTTTAGCTAATGTAGCAAAGCATATGTAAACTGTAGCATAGATATCATTGGTACTTAAATTGTAGAATGTTTCATTAACCATGATTTCTATACCAAAAGACTGTAAATCCAACTGATAAGATGCATTTGCATGACAGGTGTTCAGAAAGTAAACATAATTTACAAAATCAGCTATAGCATGTGAAGACTGAATTCAAGTAGACAGATGCTTATGCTGTATTTCCATCTGAGTGACTTTGGAAGATTTCCCTTAAATCTATTACACATGTATTTACATACCTCTCCTGCCTGTATCCTTGGGAAGCATTGTTGGATTTAGAAAAATTAATCGGATTTGATTAAAAAAAATAAATCATAATGATCTGGGTTTTGTTGCGGTGTTGTTTTTTTTTTAAAGTCTGAGTAAATAAGTCTGCAAAAATTAGTTGATAGGATTACGTTAGACTAAGGTACTACAGTGTATTTGGTAATAAAATCTACAGGAATCACACAGGTGTTTATTCAGTGTATAAATCCTGACTTTCCTTCTAGGTTTCCAAATGCGGGAAAATCATCCTTGTTAAGCAAGATTTCTCATGCCAAACCTGAGATTGCAAATTATGCATGTAAGTTCATACTCTTTTTTTTAGAGCAGTAATATTTTATGAGAGCAAGAAGTCTTTTCTCTGACTTGGTTTGCAGGCTTGTAATAAAGAATAGGGGATAACAGTGTTGCCTACTAAATATGTTACACAGACTTTTAATTATAAGAAACACTTCAAAGAGAGACTTGCTGTTTCAGTGTCCAGCTTCTTTAACCACCTCAGTTTTTCATGTGTACACCATTGTAGTGCTTCAACCTGTTGATTCAGGGTCTACTTAACATTTATTTTAGTCTCAGCCCATTTTATTGCATCTGAGACTCTCTGTGGTGTGTAATATCCTCAGTCTACTGAATATACACCATCAAGTTCCTTTGCATAAACATCTTGTATGCTTTGGAAATAGCTACCACCTGTTCTTGCAAGAAAGTCAGATTTTGGTTTTGAATCTGTCCACTGGGCAGAAATGGGCAGAAAATTTTTATTATTTTTCTATCAGTAAATTGGGATTAGTTGTCTGATCATTCTTTAATTAAAAAGCCAGAGTACAAGTACTGATAATTCCCACCCAGCTTCATGTACCACTCCTGATTTTCTACAGCCTTTTTATATTTTTCCTCAGTTGGAAGAGTCCTATCTCACTTTGCCTTTCATTATTTTTCCCTATTTGGAAGCTATTCCGTAGTCTGGAAAATCATTTTTGCATCTGAGACTGCTCTAGCTCCTCTATTCCCTTTTTGGGATGATGGGAACAGAACTGCAGACAGTGCCAAGATTTGGTGAACCACTGGTTTTTTGAGTGGTCTAATTTTGTTCTGTCTTGTTTTGCTTTTTCTTTCTTTCTTTTCCAGTAATTCTTAACATCCCATTTGCCTTATTTTTTCCTGCTACTGAACATTTGTTTAATTTAAATATGAAGTGAGAAAGTCCTGCAGCATTTAAATGTTTTGTAACATTAACATTTTGTAAAATGTTAAAACCAGGTTTGTTTTCTTTCCCCTCCTCTTTTTTTTCCCTTGTCATAGTTACAACAATACAGCCTGAACTAGGAAAGATCATGTATGCAGATTATAAGCAGGTTGGTATGAAAGTTCATTCTGGTTGTTTAAGTTGTATGTAATGATTAGTTATGTTGCTTAACATAATTTCAGAAAGAAAAAGGAAACTTGTAGGTTTTTTCATATGTGTATCTATAATGTATACATATAAAATGCAATTACAGGAACTTAATGAGAATTGTGGAGAAAGTACTATTTTTATAAAGTAATAAGAAGAGAGCTTTATAGCCAGATGCAGTAATATGATGTTGAGCTGATTTCAAGCCACTTTAATAAATGGCTTCTCATTTTCCCCTGTCTCCTTTCTGTGGTTCTAATCCTGCTTTATAATCTGAAGAGTTGTGAGCTTGTGTATGGAATTGAGATTACTGTGTCCTCATATACTCTTGTTATGTTTAGGACTTTAAAAAATGATTGTTTCAGAGACTAACCTGTTATTTTTATTTAGAAGAGGAGATTTTCTGCAAGTTGGCTATTCAGGGAGCTCTGGAATAAATGAGTCATTTTCAGGATGGATTTTAAACAGTGGCAAATTTGTCCAATAGCTGCAAATCTGCAGTAGTGAATGACAGGGAATTTAGTGAATATAACCCGGTTACCATAACTTACTGTTCTGGCTTTCTAGGTTGGCTGCTCTAACTTCAATTTCCTTTTGTGGTTTGTTTTTTGTGTTTTGTTTTGTTTTGTGATCAAAAACTAAAATAGTATGAAGTGATAGTGATTGCCTGAACAGCCAGAATAGTGCACTACCTGAGAGGTGAGGAACTGGGTCCAGTTCCTTTTGTGGGAGGCTGTAGCGCTGGAGGACTGGTGGAGCTACTGCCCTACCACCTTAATTTTTGTGAACCCAATTCCACCCAGCTTCTTCAGGTAAGGTTGTCAGATAATTGTGTGGTGCCTGGAATCCTTCCTACAGTATCCACCGGGGGGAAAACCAATGCTAAATGAGACTCTTACGAACAGATTTTGGACCCCAAGTTCATGTAAGGTTGCAGCAAACGTTTTGATTCCTCAAGCTTGAATCTTCTTTGATGTGCTTTTATGTTGTTTCTGAAGTGTATGATACGTGCAGTACTGGACTCATCACTTCCAAGATGAAAGGCAAATGCATAAAAGGGTTTCCGATGAGTTAACCAGAGAAGCATACCTCTCAGACGTGAAAAGACGGAAAACTCCTCTTTTCACTTTCAGAAGCAATCATCTTAGGGGGACTCAGTAGCTGATGCCTGAAACCTTTATTTAACAACCTTTAACAAAACTGTGTATTAAAGGAAGTAAGTCTAGTTTGTGAGGTTCCCTGTAGAGATGCACACATCTAAGGGAATTTTTTTGTATATTAATTTCATCTGCTAGTTTAGGGTAACTTATCCTAGAAAGCTGTGCTGCAAATAACAGGATTGTTTATAGCCTTTTAAAAAAACTACCTACCTGCTGTGAATCAGGACCTGTTGCTCTTACTGTTGTATCTTTCTCCAGAAGGAGAACTATTTGCTGTCCTGGCTTTCTTTTCTGCAGTCTGTTTCACATCATGGCCAATGACCCTTATTGTTGGCTGTTTCTATAGTTCATGGTTTTTACACTACAGTGTTGGGTGCTATATAGGAACTATATGGACAAAAAATATCCCTTTTCTAAAATCAAAGGGACTAGTGATTGTGATCACAGGGAGCACGTGTGAGTAAGAGGAAGTACTTCAGGTCTCAGTATTGCAACTGCTGCAAACAAAACAGCGTAAGCAATTAAGAGCAGTAATTGAGGTGACTGTTCTGTATCACTCAAGGGAGACTGGCTAATTATATCTTTCTTTTTTCCTACAGAACACTGACATTTTTAAGGAAATACATAGCAATTTGCTTATTTTATCTTAGTACATTATAAAGAAGAAAATACATGCAAGTTACCTGGCCCCATCTGTCATTACTACTTGGAAAAGACACAAAAGTAGAGGATCTGCATATGATTCTGGGTTCAGGTCTTAGTACCAGAACATGGAAACTAGCCGAAGCATTTACATTTTCTACCAGAATATCTGAACCAAGTGCTGTTTTGAGAGAATATGAGTTTCTTTATGAGCTGCGTAAAAAATATTATTTGGAAGAGAACTAAAGTTAGGGAAAAAGGTGGTGATGATGGTGGTACAGCACCCAAACACATCACACCAGGAAGTGGATGTTTCTGTTCTAACTCTCTAGTTATTCTCTCCCTGTTTCAGTTATTTTCTCCCTGTTTCTAGTTACAAGTCTGCGGTTCATCCAGCTGTATTTCACGTCTCTGTAGATGGAAAATTCTGAAGCAAGGCTTCAAAAATTTAGGAAATGCATAATGGTTAAAAGTTAGTGTGACACATGAGTGGGAGTGTAACTCACTCATAGCAGAAAGCCCCCTTCTGCAATAGGTAGCGCACTGGAAATTTTATTGTATGCTGGCTTTGGGCATTGTTTAATTGAATCCAGTTCCTGTCTAAATGGGTATTAGATAGATTTGAAGACCCTACTTTTGCTCTTCTTTGCTTCACTATCGGTCTTAGCTTTCTGTGAGTTAATGAGTAGATACTTGAGGGTTTTAGTATTCTGCTCTGTTTTGGTCTGTCTCAGCTATCCTTTACAACTGTGTACAACCCTCTTGACCAGCAGAGAAAATGACAAGATCCCTGTCCATTGTGGCAGTCTTTGCTGGGCTCTCCTTGGAAGCTGATATACTAATCAAATCTCATTTCAGCTGAAGAGCAGAAGACAAATTCTTGGAGCTTCTCATGCTCAGGGGAACAATGTTAAGTGGGTTTGCATTTGGAATAATGATCCTCTGTAGCCACAAGGAACAGACTTTATTTTCTTTTCCAGTGACAGTTTGAATTCTATACAACAGTGATAGCCTGATCTTCTTGCCTTTTGGTGTCTGTTTTATTCTCAGGTAATAGGTAAATTTTGCAAGATCTCTGCCGAGGTATTATTACCCTCTATTTTCTACTTTGCAGACAGCTATAAATAAATAGATGGGCGAACATGAGGAGCACAATGTCTGTCTAACAGTAGCATTTTGTTTAAATCTGCTTCTGATGATAGATTCTAAATATATTGAAATAGTCAATGCATACTGCCGTAGAACTGATCCCCTGGACAATTCCAAGGAATACACATAGTTGTAAAAGGAGTCTCTCAAAGTAGATATTCCTAACATTCCTTTGTCTGGGTTCTTTTGTTTATATAAAATGATAATAGGCGTTGATAGTTTAAAATCACCATTTTTGCTTGTTGGAAATCTTTTGTTTGAAAATTCTGTTTTCCTAGATTTCGGTAGCTGATCTCCCAGGACTGATTGAAGGTGCACATGCGAACAAAGGGATGGGCCACAAATTTCTCAAACATGTAGAAAGAACCAAACAGCTTCTCTTAGTTGTAAGTTAAATAAAATTTACAACTTATTGAAATCAAAGGCAGTGCAGTAAATAAAATGTGTCTTAATTGCAGTGTAGTTGAAATTTAGGAAATCATTTGTAATTTGCATGTTTGATGATAAATATACCTGTAACACTGTTTTCAGAATGGAACACTCAAACAACTGATGATAAATTAAATCCTTAAACAGAATTTATCATTGAAATTTGCCAATTAATTTAGAGCAGTGAAGTATTCCAAGCATAATTAAAGCATGGGGTGATTTTTTTTTTCTATCTTTTTTCTGTAAGATCCCCTTAAAAATGAGGTTTAAAATCAGACCTTTGAGAAACACTGTATCAGAACCAACCAGTTTCTGCTTCCAATGTCTATAGTGTTACTTTGGTGTATAGTTGCCCTCTGTTATTTGCCCAGGAATGAGGGCATGTACTGGACATTTTACTGCAAAGTAGTTGATGGAGAGTACCTTGATACTGTAACATAATTTAATACCACAAAGCTTGTTTTTGTGTAACTTTTTCAGGTCGATATTTCTGGGTTTCAGCTGTCTATTAAGACTCAGTTCAGAACAGCCTTTGAAACTATATTGCTTCTAACAAAGGTAAGTTCTCATCTTCCTAATTGACAGTTGTAGTTATATGTGAAGACAAGACAGAGGCTCAGTTTTGATCAGGAACTTCCAAATGTTAGTGTGTCTTCTGGATTTATAATATAAGGCCAGTTAACAAGCTTAGGATTCTCCGAAATGATGAAATCTTTATTAACTGTCCAGGTGAAACTGCTCTATTTTATGTTGGGCACAACTGTTCCTTCATTAATCTGTGCAGCGTATGGGACATATCTTACAGTCAAGTAAAGGTGAAAAGACACATCATTTTCAGTTCCCCACTCTGGTAGCATTTTAGGAAGTAGAAATACATGGGTATAGTTAAATCCCTGCCTTGATGCCCTTACTGCATAGCCTAATGGAGCTGAGACATCAGGCCCCAGCTGATCAGACCCCAGACATTCAGTGTTTCCATCTCTTAGCATTGCTTCTGATTAAAATAATAAATTTTACATAATTTCAAGTTTAGCAGCTGTTCTCTCTCTAGCTATATGACTTAAGATGATGAATCTTCTGAATTTCAGCTATTGTTGTTTATTTTTAGCTTATTTGTGGTTGCGATTTTATTTCTGATATTACCCATAGTCTATTTAAATGCTTAAGAATCAGAAAAACCTCCAAATAATTTTCTTATATGTTTTATAGATCTGAACTTTTTCTGAAATTGATTTTGTGTTTGTGGATATCAGAAAAACAAAACCAAAACTGTCATTCTTTTTATAGGAGGCTGTTTCAGAATCGGCCTGCCTGTTTACCTAAAATCTTTGTGTTTGAGCAAAAAAATCACTGAACATTGTTTTCTTCTGTCAGACTGCTTTAATACATCAACCTTGAGGACCTGAGTAAATCTCACAGCTGCCTAGGCATGAAAGACTATTTAGGCAATTAAAAAAATGAGACAGGAGGTGTAAAATTGAAGTAGCACTTTTTAAACTACAAATACTTCTTAAGGCAGATTTACTTGTCTTTTAAGGAACTGGAGCTGTACAAAGAAGAACTTCTAACAAAGCCTGCACTTCTTGCCATTAATAAAATGGATTTGCCTTGTGCAAAGGATAATTTGAATGAACTTATGAAACAACTACAGAATCCTCAAGGTAAATTAACTTTCAACAATTACCCTTGACAAAAGTAGTAATAAGATTTCATCAGGGGTAACTCTGCATTGGCAAGGAGCTGTTAGAAACTGAAGTGAAGTCAGTTATTAAATATATTATTTGAACATATGTTTTAAAACCACTTCCTGCATTTAGAGATCAGTTTATATGCATTTGTAGTGCTGGTTTCACTGTTGGGGAGGTATTTTAATAAAATAGAGATATCCTAGAAGATCTTTCCTAACTATGATATGGGGGAGTAAATTTCCAGACTAGGTATCTCAGATAACAGTAAGCTCTGTTGAAGGTCCCCTTACAGACACTGAAGTATATACAATTTATGTGACTTTGGCAAAAACACATGAAAATTCTGGACAGGCCTATGTAGGGTTTTAATTCAGTTTTACTCTTACATTGTGGTGAATTTCTTCCTATTTCCTGGAGTCTATAAGAACCAGGAAGGCTTAAAACCATCCATCTCCCATGTTCTACAACTTGGGATTTCTTTGTACTCATCTTAAAGGAAGGGTATAGAATCTTCTCATGAGGGTGTAAGCACAGTATAACTGCTATGTTACTGCTTGTCTTCTGAGACTTAAGCTATTTTTTAAAGATTAATTAAGCAAATAATACTTCTATATTAATTGCAGTTATGCTTATTACTGTAATTTATTAAAGTTTATTTTCTAAATTTAATGGGATTTTATGGGCTTTGTAGTGATACAGTATTTGAGGGTTGTACTAACTCTTTCAATATGATTTTTTAGACTTCTTACACTTACTACAGAAAGAAATGATTGCTGCAAATACACTTGAATTCAAAGATGTAATTCCTATATCTACATATACTGGAGAAGGAATTGAGGAACTAAAAGCATGTATAAGAAAATCCATAGATGAGGAAGCAGAGCAGGAGAATGAAGAATATCGGAAAAAGAAACTACTACTTTTACAAACTTCAGAAGAACAACAAATGAATAGAAGCTAGCATTCTTGGCTGGATCCAATGCATTTTAATATTTTTAGTATGTACATGAACCCATGGCTATGCAGACCTTCCATTTAATTTTTGTTTCCTCTACCACCACTGCCCAGTTCTCTGCTCCCCCCAGTTGTCTCAATTTCTGTTGGCACTTGGGTAGAGCACAGTGGGGAGAAGAGCAGGTTTTTTTGGTTTACGTTGGCTACTGACTCAACAGACTAAAGACCAAAGTATGTGCAGCTCAAAGCACTGCTTAACAACTGATGATCCCTGGAATATTTTTTGCCGATTGGGATGAATAGAAGGAATATAACCCGCAGAGGTAGCAAAGGAGCAAGTTCAACCACTCTACATCTTTTGCCATGGACATCAGAAGTAGCCAGGGAAATTTCTGATGGAGCAATTTTCCAGGGTCTAGTGCTTCTAAGGTGAACCAGTTCTGCTACTTTGATAGGTATTGGATTGTGGGGGTTTTGTTATTTTTAAAGATTTAAAGGAAAACACAAATAAATGGCCGCAAGGAAGTGACTTGTAGGAACACGAAAAAGCAAGGCTGATGTGTAATGTTGGGGTCTTTTTCACACCTGCTGGTGCCTACTGCAGTCCTCTTGATCATATAAATCCTGATTCCAAGTTCCCAGACTTAATTTGGGATTCCCCCCTTTTATGGAGTTGTGGGTATATGTTACTTTTTGGTGAAGAAAATGATGACTGCTTTTCAACAGAGCTGTACATTTTTGGGAATAGTCAATGTTCCAGTTTTTGTCTTACAAGCAGGCACACTTAAATTTTACTGTTTTWAAAAAAAAAATGAGTTCTTTATTGTACAGGGTGTTTTCTACTTCAAAGCTATTAAATTGATTGCAAAGCAAAATAAGACTGAATACATCAAAGGCTTCTCAACTTGGTCTTGTTTTGTTTTGCAAGTATGCTTATCAAACCCTGCTCCTCTAAATTCTGTTAAAACAGTCACTGGGAAGAAAGGTATCATTTCTCATAATCCAATTCTTTTATCATTCGTATTGGTTCTCATTCTGATTTTCCTGTTAATTTTATTGTGTTTGGGGCTAACATGTTTTCACTGTGTGAAAGCTAACTATGGGCTGTTGAGAATTTTTGATACTCCATTTATTTCATAGTTGAAACAAACATGTTTTTTTTTGTCAGACTTCTTGAACACTGGTCTTAATCTCACACATAAATGAGGGGGGGGGAAAGTTTGAAATAAGAGCCAGCTTGGCTTTATTTCAGCTGTGTATGAAGAGTTGTATGAGCTTCAGCGATGAATGGATAATGAATAAGTGCAACACGGAGCCAATCTTAAGAGCTGTAGCTTGCAGGACTAGTACTGGCCTTCGCACTTTTTGTGGGGTTGACCCAGGCTGGCAGCTAAGCACCCACACAGCCGCTCGCTCACCAGACGGGGGAGAATCCAATGAGAAAACGCAATGTGGGTTAAGGTTTAATAGGTGAAGGAAAGAAGAAGGGGAAAAAAAAAAGTTGCAAAAGCAATCACGCACCACCTACCACCACCAGATCAATACCCAACCGCCGTGCCAGTGAACGGCTGCTTTGGGAAGACCAAACCCCCAGTTTTTATAGCTGATGTGATGTGGCCTGGGATATCCCCCTGACCAGTTTGGCCAGCTGTCCCCAGTTAGCAGCCGGGCCCTGGCAGCACCTGATGCTGCGCCGAGTTCGGTTGAAAGCAGCAATGCAAAGCGCGGGGAAACGGACGCCCCCGAGGCGAGCGGCTGCGGGGCGCTCGCGGGGGATTCTCACGAGCAAGTTTTTTGCGATGCCTCATGAAGCGCTGGTGAGAGTAACGGTGCCGGCTCCTCTGACCTTGCTGATGTATTTGAGGAATGGATTTTAAGGCATCGCTTTGTTCTAGCAGCGGGGCTGCGTGCGAATCGCAGCTCCCCCTAAAAACGGACAGAACGGAGCGGCCGGCCCGCCCCCGCGGGAGGGGCGTGAGGGCCGGCCCGGAGCGCCGGCTGCCGCCCGGCCCCGCCTTGCGACGCGCACCCAGCGCCGCCCTGCGGGGGGCGCCGCGGGGGACGCCGGGAGCTGTAGTGCGCGCGGGGGCTCGGGGCCGGCACTGCGGCGGCGCTGGACTACAACCCCACAACCCTCTGGGCGCCCCGGGAGCCTGAGAGGAGAGAAGCCGCTCCGGCGGGCCGAGGTCGGGGAGCGCAGCGGCCATGGTGCCCCCGCGCCCTGGCAGGAGGGTGAGCGGCGAGCGCGGGCGTCTGGCGTGGGGGTGGACGCGGCTCCGGCTCTGGCTCTGTCCCGACGGGGGCCGCCCGCGGCCGCCTGGCCGTGAGGGGGCTGCCGGCCCGACGCGCTGCCGCTGGGGGGGCCGTGCGCGGGGGCTGCCCGCCCGCGCTCCGCCAGCCGCCGGTGGGCACGTCAAGCCGGGGGGATGATTTCTGCGGCCCTTGCCGGYTTACCCCCGCTCCCCGGCAAGCCTCGCCTCGCAGTGCGGCCGCCTTCGTGCGCCTGGGCTGGGAGGACGCTCCCCGTGAGCGGGTACCGGCGGCGTGTGCCGGGGGCGCGCACGGCAGCCGCCGAGCACCTCCGGGGGAGGGCGTGTTTGCCGCTTCAGCCTCGGCTGTGCGTCATGGGTGTTTTCTAAATCAGTCGGTAAAATAATCACTCGTGCCACAAGTTTTTCTTGAAACTCCTAAGGTATTAGATAGGAATGTTAATTCTAATCCTTTACGTCTGGATTTAATTTTTAATAGGAGTTTTGTAGAACTTGGAACTGTGTGATTGATTTCCAGAAGAAAAAAACTGACTGGTGGTACTGATTCTGTATGAGTTACTCCCGGTTGTCTTGAGACAGGACAGGTGTTGGTCTCCTGTTTTCTGGTGGTCAGTTATCCAAAACTTGTAATAATTTTTTAAACTCATAATACTGTTGTGGATAGTTTCAGAAAGCATTTATTTATAAATTGTACTTACTGTGACCTCCCTCCTGTAAGGCTTTACAGAACAGCCGTGGTTCCCAGACCATGGTCTTCTCAAGGCTGTGCAAGGGAACAGAACTGGCTTTACTCATCACTGAATTATGTCTTTAGTAAATGCCTTTTTTTTTTTTTTTTCCTTTGCTTCATATTTTTAGCTTGTGGACAGTTAATGATTTACCAGTTTTTAACCAGCTTGGGCCAGCATCTCTTGTTACAGCAACGTAGGTCTTTAAATAGGATCCATGGTAAAATCTGACCCTGAAGTGATATTAGGACTGGTAACTCTTGTGGAGCAGATACAAGAGCCTTGAGTATTAGAGCTGTAAAATGCTTGGGGAGTAAGAAGCTTGAGTCTAGAATCTAAGGCAAGACAGGGTTTCACCTAATCCTGGCCAAAGTGTGCTTGGACTGCATCCCTTTGGACAGCTAGTTCAGAAGTGGCTGAGGTCCCTAGTTGTTCAACAGCACCAGTGATAGAGAATAAAATCAGATGGACTAAACAGGAAGAGAAAAGAAACTCCACATCTGCAGAAATGGAGGGCTTTCTGAGTTGGCTATTGCAGAATACTCCATACCTGCTCTGCACCTGTTTATTACAACAGCTGGTGGCCACAGGCTTTCATCATTAATGGGAGGGACTCCTGGGCTGGGCACAGCTCCCTTTCTGGGTTTGTTTGCCTGTACTGATTTTATACTTAATTATGGTTGTTACTGAGCACTGGCTGGTATTTTGGGGTGTGAACCTGGAGAGGGATCTGTGTGTTTATCTTGGTTTCAGTTGCTGCTAAATGCACAAAAAGCTTGAAAATTGCTCAGAAATGTTAGTGAATAAAAACAGCTGCTCTGAGCTGTGTGGTAATTTTTTTTTTTTTTAGTTGTAAACTCAAAAAAAGAAAAAAAAAAAAAAAAAAAAAAAGAAGAGCTGTTACTTCTCCTCCAAATGCAATTGAACATGTTGACACTGACCTCTGCAGCCCTGCATAGTTAGTTTACCCAAATTGCTGCATTTACTCATAGCAATCTTGGTAGTGGAAATCCAGTGAGATGCTGGATTTGATTGTGTCTGCATTACCGTGTCTTATATGCAATAGCATTCATATTGGAGGACTCTAGACTTGGAAAATCACTTTCTCATTTAGTGAAAAATTTGAGTTGCGTGAGTGTGTGCTGTAAGGTCTCTCTCCTGCCTAGATGGTTTGACAGAAGAATTTCTTTGACGTTGCACCCCAGGAGCCTACGCATATATAAATGTTATAATATTTCAGGTTTTGATATAGGTCATTTAGAATAAACTCTATGTCCTTGTACCTGTTAGTACAGAAAACTCACCTTTAGGTTGTAACTCTTAACAGTCACCTAAAGACATGCTTGTAGGTCTGACACTGTCCAGTTAAAAGTGATTTTCCTATTATGACCTGCAGAGCTGCTCTTGGGGCTCAGTGGTGTGGATCCCAGATGTGGGTGTAAAAAGAATCCACAAAAGGATCCTTCCTCTTCCTCTGGAAAAGCTGGACAGCCGTTGAAAGTCATCACCAGTACTTCCTGCCTTTCTCCCTTTTCCCTCAAACCTTTGTGTAGAAGCCAGGAAGGAATAGAGAACCACAAGTATATAAACAGTTTAGAATCTGTGTTTTGTTCTCTGACATTAAAAAAATCATTGCACCCCTTCCTCCCTGCTGTTTAAGTGGAGCCTCCAACCTAGCATCTGAAATAATCATTTTATATGACTATATGGATTTTTTTTGCTAGGAACATAAAATTCAGGATGTGAACTCTGTGTCTTGGAACACACATAAGATGGGTGCAAAGAACTCCTTATCTGTTGCATGAAGACAGAAATGAGTAGAAAGAAAGAGAACATGCTCTGGAGGAAGGAGAAAAAAAAGTAGTTTGAGTTTTGTTTTTTAAATAAGAGAAAATTGTAGAAAGGTGATGGAGTTGGCCTAATGTAAACATATCTGAGATTCCTTATTTCTGAATTACAATGTAAACACTGTTGCTGGAATTGCATGAAACAAATGTGATGTTGACTCTCTCCTTGTTCTGTTTCTAGATCCAGTAACACCTTTTTTCCTACTTCTAAAAGTTGCTAAAGTTTCTCTTGATTTGGACACACTGCTGGTAAGTACACTGGATCCATCTTAATTAAGACAACATCTATTTTGTTATTGTCTTAATCAGGGATCTGTACCTGAAGCTATAACTTACAACTATGAAGCTAGCAGTATTTGCAAGATGGGACAAGGTTCCCCTGATGGGGGGGATCATGGATAACTTACCTACAAATTCACTTTCCTTTGATACCCTCTAATAAGAAAATTTTCCCTAAATGGGAAAATATTTTCTATGTCTTTCCCTTCCTACCCCAAGAGAAGCACTAAGGACTCTTTTATTTTTATTTTTTTTTTAAGTAAACAAACAAAAACCAAATACCACCACCAACCAAAAAAAAACCTAAACCAACCCCAAACCAACCAACCAAACTCAAAAAAACAACAACAACAAAACCCAACCAAAAATACCCACCTTTGGTGCATCCACCAGGAATGGCCAGCAAAAACAAGGTATGCAGGGTGGCTGGCCTGAACACACCTGGCAATGATAGGATGAACTAGAGACTCTTTTCTGTCCATGTAACCGGTGCAGCAGAGATAATAGAAAAATACAAATTTCCCCATGCTGTCCAAAGTCCTGGCTGCACAGTCCTTGCCATAACGATACTTTGATAACATAGAAGGAAAGATGTCGTGGTTTAACCGCAGCCAGCAACTGAGGACCATGCAACCGCTTGCTTGCTCCCTGCCTCCCCCGGTGGGATGTGGGGGAGAGAATCGGAAGGGTAAAAGTGAGAAAACTCGTGGGTTGAGATAAGAACAGTTTGAGAATTGAAATAAAATAAAACAGTAATAATAATAAAAGAAGTGATGCACCATGCAGTGGCTCACCACCTGCCAACCGATGCCCAGCCATTCCCTGAGCAGTGCCCTCTGGCCAGCTTTCCCCTAGTTTATATACTGAGCATGACGTCATATGGAATGGAATATCCCATTGGCCAGTTTGGGTCAGCTGTCCTGGCTGTGCCCTCTCCCAGCTGCTTGTGTATATCTCCAGCCTTCTCAGTCAGTAGAGCATGAGAAGCTGAAAAGTCCTTGATGTAGTGTAAGCACTGCTTAGCAACAACTAAAACATGTTGTGTTATCAACATTATTCTCATACTAAATCCAAAACACAGCACTATACCAGCTACTAGGAAGAGAATTAACTCTATCCCAGCCGAAACCAGGACAAAAGAAAATACCCCATTTTTTTTTTTCTTCCACCCTCTTGTATTAGAGAATATGGGTGAACCTCACATCACTTCTGGCCCACCCTGTATTAACTCTGCCCAAATTTTCATCATCTACTATTGCAAATGAATTTGCAGAAACAATGGGTTTCTGAAAACAGTCAGTCTTGTGCTTATTCCAGCTGCTTCTCATAGTGCTCTGTTTCAGAGTATGCCCTGCCTGCATGGAAGTTTTATCCAGGCAAAGGCAAGCTCTTTATGGAAGAGCAAAAGTATCAAGCTTGAGGAGAACAAAATTTGATGCTATATTAGATTTACCCCTCAACCTCATTCCTTGCATGTTGGTTGTGTTGACCTTACTGAAGCTGAGGTTAAGCATAGTATTAAATCAATTATGATGGAAATAAGTCTTGGGTCCCCCTATGCAAGGGGTAGGTAGCCTATTAATGACCTGCTATCTGCAAAGGTTACTGCCATGAGAACAGTAGCTTGCCCACGCTCAGCTATTCTTAGCAAAAATATAATGCCATCTTTGTGATGAATAAAGTGCATTTTTAGCATAAATGTGGTTGTCATTATTTCTTTTCAGCAGTGCTGCTTTAGGAGAGTATGATCAGCACTTAAGTGGTACTCACATACCATTGCAATCCTTCAGGGTTAGATGGCATAAACAGTAAATAAATGCCTAGTGCTTTCTTACAAAACAAATTGGGCTTTATTTATTTGTCTATAAATCAATAAAATGCTGGCTAGCTGTATAGCTTGATAATGCTTGTAGTCTGCTTCCAGTATACACAGAAATTCCTTATCTGAAAAGTTCCTTGGGCATTTGGTGTTTGCAGGTGTAGAAGGATAGTAAGGGATCAGATCCAATTTCCTCTTTGGTTGCAACCATGTCTTGTAACCTTTGAGATACAGATATTCACTTATTTGTATATGCATTAGGTAGAACTTCTGGTACCTGAAGAATTGTTTTGTGACTTTAGACAAATAAGCACAATGCAGTATAATGATTTGGAAGAAATTTCAGTAGGAGTTTATGAAATGGTGCTCGGTGAGAATTTTCAAAGCATCTGCTCATTTCTAGGTACTATCATTTTTAGTGTCCTGCTTCAAGTACGCTCTGGGGTGGATGCTCAGTGCCTATTATGTATTAGGCTTCTTTAAAGTATCTTGAGCACCCAGAGAAGGGATTACTCAAATTGAGTCTTTTTTTTTTTTTTTTTTATTTTTTTTTTTTTTAAGACCCCTCATGGAGACTGTTTCCCAGGATCTCTGCAGGCAAGAGGCTATACTAGGTACGCAGAGAGTGGTTATATTGAAAAGGAAGCAGTATTCTTTAATGCTTGCTCTGAAGAGGAAAATGTGAATGCTGAAAAGCCATCTGCATTCTGGAATTGTTCGTGTGCTTGGACAGCTGGTTTTGAAAGGCAGAAGTAGTGTGGAAGAACTGTTAATTGCTTTTGAAAAAATCATAGTAAATTACTCAACAGAGCCTTCTCTACTAGCTTGCAGCTCTCATCAACAATTTGGCCTGTGTAAAATGTGGGTAACTGCCTACATATGCATTCCTTGTCCAGTCTAATGATGTTGGCTTTAAGTGATTCCCTTTTGCTCACGCAGCAGTGTAGCAGGACTAAACGTGCACTCTGATATTACATCTGGGCTAAAGAGAGGGAGCTGCCAGTTGAGGAGAGGTGAACTTCTTAAATCACACTCACTCAGTGATTCATCTTCTCCACCTGGACTCTGTAGAAGTCCGTGCAGTGACACAAGGTGAAAGGCTGCATAGAATCACTTGTTCAAGTGCTCCATTTTGATCTTGAACACGGCAAATTTAGCAGTCTGTCAGCTGAGCAGTGGTAACAGTCTGTGAAATAATCTGAGGTTTCATTAAAGTGTGAACTTGGTGGTGTTACCTCCGCGTAAGTGTGTAAGGCAAAGAAGGCGCCAGAGAGTTACTGCCTACCAGCTGCCATACAAGTTTATTAACCTGGCACAAGTCAACATAAACTTTCACCTACTGATTTTTATTTTTTTAATTTTTCTTTTTAATTGCAGGAAACAACTTTAGCGGGCAAGAATGGGCTGCCGGGATGTTCATGCAGCAACAGTACTGGCCTTCCTCAGTGGAACAGCCTCAGTAGCTGGACTCCTTGCAGCAGTTCTGCTTCCAAACTGGAGGCAAATGAGACTCTACACATTCAACAAGAATGAGAGGAATGTGACCATTTACACTGGACTGTGGATTAAGTGCGCTCGCTTTGATGGGAGCAGAGACTGTGTGATATATGACCCACAGTGGTACACTGCTGTTGATCAACTGGATTTGCGTGTTCTTCAGTTTGCCCTTCCACTGAGCATGTTAACTGCTGTCTCAGCTCTGTCTCTCTGCTTGATTGGCATGTGTAACACAGCCTTTGTATCAAGCGTGCCAAACATCAAACTGGCTAAATGCCTTGTAAACAGTGCAGGCTGCCATCTCGTGGCTGGCCTCTTGTTCCTGCTTGCATGTGCCATTTGCCTCACTCCGTCAATCTGGGTCATTTTTTATAACAATTATCTGAACAGAAAATATGAGCCTGTCTTTAGCTTTGACATCTCTGTATTTATTGCCATTGCCAGTGCTGGCGGTCTGTTTTTCACTTCTGTTCTGCTGTTTCTGTGGTACTGCGCATGTAAAAGCCTACCTTCTCCTTTCTGGCAACCCCTCTATTCCCATGCCCCTAGCATGCACAGCTATGCCTCTCAGCCGTATTCTGCACGCTCTCGGCTCTCTGCCATAGAAATTGACATTCCTGTTGTGACACACGCATCTTAAGAAGACAAAGTCTTGGAAGCCAAGTTCTTGTGCTCATTCAAACCGTGAAAATTGCCCGCTTGATTCTCTCTGCTGCCTTGCACTGAGCATAATCATTTGTAAGGTCAAGTTTCCCAAGGTGCAAAGCAATGGAGACCTGAGTTCAGCAAGAATGTTGCTGTTCTCGTGTGTTACTTTCTGACCAACTTTTTTTTTTTTTTAACTCTGAGCTCACTATGGACAAAATTGCTGCAAATGCCGGGACAGTACACTAACAGTAGTGCTTCATTCTTCTGCTTACTGAGATCAAAGCAGGTTTGAACCTCTTTGCTATTTAATAAGCTATTATTATATTCTGATCCCATTGTAAGAGCTACATAGGTGGACCCTTGCACCCATACATTATCCAAATGCAGGCAGTGGAACTAGGTGCAGGGGGTTCACTGAGTTTCTTGTTTATCTAGACACATATTTTAAGGTGTGATGTCTGAAAAGGGTATTTGGCAGAGTAATTCAGTTCTGAGGCACTGTTCTTTGTTTTCCACTGC
The DNA here is from genome assembly GCA_030449065.1 of Oceanodroma leucorhoa. NCBI lineage: Eukaryota > Metazoa > Chordata > Aves > Procellariiformes > Oceanodroma > Oceanodroma leucorhoa. The sequence continues at coordinate 961,278 of JASVER010000070.1, forward strand.
ACACACGAAAAGCTACCCGCTTATGAATTTCTGTAATAGAGTTAGTGTCAAATTATCCTTTATTTTCAAAGTAGCTGTCAGAAGAAATAAACCTGATTTAACTAATAATGTTCTTCTGTACTGTAATAGCATTTTGTGAATTACTGGAGGCTAGAAACATTTTTGTGAATTTTATTTCTAGTCTGTTCTTAATAAGTTAGCAAATTCACTAGATCTATTTTGTGATTAGAACAAAAACCACTTGTATTTTAAAATTCTGTTTAGAAGCTTGAATATGTTATTTGAAGGCCATCTTAAAGATGGATTTTCAAGTAGGCTTTAAAGTATTATTCCGTTCTGGAGAGAAATGTCACTCACTGCGAAATGGATTAGGAAAACCATAAAAAATTCTGAAGGCTATGAAAGATTATTCTGGAACATTGTACACAAGCTCTAACAATATCTCTCTAGGAAGGGGATTATAACCTTGGGGAAAGATTTTTAAATCTAGAATATTTTTTTTAATGTATATACAAGTAGCAATGAGCTTGTGTATTTTTCAGAGTTGATCTTTATGGTTGTTGGATTTTTCATGCTGTACCTTATTTAATTACTGATTAAGACTTAACCTTTTCAGCCTTGTTCTTCAACAGCTCTCAAGTTGAACTATTTTAAAATCCAGTTATTTCCTATGCTGCCACCTCACAACTGGAGAAAGTTTCCCATTCCTATTTTCTGTAAGTAATGTTTTGAATAATTTGTGAGCTTCATCTTGTAGCTCTACAAGGATGAGGAGGGATTATAAATTCCCAGCCTGGGATATCTTTAAATCATTTTTTTCCTTCTAAAATGCAGAACAAGTCAGCCCTAAGGATCAAAGCTTTTCAATATGGGCTTTGAAATTACTTGGAAATTTGATGACATTGAGTTGAAGAGTGTTATAATTAAGGCAAGTATTTGATTTGCTGAGATTTTGGCAAATTGAGATCTTGCGTTTAAGATGTCATTCCAGTAAGGAAAGTTCTTTTGATTGGTAGCATTCTGGAGCTTAGTGGATATTTGTATTTCATTAATCCCAGAACAAATTTGCTTTGCTAAAAAATCAAATAAAGTTCTTTAATTCCAGTTCTGCAAACTCACCTGAGGTCCTGAAAGTCAGTTCGTTTCCTTTTCCATGCATTAGAAATAGGTACAAATGCTGTGCTGGGCAAATCTTGTTCTGTTACAATCTGTGCAATAACAGTATATTAAGAGGAATCACTGTGTTTTAACTGGTAGACTTCAGACTTCAGTGGACTGAGTGAGGAAGCTGATGTCTGTCATAAATTCCCAGCATAGTCAGTAAAGTGACAGGCCTTTCAGACCGAGTGCTTGATTAAATTGCAGTCTAAGGAATTAACACTGTAGATGATAAAGAATACTTAAGGAGATAGGCCTCTAAAGTTACATGAATTTAATACCCTCTTAGGTTTACAAGGTATGATGTTAGATGAAGTATCTTTTTTTTTTTCCTTTTAATCAGATCATGACTTGTATGAGATTAGAACATGTATAATGACATGGAAGCCAGCTTTTTTTTCTTCAGAACTGAACTTTGCTTTACAGTTACTCTGGTTGTCCAGCCTTAGATACTATTGCTGTTTCAGCTGCCCATACCCTTCAATGCTTTGTCAGGTCAAAGCAAAGGGACCACTGGTTTGTGATTTCACATCAGCTTGCTTCCCTATCACTCCCAGTGTCTTTTCTTCTTTGTGCCTTGCTTAAGTTATGAGTTGACCAGTAAATGTTAGTTTACAGTGAGTGTCTGATATGCTTTTTGAGCCTGAACTTACAAAGCATTTTGATCATTTTGGAGGGATGATGAATATGTCTCTTGGTGACTTTAAAAGGAGCTGAATCTTCAGCATCTCCAGAGCAAGAAAGGCAGCCTGGCAAACTGATGTTTTCTATAGAGAGTAAATGCAGCCAGTGTTTTGTTCCGTACACTTTAAATTGCAGATGTCTCTGACAGCTCTTTTGTATTCTGACTTTGATTTTTATGCACTAAACTGTCAATCAGTATTTGCTGCTGCCTAAGCTGGTAACTTATTGCTTTGAAAAATGTGTCTTTCCAAAAGTCTGTGGTGGATCTGAGTTATGAAAAGTGGGGATCCAAGAGTTAGTGGATTCCAGTGTAGGTTTCAGTTAAGGTCATCTTTATCAAAAAGACTGGCTGCATCATGTTGTATCACCGAAGCACGGCTGGGTTTCTTTCAACAGTGCTGTTAATGTGATTTTCTGCTGGATCCTAAGTGAAATTAACTGGAAGTGCTGTGCTGTATTTCTTCTTTAGAGAAAGAGGTGCCCAACCTGTGACACTTGAGCCGAGTGCCGCTCCAGCATTTCTCTTGCTAAGGTTACCATTGTGCCCAGCGGCAGGGCTGGGGAGTGACAGGCCTCCCTGGATTTGGGGAGAAGAATGCATGTGTCCTGCATGCATCTCTGCCAGGGAACAGCCGCTGTGGAGCGGTTAGCACCCCTGCCTCTGACCAGCTGCTCCTTCCTGGGTACTTTGCTGTGTTCAGGACAGGTCTTGAACACAGGAAGATTTTAATTTGTGGCTCATGCAGTCAAAGGTTGGGTGCTCTGGGATTACAGGAATCTGTATTTTTTTCAAGTAATTCCTGTCCAACTTCTTAAGTTGTTTTTAATTACAGTGTTGGTTCTTTTTATGTGAAACAGAAGATATGTATTTTTAATAAAACGTTCTCATACAGATGCAGTTTATTTTGCTTAATTTTGTGGAAGACAGTAACTGCTAGAATATGAAAGACGCTGCCTGTTTTGATATTGATCACCAGACTGTTTCAGATGCCTTAACAGGCTTAAAATGTAGCGTATACTGCATTTTAACTCCCTAATTTTACAGGGCTCCTGCTTTAAATAGAACAAAACAAAACAAAAAAAAAAAACACAAACAAAACACCTAAACCAAACCTGCCACCATCTGAAAGCTTGACTGTTATTTATAATTTCCCTTTATTTTTATTGTAAGCTAGTCCTAAGAAGTTCTAGGATTCCTTTTACCTTTGAAAGGAGGAGAGCGATTTCCCGTAATCTAGAGGATTCCCTTTCTCTGCCTGTGGCCAGGATGCAAGCTGGGGGCTAGGATCTGGTTCAGCCCTGAAGCAGAGCCCAAGTATCAGTGTGACACGGAGAAGAGCGCAGTCCTCGCCTTGCACCCTGTGTCAGTTCTGGCGCTCGCTCAGCCATTGCTTAACCAGTGCAACTTGCTAACCCAGCTGAAAACTTCTGTGCCGGGTTAGTTTTTTCCTAGACTGGTAAGATTTGCATTGTGTTAGTGTCACACAAGAAAGGCGGTGGTGGCATTAGCCATCCTCCTGCGCTCTCCCCTCTGCTGTGCCGTCAGCTGGAGAATATGCTACCGCCCTACATATGAAAGTCGTTTGGGCATCCTGGGGACTTGTGACAGTCCAGAACGACGGTAATGGTTAGTGATGCTTTGTTTCTGTTGTGTGCTGCTCCTGGCAACTACAGCTCAGCAGCATTATGGCAACTCAGTACCGAGCCTTTCCCTGTTGTTACAGGGCAAAATACAAACCCTTTGAGCATTAGAAATGCTGATGCCATAGTGCAAGTTCACAAAACAACCTAGATTATTTATGCAGAATATAATGAGACTTGCTGGTAATTCCTGTGTAGATTTCTAGTATTCTGAATTGGCATTCTAGTAAGCTGGTTTTTTATCTGTTTGGGGAAGTAATGTTTATATGAGAATGATTCTCATGGAGTACGCACAGTATAAAGCAGTTGTTGCCAGTAATACAACTCACTTGAGGGGGGTGGAAAAATGATTTTATATTCTCTGCTTCTGTGGGTTCATTTCCTCCTTTGCTGTCACTTTCAGACAGGCCTCCTGTCTCCAAGAGCTGGTATAAACCTAGGGGCTAGTTGGGTGTTGACATAAATACTGGGATGCAGAGAACTCAACTTCTCCCAAAACATGGGAGTGCCTCATTTTTTTCATATTAAAATTCCTAAAAAACTACCCCAGCTATTTGTGCTCATTGAAAACAAATATCTTGGCAGATTTCCCCCTGTTTTATTTCACAGGAATTGAGTTCACATATATGGTTCAGCAGGTATGTAATGTTACTTATCCCTTTGTGTATCTACTGTGCAGGCAGGTAACATATCCTAGAAGCAGCATAAGCTTTTTTGTATATTTTCTGTTTCACTGCTGCATCAGCATTCATCAAGCTGGACACGCAGAGGCCTCATCGAAGGGTAAGAGGGTGGTTTCTGATTTCAAAACTGCTTTTCAGGTATTAGGCTGCTAGGAATGGGGACTTTGTCTTTTGGATGTAGCAGCTGCAAGGAGATGTAAAGGCTGAGCACAGGGCAGTAGAAATTGTGGTGAGCTGGCGGGTATGAGTAGTTAAGGCTGTTTTGAGGAGGGAGACCAGAAAGCTGGACTTCAAGAGCAGGGTGGTTGTCCTAGTTTCTGTTCTAACAAAGAAAAATATGTAATTAAAGCTCTATGTATTTGAATAAGCTTCACTTGGCACCACAGACTCCCAGAATATGATAAGCAAACTTTGAAAACACAGCGTATGAGCACTGCCCAAGCAGTATGTATCCTCGGGAACCACAGATGTCGACCCAAGTGCTGAGCACTACTTCCTAGCTACGTGCCATGCCAGAAGCTGCTGTGTAGCCACCACTGCCAAGGGTGCCATTTTAGCACCAAAGCTTGGCACTCTGTAGTCTCACTACTTGGTATTACAGTACTTCCACCAGTTTGAGGGTCTGTAACCATTGATACTGCACTAGTTTTCTTCCCAAAGCCACAACATATTCATAAACAAATGTGTAAGATCATTTACAAATTTGCATTGGAGTTTAAATACTAGCAGTTATGTAAAAAATAAGGGTTTCCTAAAACAGGTCCTGGATGTATCTTAACTTACTGCAGCCACCTTCTGACCTACTATTTGAAAGGCTTCAGCATGTGATTTTTTTGATGGGCTTAAGCAGATGTAGATATTGTCTGCTACCAGAAGATGAAATCCCATCTTCTTGCTCGTTTTGCTGTTTATTATCTTCTCTGCTTACTTAGTTTTCAGACGCGCAGGCAGCTAATCTGGTCTGCCGCCTGGTCACGAGCTCTACTGCCAACACAAAGGAGGCAGCGGGAATATGTGAGTGGAAGTAGAAGGGCAAGATGTGTTAGGTTGATTCTTCATGAAGCCTTACTTTGAGACCTTTGTTTTCTCACTTAATGAGCAATTTACATAGGAAAGACTGTGACAGTTTGAAATTTTTTAAGGTGGGTTGTGTTTATTAATTGTAGAAGTTGTTAAAAAATGCTGCATTTTGAGAAAAACATTGAACGTTTATTAGCAAGGCAAAAAATCACGTTTCAAAACATTTCAAAGTTGTTCCCTTTTCTTTGATTCCTTCCTAATTCACTTAGAAGGCATAGCAAGGAATAAAGGTAATGAACCATAAGAGAGTTGACTTTTTTATTGAATTTGAAGATTACACTGCTTTAAATTACGTGTCTTAAGAAATCTCAACTGATAATGATATTAGTAAGGAAAAGAGCTAATTTTTTAATAGTTGAATAGCACCAAATATTAAGATATTTGCATTAGCTTATAGGTTAGATCCAAATGGTTTAGTGTTATCTCTGTTTGAAGGCTCAGCATCATGGATGAGTATTATTGCACTGTTTTGACTCTTTAATCAATCAGCAACAATAAAATGCTCAGGTTCTTTCTACTGCTGTGCTGAGGTGTTCTGTAGACAGGTTGAATTTCCTGGCAAAAGTATCACCTCGGGAAACAGCTGACAAGGAATTATGTTCTCACAAAATAGGCTCAGTGGGAGGGCATTTTTTTTTTACAGTACAGCTGCAGATAAATCAGACTGCACAAATTTGGCTGCGTTCTGTGGCTGCCTATTCTGCTTGATTCAATTACACATCACCCAGAGAAGGCCTTGAAAATACAAGCCCAGTCATCAAAAAAAATATTCAACTTTCTGTTCTTAGGCTTGTGGGGCAGGCATCTTCAGATCTGACCTGCCATCTGCAACTCTGACCAAATGCTGTTGACCTCCACAACTGCAGAGGTGAGGACACTTCCCTTGCAAGTAATTGGGAGAGTCAGCCTAAAGACTGGGAAAGAGCTGGCTCTGCAAGCTTGGTGGCACACAGGCAGCCACAACACATGAGGTTTCTGGCATTGCAGCTTAGCAAATACTGAGGTGCCGGTGGGGCTTTCAGCAGTTCTTTTGTCAGCTGCCGCTGGGTTACAGAGTTCATCAGTCATTATGATACATCAGTTCCACTTAGTTTGCATGTACACTTTCAAACGCCATGTGGCTGCACCTTAATTAGCCAAGGAGTTATGAGAATCACTAATCTTAGCGGCTGATGCCTATATGCCTCACTTGAGAAGTCATCTGAGAGCTATAGTTCTCTCGGGCTCTCAGCACTAATCTGCTTAGAGCTCCTGTAGGAGATCTTGAACATTGGGCAGAAAAGAATTTGCTTGGACTATATTTCACTACTCATGGTAAGATTCAAACACATCACAGAGACTTTTTGGTTTAAAACATAGGAAAAGAACTCAAAAAGGTCTTATTAGATAGATAACACGAAAACAACATAATTTGATGAAATATGCTGCTGAACTGCTTGTGTATGCGTACTGAAGTACAAAAAACCCTGCGGCTTTTGAGTTTGACACTCAAGTCAGCTAAGTAAATTACCATTTCTTGAGAAGAAAGGTTGCCTTTGACAGTTTCTGTCCCTAGAAAATTGTCCTTTTCTTCTAAGACCCTTTCTGTGCATCATAGCTGTCTTTGTTTCATGGGCAGCCCCATTCCTGAAAGAATTCCAGGCTCTTCTCCCTGCTTTTCTAGCCTGGGCAAGTCAGTTCTCTGGGTCCAGATTTCCACAGCAGCCCTCCAGTAGGCATCTTTTACAAGACAATGTCTCAGGTGACACCTCCTTTTTTTTGCAGGGCACCAGAGATGGCATGAGGGTCTGTAGAAGCTTCTGTATGGTCTATCCATCCTACGACTGGATTTGCTTGAATACTATTGTAAATTAGCAAACTAAAATTGATCATGCTTCCTGGGTTGGTCCTGGAAATTATTTTTTTTCACAGCTATTTTTACAATGTTTTACATTTYGTTACTGATAATCCTCTACTGTAGCAATTTAACACATTTTCTTTGGTTTATTTCTGTACCCAGCTGTCACATCTTTCTCCTCACAGGAATAAACACAAGTTCCTAATGGCTGAAAGCTATTCATTTGTTTTCTTGAGCTCTTAAACTTTCCTATATGGCTTGCAGTGATTATTATATTTCCTGAAAATATTGTCTGTGTTCAACCATCATGCATTTTATGTCTCTTGCTGGATAAGTGCATAACTGTGACTGAACATAAGAAGGGAGAATGTAGCAGAAGGCAGGACTTCCTTTTCCGTTGGCAGAGGGATGGAGGAAAACACCAGAAATTTGGACATCAGGTTTGAACTGAAAATCCCCATTCGGTATACGATCCAGCAGTAAACAAATCTGTCACCCACTGTTTAGAAAGAAATGGTCTGTAAATCAAAACAAGGATTTGATCAGAGTTGTTTTGAAAATGTCTGGTGTGTAAAGGCAGGCATTTGTAAACTCCCGAATTCTCAACATCACAGATCCATACCACAAGCAAGGAGATTTTGGGCATTACGCTGTGTCCACTGGAACACTTGTAATGTTACTACTTTCTGAAACAGTAGTTCTCTGCTTTGGATAATACGGGTGAGTCTATATTGTGAAACTTGGTAACATGGTAATCAACACTAACTTCTCTGTATCTTAACTTCTTCAAAGGAGCAAGTTATAAGTAATTGCTACAGTCAGGGTTCCAGGTTAAGTAATTCTGGGATGTGTGCTGGAATGATACATTGGTATTTTTAAATACGGGAATTTTATATTGCATATAAAAGAAGAATAGAAAGGATTCCTTTTCTGCAACTGTGTAGAACTGGTATTGCACAAAACTCCTGGAAAACAACTAGATACAGATACAATTTCTTCTTAATTAGCCTGAATTAAGGAGATGGAGAGGGGAAGATAAATCAAAGCTACAGCAAGATGTTTTGGTATTAGGATTCTTGAATTACTTCAGTTGATTCAAGGAACAAATTATGTTAGCACTTTATATTGAAAATAATCAGAACAGAAGTATGTGAGATATCAGTACTATGGTCTTTTCAAAGCTATGTAGCATTCTGAACCAAATCCAAGTCTGCAGCAGGGGGAAGAAAAGCTGAAGTGCTGGCAAGCCAGGAAATACACAGTATCAAGAAGATCCAATGTCCAACTGAAACAGTATGTTAACTCATATGATATAGACTGTGAAATGCCAAGAGAAAATCTGGTCCCTTCACAGTTTAGAAAATGGACTAATTAAGAGCAGCTGCGTGGGTAAATACTTCTCCCATATATTGGCATTAAATTGTTAGCTGATCTTTATCAGTTTTAACAAAAGAAATCTTTCAGAAGTTTGATAAGGCCTGGGAAATAGCAGCCGAGGGATATTTTCTGTCAGTTTGTTAAACCAATAGCTTCAATCAAGTGGAGTTATTAATTGCTGGAATGCAACAGGACCCTTCTTCTGTTGGGCTGTTCCATTTTGTGACTTTCCTGTTTACCCTGCCCCAATTGACTGTGGCTGTACAATGCCTCTCTTGCCCCAGCTATGACTGAGGAGATTTAATAAGGCAAAGCCAATGATAAAAACATGCAATTAAGTCTCATTACATTCATTCATTCTGGGGGAAAAAAAACAGAATCTTGGAAACAGAGTTCTCTAGAGAACAGCAGTTTTAAACAGCAGAAAGTAAAACAGCGTGATCCATGTGGCATTATAGCCATGTTCCCAGGGAAAGCCTGTGCCCGGTAAAACCACAAGACAGAAGGCAACCCACAGGAAATCACGAGTTGCCTATCTTATTTCACAGCTGGATGAATGCTGTTCAGCATGGTTTTCAATTACAGAGGTGCTGTGGCAAAAGCTGTGGAATTTAAGTTTTATGAGGCATATGGATGAAAGTCAAGTTGTCCTTTAGTTATAATTGTGGTGTAGCTGGGTCTTAGGGATATCCCTGTGTGCACATGCAGTGTGCTAAACTCATTAACTCCCTGGGTGGTCCAGGAACTCCTCAGCTAGTCCCTGCACAGAAAAGACACTCCACTGATCACCAGGTGACAGACCCAGCTCCTCACACCTCTGTAGCAAAGGATTTGACTAACTCTTGCAGCAGGTCTTCCAGTGGAGATTTTAGACAGTCCTAAGGATTCCTCCCAGGCAGCTCCTGCTGTGCCAAGACAAATTTCTATGCCTAAATATGTCATTTAACATCCTGTGTGAAGAACCTGGCCCTTCCAGAGACTCCTGGTGGTTCCTGCTGCAGAACTGAACAGATTGCACACAGATAAGATGCTTGTAAACAGCCTGTAGAAAACCGTTCCTGTAGACACAGAAATGGTCACACAGGACAGTCTTTTTGTACATAGTTAATACAGTATGATGTTTTAGTTTAAAATAATCTATAGCAATGGATAATGCATGTGCTGAAGTAGTCGTGCTCGATCAGGGGCTGGCTGGGATGTGAGAACTGAGCAGAGACCGTTTAGGGGAGTTGTCTGATCCAGTGACGCAGGTCACTACCAAGACTGCAACCAACTGACCTGTTTGGGAGATCTGAACAATACCCTATGCCAAGGTCCCAATCATTATTTTTCTTAAACAAATGATCTGTCCATTTTTTGTGTAACACTGCTCAGCCAAAAAACGAATCAGCCCTTCCATCCAAGAAATGCTGCATTTAACAATTAGTCTTTGCCTAGATAAGTCCAATGGTTTTCAAAACAAATTAGTTAGCCCTGCTAGAATTGACCAGTTCAGTACATGTTATATTAGAAAATTCATTGCTCTTCCTTGTTTGAAATATTAGAGGACTAAATGTTAACAGCTGTTTATGCATTGCCAGATTTTACCAAAATACAAGTTTTGAAGCACTTGGCCTGTCATTTTGGTCACAGTAGTATTACAATAAATCTAATAATAGACTATAATTCAATTAGACTGTGATTCAGTACTAGTAACCATTCTGCAGAACAGTGCACATAGCAGTGCTATTCGCAACTATTCCTTTAAAAAAAAAAAAACTCACATGTAACATGAGCTGTGAGAGTCAGAAGGCAAAAATTTTCACTATATGCCTTTTTTGGTGAGACTAACATTTTTATCTCTCAGTATAGTCACAAGATAATTGAGTAATTATGTAGATACTCTTTGAACAGTATGTTTACTCCCTAATTATTAAGTGTGTGGTCACCTTAGTATAGTGAAAAACAAAGAAAATCAGCTGCTACTTATCACCACCCTTAGCAGAGATACTGAACTGATCCTGTATATTCCCCTAGGCTCTCTCTTTGCAAGCCAAAAATCACCGTGGGTGCAAATCTTATTTCCATGACAGCAAGGGCCCACATCAATTGAGAAGACTGATTTACTTCAACTGTCCCAGTAGTATTCAGCTGATCATGCCTGAATTTCTTAAGACCATTTAACAGCCAATTTAATCTCTGGTTTAATCTCAGAGTTTGCCTGAAAGATGAAATTGGGCTATTATATTTATAGCAAAATTGCAAAACCTTGAATAAAATATATCACTTCCCCTCTATATTGCATTGTTCTAATCCCTGCAAATATTTGCTATCTGTGTATTTGCAGGATTGGACCTAATCTGTTTATGGTACTTACTACTTCTAATTATTAGGATCTCTGAGAGTTCTGTTTCAGTGAAGATTATTTATGGAAGGGTGGTTATTGTAAGACAAAAGGTGGATATTGACCTGGAAGATCTAATTTTCTCTCATGGCTGCACCTCTTCCTCTATAAAATGGCATTATTAATACTTTGAATTTTAAGAATACAGTTGTAAGAGCCAATTTATTAAAATCTGAATACACTGTTAAGGATGACTACATAAAGGTGCACATACTTACTCAGCAGATCTGCTCCCTGTAGGTATTTAGTCACAGTTAGTACCCCACTTTAACAAAGTACTAGACCTCACATGTACCTCTTGCATGACTTCAACAAAGCCTTAATATGAAACCAACATGCATTTAAGCTGGTCCTGCAACTGAAGAAAAACAAAAAAAAAAACCACCAAAAACAAAAACAAAAACAACCCAAAACAAACAAAAAAAAGAGGTCCTCCTTCTTCCCTGGGATATTAGTTGTGTCCTCACAATCGTTCCTCTGCTGTGCCAGCACAAGAATTTGATCTCCTGCTCAGTGACCCAGATACGGTATCACTGATCTAGCTGAAAAACAAACTTTCAGCTGCATCAGTTCACTATAGGACTGCAGAAATATTTTTGTTCATATACCACAGTGTTTGTTGGATGCAAGAACAAGCATTCAGGGAGAGAGAAGCACAGACTGCTTTTTGTGGGAACACTGATCTAAGCACACATGAAATTGCAACGTGAAGATACATTCATGCTCCAGCCAGCCACAAACTGAAACAAACTTTTTGAACAATGTATTGCTGGGGTAAAATGCCTTTTACCAGGGCCTAGGTCCATAAGCCCAATACAGCAAAGAAAAAAAAGTGACATTCTAATCACTTACATGACCTATCAGCTGAATTATTTACACATATTGTAATCAGGTAAGCTGGGTAAACTCATTCACAGTGATGAAGTAATACTGTCATTAAGGGAATCAACTGAACACACACAGACTTTGTAACTCGTGTCACCTTTGAGATTGTTAGTACTGGTAATAATGAAAAATAAACCAGCCAAAAAAAGAAGACAAGACTCTGCCAGCAAAATTCTTTCTTTGTTCAGCTATGCAGTGAATGGCTCATTCAGCTGTTCTATCACAAGAGAGGAGCTGGAGCAGAGACGAGGAAAAGGGAGCCTGGCAGAGCTGCTGCTGAAAATGCATGAGTAGAAATGCTGTTCAAAACCCTAGGCAGAATCTACAGAGCTGGCAGAAAAATCCTTGTTATCATTTGAAATGAATATGGAATTATGATAGAAAAAAGCAAAATCTGTTTAAGTTCTTAGGTTTTCTTTTTGTTTATAATCTTAATACATACTCCTTGTTCCAAACCCAGTTTCTTGGTAGATCACTTTTTCATGTCTTCTGCACTCCATTTCCTGGGAATTTATGTCTGCTGAGGGAGTGGTTACCTAATAAAGAAAAAAAGTGATTCATTACTGCAGGTATAGCTATTGTGAGAGAACTACCGTAGCTGTTCATAAATTAATGTTTTTGTCCCCCAAAGGAATAACAAAGCTAGATCAGAGAAGGTGAATGCAACCATACTTCCAAAGAGCTCTCAGCAAACTCTTTTTTTTCACCCTCTCCCATAACTCTTTGCTCCAGCTGAAAGATACTTCCTTTAGAATAACCATGCTAGAAGCAACTCAAGGAAAAATCACAAACTCTGGCTTGGAATTTGAGCTGTTCTATGAGAAGTCATTCTTCACTGAATACATAAACCCATCCAAAACTAAGATATAAAAAATTAGCTAGACGACTTCCTCTCTGCCTCAAACATAATTCAGTACATTTAACCAAAATCATGTGGAATATAACATAAGCTTTTGAGAAAAAGAAAATTAATGAGAACAGCTATGTAAAGTCATTTCAAGGACACTTTTAGCTTGGTACCTTGCCTAAAATGGCTGTCAACAAGATATGCCTAAGGAAGAATGTCAGAATAAAGCAAGCACATAATGCATCTTCCTTGGCAATTGCACACAGCTTCTGGCAGTGTGGTTCAAGGACTTTCTAAACCAGAGGTGATACCTTGGTATTAAATAACTGTTAACAGACATATTCATGGAAAAAAAAAATCTTTTTGGCCTAATCTAAACTTTTAGTGTCCTTAATATCCAAAGACAGTGTGTTTCACAACTTAGCTATACTTTAAGCACTTTATTTTCTTCTAAGTACTTTTGTTTTCAATCTTCTACTTGATGATTGTGTTCAATGCCCTCTAGGTCTTGTATTACAAAAGACTCATTCTGTGTTCACTTTTTCTGTGCCATTCATGACTTTATACCTCTCTGTCGTATGCCTCCTTAGCTATAGTTTATTGAATTATTACTACCTATGTAAACAGTTCTTTATCTTTGCTAGTGTCCTGGTTTTGGCTGGGATAGAGTTAAATTTCTTCCTAGTGCTATGTTTTGGATTTAGCATAAGAAGAATGTTGATAACACACTAATGTTTCTAGTTGTTGCTAGGTAATCTACTTTTCAAGGACTTTTCAGCTTCCCATGCTCTGTCAGGTGCACAAGAGGCTGGGAGGGAGCATAGCTGGGACAGCCAGCCCAGCTGGCCAATGGGGTATTCCATACCATGTGACGTCATGCCCAGTATATGAATGAGGGGGGAAGGGGTCTAGGAAGCGGCGATCACTTTGGCTATTGTCTCGGCGGGTGGTGAGCAATTGCATTGTCCATCACACATTTCGTATATTGTATCATGAATATATTATTACCATTGTTATTATTATTATTATTTTCTTTTCTGTTCTATTAAACTGTCTTTACCTCAATCTGCGAATTTTTTTTTTCAATTCTCTCCCCGTCCCGCTGCGGGGGGCCGGGGGGGAGGAGAGTGAGCGAGCGGCTGTGTGGCATTTGGCTGCCTGCCGGGTTAAACCACTACAGCTAGTCTTTGTCACTCATCTATGTGTCTCTACTATTCCAAGATCATGTTCCAAGTGACTCAAGAATATGGAAACAAGAAAAAAAGAAGTGTTTCAGAGCATAAAGATTTATAGACTTGAACACGTGGCAAGACCTGGTCTTCAGATGTCCCTGCTCACTGCAGGGAGGTTGGACTAGATGACCTTTAAAGGCCCCTTCCAACCCAAACCATTCTATGATTCTACAATTCAGCCAGCTGAAGAAGGCTGAAGTCATGAGTCAGTATTGTCCTACATTAAGCACAGGTAAAAACATCTTGGTTTCCATATGGCCCGTACACCCATACTTTGACTTTATTTTTCTAACACTCTCCGAAAACTGAGAGGCAGGGGCTCTAGAGCTGCTGGCAAAAATCCAAAGATGATATAGGCAAAATGAAATGTAGATAACTTTTTAATGCACAGGTTGAAACTTCATTTAAGGCAAGGGCACCTTCCAATCAGCCCCTGATGAAACTGCCAAATCTCTCACAAAGCTATCCTGGTGCAGTATAGCTTTGAAGCTTTGAAGGTCAACAGCCTTAGAACCAAGCAACAAGACTCAGGTTTGTTCCCTTTAATTTTATGCACTGGCCTAAGTCACCGGAGTTACTAGCAGTTATCCTAATTCCCTCTGAACTGTTTCCTGGAGCTACTCACCTTTTACTGGGCAGGATTTTAGGGAGATTAATCTCTGCAGTAAGGTGAATCAGGTGTTTAAAGTTAAATAGGATGGCAAGGTCAAGCCCTGTGAAGAACATTCATCTTATTCCTCCTTAAGGCTCAAGTGCGTTTGCAAAAGCATCTCAAACAGTGAAGAGCTGCTCTCCCTATGCCCACAAACCAATTGCAATACCTTCAATAATAACAATGGTATCATGACAAGACTAATAAAAGTGGTCTAAACGCTGACGTGTTTGAGAAGGAAGGTCACAAGCAACCTGAGCTACCGCTGACTGAAACAGTGCCATACTTGGAGGGAGTGTTTGCTTCCTACTTGAAGCAGAGTCATTCAGCACTAAAAAAACCTACACCAGTACTTCGGCTATTCATTGCCCAGTATCAAACTTCCCATTCCTTAACACGATCACAGAGAAGCTAACAAAGCTCAGCTAGAGGATCATTTAATTAAAACAAGGTTGGCTGTCAAAGCATGGCAGGGTATCTCACTTCATTGGCCATTAAGGACTCGATTCGGTGCCTAACCACAGTTGTCTAGGGCCATTAAGATGCCCACACATCTACCCACAGGGTGAGATGTGTCCTTACCCTGCCGTCTCGGAGGGTTTGGGGTCTGTTTCTTTCATTCCTGTGTCATTCTTGCAGCCCTGTCTGGGTGTTTTGTATACCCCTGGGCACTTCAAAGGGTGCTACGTGCTTCTGTAAGGCCCTAAGAGGTGGGTCACCATGGAAAACGGACAACTCACCAATCTTTTAAAATGGGACGGTTATGGCAAATTATCACATTTGTCTCCATCTCTTTATTCCATTCTCTGGCCAGTCCTGACTTGGGGATACCTTTGTTGGCCGCTTTGGCAGCCTGCAGGCCATCCTCACTGAGAAACGACACCAGCAAGCAGGAGACAGGCCAAGGGATCCTCGCCACCTCCCCGCCCTTACAGGGACCGGAAGAGTCCACACACCAAAGGAAGGGAAAAACAGGGCCAAACCAAAAGAACAATAAGCCTTGAGGGAGGGGGACAAGGCCTGCCGTATCACACAACTGAGCTGACAAACGACTGTGAGTGACTGGCAGCCACAGCTCGGCCGCTGGCACAGCTGCGCCAAAGGGCCGCTGACACCACCGGCACGGCCAGCGCAGGTCGCACGCACCGGCAGCTCACGGAAGGTGAAACACCCCCTCCGGTGGCCCGCGGGGGCGAGACCCCGGCCTACAAAGGCAGCCCCTCGGCCCCCCGCCCCGCGGCCGGCCCCTGCAGGGCACCTTGCTTCCGCCCGCCACACCCCCGCTGGGAGCCGTTGGCGCCTGCGCGCCGTCGGTTCTTGGCGCGAGCGCGACTCTGGCCCGGCCCTGCCAGGCGCGGCGATGGCGGCGCTGCGGTTGTGGCCGCTCTGGCTGCAGGCCTTGGCGCTGGTGTGGGGCCGCGCCGGGATGGGGCTGGCGCATCTCACCGCCACGGCTCCGCCAGCACCGGCGCACGGTAAGGAGGGGCGGGGAGCGGCGGGGCAGCGCGTAGCCGTTCCCTTCTTCCCAGCGGAGGRGCTCGCCCGTGGGTGCGGCTGTGGGGCCTTCCCGGGGTGTCTCTCTCTGGAGGGCCGCGCTCGCCCCTTAGCAGGGCTGCGGCGGGCACGGCGGGAGGGACGGGCAGAGGCCCCCGCTCGCCCCGAGGTCTGCAGGCGCTGAGCGCCGCCCGGGAGCGCCTTCTGGAGAGTTGGCGGAGCTGGGGGGTTTGCCTTGTTCCTTGTCCCATGCCTCGGAGCAGGCTGGTTCCGTGTGGCGGGAAGCTCCCTCGCCGCTGCTGGGACGGGAGAGGCAGCCCGCTCCCGGGAGGCTGGCTCCAAGCTTCCGACCAGAGGAAGAGGCGATGTCGCCAGGGCTTGTACTGCTGGCCGGCTTGCGGGGCCGTGGGGTTATCGGGGCTTCGGCTGCAAGGAGGCAGCAATCGCCTAGGTTTTCTCTGCCCTGGCTGATGATGAGTGTGGCTTGGAAGGAGAAGCCGGTGGAGATGCTCTTGCCATCCTGTTTGTTCTGTTGGAATCGTTTACCTCATAGCTGCTTTTGGAAAGCAGTTGATGAAGCTCGTCCTCAAATGTGGTTGCCATTAGCGGATGTGAGCAGAAAGGTACACATCAGGTTAGTTTGCATTAAATTAGGGTATCTCGAATGTTGGCATGTGTTCCGAGAGTCCAATTTGAGGTGTTTTATTTCTTTTATGGAAGGGTTTATACTCAAAAAGGGAGTATCCAACTTTGTGAGATAACTAACTTGAAGCAGAAGAGAAAGGGAACTGTCAGTGTTTCTCAGAGGAAAGAGCAAAAGGTAGACCTGCTGATAACTGCAAGTTAATGATTGTCTTTCTAGTAGTTCCGAGAAACATAGGTGAAACCAAAGGGTTTGGTTGGAGCCAAAAATCGGGCTGAATTGCTAGTGGAGTTGCTTATGGATTCCCTAGGAAAGAACTTTTCACGTACTATTATTGTTATGTGAGTTTAGGAATTTGCTCATGACACAAAGTTGGTTGTTATATGGAGAAGGATCATGATATGATACAGAAAGATGTGGGTGACCTTAAAGGAATAAATATTAGAAAAAAGATTTAAAGTGAAAAATAAAAAATGGATTGTTATGCCATATGACTAATATTATAATTTTAATCTTAAATTGAAATAGTTGGAAAAAAGTAGGGATGTAGACTTGTTGACTGTCAGATGCATGTCAGCTACTGAAGTGATGCTCTCCTGAAGAGAGAGATGGCAGTTTTACGGTAGTTCTGCAAGACTGTGGGACCTTGTGTGCTATCCCGTTTAAATATTCTGCATGTTCAGAACCTGTGTTCAACAGAGTTGGACTGGCACAAAGCAGGGCTGCAAAGGTTGTATTGTTCCCTCTTTGAGAAAATACCTAGAAAAGTATGGCTTTAATTGCTGGAGCAGAAGGAAGGTTGAGGGGGAATAAGAGTACTTGGTGAAAGTACTCTTATAGCGGTAGGAGGAAACAATTGTTTAAGTTGAAGAACAGTGTTGCCCTGGGAATGGGGGCAGAGAACAGATTAAAATAAACTAGCTATGAATAATCTTAGTGTAGGTGTTGAAAGGTTTTTGACTGTCTGAGCAATTGCACTGTTTTTTTCAGTGGAATAGTAAGAGCCTGCCCTCCCCCCCCCCCAAAAAAAAAAAAGTCACTGGTCTTAAGTTTGTATGGCAGTCCTCAGTCCTTAGTGTATGCTGGTATAGAGCCCTGTCTTCCTAAAAAAAAAACCAAAAAAAATCTCTGCATATACTACCTTCATGCAGAAGTACATATTGGAAAGGGGAGGGGGGAAAGCTGTTTTTAAACAAAATAGAGTTTTATTGTCAATGCTATTCTGTTTTACCTGTATTTTGTGGAGGAACAGTATTTGTTCTGTATTTGTGCAGTTACCCTGGTCCATGCGTATGTCTCCTAGAAAGTGAGGTCATACAGATAACTTGTGTGTAATTAACTAAAGTACAGTTCCTGTATGTTGGGGCAGAATTCTAGTCGTAAAAAATAGTGCATGAGCAGTGATAGCTTTTTCTTATCTATTGAGAATATAGTCTTCATACAGCTATAGTTTACTCTGTATAAGGTGTTACACTAAACTATTTTGGTAAAAATTACACCACTTATCAAAGTAATGCTTGCACTGCCTGGTAAATGAGGCTTAGTATGTAAAAATGATTTCTCATTTTATTATATGTTAGTTGATTAATGCTGATGTTATATGCCAGTATAGAAGGAATGTTTTTGCTTGATAAACAGTTTAAAATACAACGGGAATTATTGTTGGTAGTGGTGCTATGGCTTACTTTCCCCCCCCCCCCCCAATAAAGATAGTACAGTAGTCCCTTGACATATTAGAGGGAGACTATCAACTTGATATCTGTTTGAATGAAAAAAAAAAAATCAAAGTTGTTTTTATTTAGTGTGCTGGTACACATAATGCTTTAGCAAGGTGGATTGGAGGGGTTGGTTGTTGTGTTTTTCTTCTTTTTTCAGTTTGAGAGGTGTTTTGTTTTATCCTCTGCTCTTGGGGAGAACACCATAACTGGTGGGAAATTTATATATCTTTGTAAGTTATGTGACCCAAAGAAATATATAAAGCAGAATAGAAAAAAATTCTTAATTGTTTTTTTCAATCACTCATGGTAATGTTACATTTTGTAACAGCAGTACATAAAAATGTTTTGATTTTTGAGATGT
Source organism: Oceanodroma leucorhoa (assembly GCA_030449065.1). Taxonomy (NCBI): domain Eukaryota; kingdom Metazoa; phylum Chordata; class Aves; order Procellariiformes; genus Oceanodroma; species Oceanodroma leucorhoa. The sequence continues at coordinate 979,953 of JASVER010000070.1, forward strand.
ATGTTGTGATGATATATTTTGAAGTATTTTTCATTAAGACTCTTATGCTGTTCTTTAGAATAAACATAAATAATAGTGTAATTTTTTTTATAATTTAAGCCCCAGTCTTTTGGTTATATGCCAATAAAGGTTATCAGCTATAATATGTCAGTAGGAAGGCAGTTAAAGAAGATGAACAGCTTATGAGATTACCTCCTTTGATAAAAACGTAATATTCCTTAGATTCTTTCATTTTGCTGTAGATGATTCAGTTACTGAAAATGTGACCTAAACCATGTTTTTAGAAGTCCTTGGTGTACTTGCATGCTTCTGACCGTACCTCACTAATTCATGTTCAGAAAGCTGGTTTGTTTAGGTGTTCTATATCTTAAATTGAAGATGTAATGAAGTATTTTATAATAAGCATGGTGGTACTCCATGTGAAATAATCTCATTTGAAAACTTTTGAGTTTAAACTGAGAACTATTTCTGAATCTGCTTTTCATGGGTTTTTTTCCATAAATTGGTATATGGGCCTTAACGCTTAGGCTGTTTCTCAGTTGATTGGTACCAGTACCAATGTTAATTGATACTGGATAAACTAGTAAGTGGTTTTTCTAAACAAGCGTATTAATTAAAGCTAAATATACTGGTACATAAAATGCATTTAGTGTTAAGAATTAGTACCAGAAAGGTATAATGTTGAATTATGAAAAGAAAATATTGAAATATGTAGTTATTCCAAAACATGCCAATAATTTAGCTCAAATAGATAACTGCTTATGACTAATGCACTGTTATTCATTAAAAGTAGAATTGGATTCCTGATTTGGAGATATTTTCCCCTCATATTTATATGATAGATGTGGAAATAAATTAAAATAGACGAGACTATTTCAGTTGCAAGGGACCTATAATGATCATCTAGTCCAACTGCCTGACCAATCCAGGGCTGACCAAGTTAAAGCATGTTATTAAGGGCATCAGAAGTTATTTTTTAATACTATTTTAATGAAACTATCATAGGAGCTACAGTAATTGGAAGAAAATCCAGGTTCAGACCAGGAGAGGTAACTTCCCCTCATCTGTCAAGTGGTTCATCTAGGTCAAGACTATGGCATGTACATGGTCCTGTGGGCAGCAAATTTATGTCTATGTTGTGGTTAAAAAAGACCTTGTTAAGATGATAAGCATGCAGTACTTGTAAATGAAAGTCATAGCCTTTGGCTGGAATCCTCTGGGAATATGAATACCAGTAAATATTTTCTTTTTTAGGATAGAAGATGTTTTTTAAAATCGAAGAAAATATGAATTAACTCCTTCCACATCATTTGGTTTTTCAAACTTCTGTCATCGTTCTTGTTGACCTCCTACAAAATAACTTTGTGTTCTATGTTTGGAAATATTTTTAAATTGTTATTTAAAATCATGCTATTTGGAGAGCTTTATTTTTTAAAAAAAACTTTTTTCCCCAGAAAAAGGTTAATATCTATGGAAGGGGGACTAACCCTAGGCGAGGGTCAGCATCTGCTAGGCTTCCAAAGCTGCAAAACTTGGAATGTTCTCTAAACTGAAGTGTAAAAGTCTTAGAACTTCAGCAGACATACAGGGAAGMTTTGTTTTTTTCTCCCATGTTGCCCTTACAGAAAGCAAATTGAAGTTACAAGTAAGCTTAAATTGTTTCCCTAACTATGTCAGAGGTCAAACTTAAATGTTTTCTATCTCTGTTTGCTACAGTTCTCCTGGAATGGAAATACTGAGCTTTCACTGCTTGAGTCAAAATTGTTGCTTGTATCTGGAAGTAGGAAAAAAAAAAGCTAAATATTGTGTTAAGGACTTGATGTTACTGAGGAAAAATAAATATATCATCTGTGTGTGTGTTTTGTTTTTTTTCTAGCATGTTCAGAGTTTTCTCAGAGGTCCTGTGAAGAATGTCTAAAAAATGTTTCGGTAAGATTTTTAACATCCTTTTTGACTGAGAATTTGGTGATTTCCCCCCCCCTTTAATATGAAGTTAGATTTTTGGGGTTGGTTTGGCTGTTTGGTGGGGGTTTTGTTTTTAATGGTGAATCTAGTCAAAGTACCCTTAATAAAAGGAAGTATCTGTTCTTATTTAAATGGTAGAGTCAATTGATATGCTGCTTCCCCTCTGCCACACTTGATGCCAGGGTTACTCCATGATTTGGTCACTCAGGGTATTTCTCTGCTTTGTCTGGAGAGGATGGACAGTGTAGAATCCAGGCTTCCATTTCCAGTGTGTGTTCAGTGCTTTCACAGTGCAGCTGAGTGAGTTGATGATGATGCTCATTTTGCAAGCAGCACTTAGTTAAATTTCCATCTTATACAAGGGCTAGATAAATGGAATCTTGTGTGGCTAAAATGCCTTGCATTTCTTGTATACTGAATAGGAGAACTGGGAAATTAATGTAAATAAATTTAGAATGTAAATAAATCTAGAAATGCCTTTCTCTGGAGATGCCCCAAGCAATGCATCTAACTGAGGCAGACTGGATCAGTAGATGTTCAGACGTGTTGGCCTCTCTACTGACTACATCAGACTAAGTGCTTAAGACTGCCAGGCTAGATCTCCATTCTGGTAGCAAAGTGTTTAGGCTTCCAATGAAATTGCAATAAGGCAGACATTTAAAACAATAGAATTTGTTTCACTGTCCTTTGCTCAAAACTTTTTTAGCTCTACAATAAGGGTCGTGATAAGTATGCAGAAGGTGCCTGTCCCTGCAGAGTAGATGAAACTCCCATATTTAAAGTGAGAGATTGTTTCAAATTCTAACTTCAGATGTCACTGAAAAGAAATATTTTATGAGCCTTTAAGTTACATAAGGTACTGCAAAAGTTTTTCAGTAGGGAAAATTAAGAAATATCTAAACTTACCTGTTTTAGGTCTTAAGCATCTTTTGGCTTTTTTAATGGAAAAATATTAATTGCCTTGTATTGATGTGGTTATGGTGTGTTGTCAGACCTGTATATTTGTTGCCATAAGCATGGCATTGTGTAAAGAACTCTTCATCTTCAAGAGTATAAAGCAGGAAATGGAAAATATGGGTCATTAAAGATTAAATGTTCAGCACTACCACTGGTGTGACTGTCACTTCAAATAAGTGCTGCTGCAGATACATGAGCACAACTTTTATTAATCTGAGAGCTATGTGTTCACCTTGTGAGAGGAATAAATCCTTTAGCTGTGTTTGTGTACTAAAGACACTAACAAAGTTATAGATAATTATTTTCAGAATCTGTCAAACCAATGACAGTGTCCAGACTCTTTTTGGTGACAGAATGATGGATGATTCAAGGCAACTGCTTCAATAGCATCAGTGTTACCCTTGAAGAAAGGAGTTTAGACTTGATTCAGACAATTTGCACATACATTAAAAAAAAAAAAGGCTACAGAACAAAGGCATTAGCATTTGTGTGAGCGATACAAAAGCAACGAATTGCTGAAATTACTTTGTTTAATTGCTTCAGTAGAAAAACAGGTTTTCATATTGGTGATAATATAGATAGCAGCAGCAGATAAAATGAAAATAAAACATAATAGGTAAAACCAATTCTAAAAAAACCCTAAAATGTAGTAATTTAGTTCGGTTAAAGAGAATTATAATTCAAAATGCTCAAATTTTGTTTATCATAATTATAATTGGGTTGGTCTTTTGGGCTGGTCTTTAGAGTTGATGAATACCTATTTTTCTCATGTTTTTATCTGTAATTTCTGAGTGGTAGTTTTATAGATACGCTGTTGCATTTCATCTTATTCCCTACAATATGGAACATAAAAAAAAACACATAAAGGTTTTGATTAGAGCTGTTGAATCCTGAAACTCTACTTCAAAGAAATATTTACTGCTATGACTAGCAGTTTACCAGGTGTATTAAAATTTGAGAACTTTATCTGTTACCAGATAATGTGTAAATATCTGTTGATTAACATCTTGAGAGAGTTTTTTCTTCATGTTTCTAACTCCATATGACAGTGTGTAAAACAAAATAGGTAATGCAAGAACTAGTTAAAGATAGGACTACGTTAAAATCTGTGTCCATGTGTAGAGCCTCAGCATTCTGGAGAATTTCCAGTTTCTWTTTTAACTTCTGAGTAGTCTAGCAACATGCTTTTCCCCTCAGCTATTTATTTTTGTCATTCTCATCTTTGTCCTAATAACACATGCACGGAATCTAAATTCTTGTAGTAAATGAATTTTAGGCAAGCTAGGCATTAAAAAAAAAAGGAGCTAACAACAGCTGTAGGAAATTATATGCTCAATAAATATAGCCAATTTTTTTGAAGGAAAGGTGGGGATAATTGTTGCTTGCATACATCTATCTGATTATAGACGAAGAAGCATTCGTTTTGTGTTCGTAGTTACTATCTTATCTCTTAATATTGAGAATATGTCCTTAAAATGAGTGTGGACTGAATTAATGATGTTGCATTTCATTATCTATGTGAGAGACTACTGAAATAAAGTCAGTGATATCATCAGAGTGTGAATGTGGTCCCTAGCATACTCTGCAAAGGATATATAGTTTACCTCTAAATAAAATAAAATAAAATCTTTTCAGTCTTCATTTTTAGGTTATATAGATGAGGATCAAAGTTAAGGAAATGTTTTGCCCTTGGGTGTTTAGGCTTTTTTTTCTTTTTTCTAACTTGATTTTGATGATTAGCTCAATTTTTAGCATTGGGAATGAGTCAATTGAAATATTTTTCTCTTACTTCAGCCTCTGCACCGATCAGTAGCTGAACAGGTATTGCCTTTTGGGCTCCACACGTTTTTAATGGTTACATACAGAAGTCTCCATTAGACCGATACAGTGGACCTTTCTGTGCTCCTAGTTGTCATCAACAGTATAGAGTCATTCAGGTTAGAAGAGACCTCATGAGTCATCTAGTCCAACCTCCTACTCAAAACAGGGTCAACATTACATTCAAACAAGCTTAACAATGACTTTTAGTCTGCTCCCATTAGTCATTATTTTTGAACTGTTAATTCTTATTAAATAATTGATCCAACAGAAATAACATGTTCTTTAACATACTTGATTAAAATTAAAACTTAGGAGGGCATTTTTTTTGCAGGAAAGATTATTCTGCCTTAAGTATTTTTGTTGACTTGTCTTTATGGGTATGTTTGGCTTGTACAGTCTACCAACTACAAAATATGAATAAACTTTTCTTGTCTCTTCACTTTTTTCAAGAGAGCAGAATCTACTACAAATTCCTTTGTATTTAAAATTTTCTAATACTTTAGAGCAAGATAACAGACTTTGTGCAACTGAGGATGTATGACATGTTCTTGATAGTATTGTTAGATAAAGCATAGTTCCTCGAGCTCTTTCTAGAATGAATCCTAGAAAACTCTGTTCTGTCAAGGATTCCTTTTACTGTCATCCAAAACTTCTTCACTGTTTGAGTTGTGTGGTAAAGGAATTTTGAATCTATTTTATCAGGTATCTATTTTAACAGATGAAAAACAAAACTTAAGCTTGATGCTTAGTGGTGACATAAAAAGCAAAAATGTGCTGGTATTGTAACTATAATACATGTAAGAAATTTTAAATTTTAAAAATATCCAGATATGTAAGTGTGCACAATTAAGGTATCCAATGTACTTTGCAACATAGATTGGATAAGGCTGTATCTTTTATTACCTTGCAGCAAAGCCTCCTGTAGAATTGTAAGGCTTCTTTATTTTTTTCTTTCTATTGATAGTCAAATATAGGGCTGAAGTGAGATAAGTGTATTTGTGTTCATCAAGATATTAGGTGTTTTAAAATTCTGAACAGTTGGCCTTCTGGTTTTGTATTTCTTGGTAATTTCAGTAATTCTAAACCCAAAGCCATTTTATCGTCAAGTATACAGAGTACCTCAATATGTTCCCAAATATTTTCAGGCTAGTGTAAATATTTATTACCTTTATTACCTGTAAGTACAAAATGTACTTATTCACAATTCAGTTTAGGTTTACTTAGGAATTATACCAGGAATTCTGTAGATTTTATACTGCAAAGCACTTTCAATATACCTGTACAGTACTGTACACACTTAAGAATTCTGTCTGTGGAGAGGAGCACTAAATTGTAAACTGTTTTTGAAAATCAATAATTTGTTTTTTGTTTCTTTTGCACAGTGCCTTTGGTGTTACACCAACAACACCTGTATTGATTACCCTGTAAGAAGCATTCTTCCACCATCTTCATTATGTTCACTCTCAAATGCTCGATGGGGAGTTTGCTGGAGTAGGTACTAATTTTACTTTTGCTGTAGAGAATTATTTATGAGTATGATTAGATTAAAGAAAGACTACTGCTTACTAGAGCTGTTTCCTGATACTTTATTTGGAGGGGTAGGGGGAGGAGGCAGTAGTTATGATTTGTAACCACGATCCCTAATCTTCTGGGCTTACAAAATGGTCATCGTTAAGGGTTCTTTGTGAACAGCCAGTATAGTTATGCTGATCCAATGGCTCTAGAACATTTACTATGTAGTGAAATTCTGTTGACGGTAGAGTCTAGACTGGGATCCAGTGATGTTGGAATGTTCTGAGTATTTTATGTATGTAGTCAGGATTCACCTGTTTGTACCTCAGAAGTATGGTTAAGAAAGAAATAAGGTCATTCCCTGTTGACAAAGGGTGACCATTCTTACCTTTATTAAAATTTCTTAAAGTGTTGGATGATATACCTGGATCCACAATTTTTATAGTAAATTCCAGTGGCAGCAGTGAACCAATACCACAGGAATGGAGCCACCCAAAAATTCTTGAATGCTGTCTTTGCTTAAACAACTGAAAAAACAGTGTGGTCTATGGGTGCTGAAGGAAATGCAGTTAAGGTTAAAAAAGAAGCTGCAGAGTGCCACTGTAGATCGTAGTGCTGCAGCATTTCATTGTTCTTAGATTTCCTTTTGCTTTGCATTTTGTGTCATAAAATACAGTGCGGTGCATATGCTGCCATTGGGGTGAAATCTTTGGAGCTATTTTTGCAATACTGTGTATACAGATCTAAATTCAGAATAGACTGGAACAGAGGACAAGTAAGACACTTGTCAAAGGAAAGCTTGTCCTATGAAATAAGAGTACACCTTCAGTCCAGCAAAGCAAAGGCTTGCTGCTTTCTGTGTATTTGCTCATGAACACCAGGAGACTAAAGGACAAAACCAAGTGGGGATGAACTATCAGTGACTATGTTAACTGTGAATTAGAAGAAAGTTACCACACTTAGAGCAGTGAGATTATGGAGTAGTCTTTAAATTAGAGTAGCAGAGGTAGAAGATTGCTATTAAAATGGAGCATGCAAGTTTCTGAACACTACCACTTCATATAATTCTGCAAACTGAGGGACTAGATTGGACAGTACAGGAGAACTTTACCAATTCTTTGTTCTTAACATAAGGACTCTGTGCTTTGTTTTGTGAGAGAAAGCATTCAAGCTTAGACTTCTGGAGTTTTTTAGAGCTACAGAAGGTATATCATTTATTGTGTCCTGGTTTTGGCTGGGATAGAATTAATTTTCTTTCTAGTAGTTGGTATAGTGCTATGTTTTGGATTTAGTATAAGAAGAATGTTGATAATATACTAATGTTTTTAGTTGTTGCTAGGTAATCTATTTTCCAAGGACTTTTCAGCTCACATGCTCTGTGAGGTGCACAATAGGCTGGGAGGGAGCATAGCCGGGACAGCTAGGCCAGCTGGCCAATGGGGTATTCCATACTATATGATGTCATGCTCAGCATATAAGGCTGGGGGAAGAAGAAGGAAGTGGGGGGCGTTTGGGGTGATGGCGCTTGTCTTCCCAAGTAACCGTTACGCGTGATGGAGCCCTGCTTTCCTGGAGATGGCTCAACACCTGCCTGCCCATGGGAAGTAGTGAAGGAATTCCTTGTTTTGCTTTGCTTGCGTGCGCGGCTTTTGCTTTCCCTATTAAACTGTCTTTATCTCAACCCACGAGTTTTCTCACTTTTACCCTTCCGATTCTCTCCCCCATCCCACCTGGGGGAGAGTGAGCGAGCGGCTGTGTGGGGCTTAGTTGCTGGCCAGGTTAAACCACGACACATTGATAAGGCACACTTTCAAGGAAATTGAGCTTTCAATATTATAGTAAATGCTGTTACTATGAACTGTTGAGTAAACTTTTTTCTGAAAGTGTTGTGGGTTAACTCCTGCCAACACCTAAGTACTCACACAGCTGCTCACTCCTTCTCTCACTCCCCTGGGAATGAGTGGGATGGGGGAAGAAAATAGGAAGAACAAAAGCAAGAAAACTCATGGATTGAGATAAGGGCAGTTTAATAGGTGAAGAAAAAATGGGGAGGGGAAAAAAAAAAGCAAAGGAAATCACTCACCACCTCCCACAGGCAGACTGATGCCCAGCCTGTCCCCAAACAATAGTTAACTTGGAAGCCAGATACCCCCTCCACTTCTTTTTCCTTTACCTCAGGTTTTATTGCTGATCATGGCATTATATGGTGTGGAATATCCCTTTGGCCAGTTTGGGTCAAGTGTTCCAGCAGTGTCCCCTCGTGACCTCTCCGATCTCTTGCCTACCTCCAGCCCTACTCACTGAGGGGAACGGAGGGAGAAAATGTTGATGTTTTTCAAGCCTGTTCAGCCAGCAGTGAAGAAAAAAGAACAGTATAGAAGCAACGTAATACAAAGTAGCTTAATTGTATTTTTTTCATGAATAATAAGCAAATGAAATAGTGGAGACAGGAATGCAGACTGAAAACTGCAATTTTTTTCTGCGCTTTGTTAATAGATTCAAAATATATTTTTTTGCTTCAGTTAAATGGCATTTTAAAAAGTAAATAGTATACGTTAAAAAAAATTAAATGGAGATTAAAACCATTTTTTGTTTTTACTTCATTGAATGAAATATATTTAATTGCTTGTAACTTGTAGGGGAGTAACAATGAGAAATGTGGTACGGTGAAATGTGCTACTTTCAAAATTTACATGGTCAGGATTTACTTGTGTATTGTAACTAGAAACTATGTATTAATCTGTATTATAAACTGTACCCAGTAAATTATAACACACAAGCAAAAATATTTGCTGGGATCTAATCTTTGGTAAGATCTGTGAAAGATATTCCTTGGCCAGATGTGAGTTGTTGAGATCTATAGAGAAGTAACAGACTCTTTGGCTTGTGCATGTGACAGGATAGACCCTCTGAACTTCACTTGCTAAATTTGACTGTCTTATCAGTAATACCCTGAAGCAGTAAAAAGGGCATGTGCAGCTACTTTGTATTACTGCAGCAGCATGAAGCTGCTGAATGTGGCAGAGTTCAGAGGGATTTATGTGGGAGAGAGGAGAAGAGACAGCTTCCCTGCCCCCTCCCCCCATCATGCTTTAAAGTAGACAGTGTAGGGAGAGGTGTTTAGTTTTTATCTCTGTTAATACAACTTCCCTGACTGATTTCATTTTGACCTTTGTTAAGTCCTTTAAATAACTCCTCCAAGTTGTGTCTATAGTGTTGCTTATGTCATCCCCGTTTGCTTTCTTCTTGGGCCTCACTCTTTTCCAGGGCATCAAATTTCTGATTCAGCTACAGTTGTTATAGTGTATGCAGTTAAAATAATACACCACCCCCACCCCATTTGTTAATCACTCTTTGGATCTACAAGATGACTCCCTTTGGACATAGAAGATGACTTTAGGAAGTTTTATGGAGAGTTTTGTATTGGCTCCTTCAAATCCTCTGACATTGTCATCTTATTTCATTTTACTCTTTCTCTAACTGCTGCATATAATGTGTATACACTGATGCTGCATCTATATGACTTTTTTTGTTCATGCTGCACACTGGCTGAGGTTGTGATTGGGAGGACAGAACTGTGGAATCACACCAGTAGATATATATCATATAAAGTATTACAGGATGTCTCTTAATAATTTGGTATATGTACAATTTTACTTAATGTCTGTTCAGTGTAGATTATGCATAGTAGCAAAATTATAATGTGATATGCTGAGTTTTAACTGGGGTAGTTGCACAGAATTGTGTGTTTGATTTTTTTTTTTTTTTTTTTCATACAGAGGTGAAAAAATACTTGGGAAGGAGGGGAAGAATTATCAGAAAGACAAATGTTAATGCTGGAGTCTAACAAGTTGAATATATTCATATTTTTCAGTAAACTTTGAGGCTTTAATTATTGCCATAGCTGTAGTAGCTGGACTCATTCTGGTGTCCATAGCAGTCTGTTGCTGTTACTGCTGTTACTGCAGAAGGCGTTCCAGGAGGTAAATACATATATTTGTTTCCTTTACTAACATTGGGTGCCGGTCTTCCCTACCTACCTACAATTTTTACTCTCCAGTATACTAAGAATCTTTTCATTTGGAAGCAATTTTGGTCACTCTGTTTTATTTGAGACAACCAAAAAGAGGTGTTTAGTGACAGGCAGTATGACACTAGAAATGATGCTGGAATGACATTAGAGTGATATTATTAGTGGCAGCATCACAGCATGCTCTGATGCTGTGATTAAGTAAGCTATTGCTTTACATTTCTACATTCTACACTTCCTTATTAAGATTGGACATGAAATATTTCAATGGGCAAATAAATACTTGCTTCTTGTGATAACAGAACAAATAATTTCTCTCAAGGCAAGCTCATGGTACAGCAAAAAGGGACCAAGTGGGTAACAAGTAACTGAGCAACAACGTCCTACAGCACTTGGTATCCATGCTTCAGAGTTTGCTCTAGGATCTGTCAGCAGACAGTCAGTATCTAAGTCATTAGCGGTCTTTGCCAATTCAATGAAATATTCTAAATGTAAGATGATACTTTTTTGCTCTAAGATACTAAGAGTGACTGACTTACTTTCAAGTAAAGTAATACTGCAAAAATTAAATCACATTTAGATCTTGAAGGACGTGTAAAACTTTTCTTCTTTTGTGTTACTGACTTCTTTAATTGGCTAATATCCTTCAAAGGGAGGGAAATAGTTGATGAGCAGCTAAAATAGGTAAGTCAGTGCTTCCACGGGAAGTGATCGGTGCTTATTGCCTAATGAAACACCTGGAAAGCCTTGTTTGTTGGGACAGCACAATATGCTGCTTTGTGTCACTGAAGTTTTAGAGCTCAGGTTTCTGGGCAGTGTAGTTTCAGCTAGTTCTGTTCTTTTTGTCCTTCAGCACTACTCATGTGAACAAAATGTGGACCTTATTTCTTCGTCTGAAATAATTTGTATACTCAAGTACCTGTAATTCATTGTTGTTTGAGGGCTGTTTTTTCTTAAAGAATTTATGCAGCTGTACAGTGTTTAGTGCTGACCTTCAAGCCAGAGAAATATGGTACATCTGTGGCTTTTGAAAAAGGAGAAAACAATTGTAAATAATATGTCATTCCCTTTTCTTTTCCCTGAAGAAGATGCACGCACCTGTTCTGCTGGTAGATTAGTCTATCAAATCTGATCTAGTGCAAAAATTGGTAACTCTAGCCCTGTGCTGATAAGCCCTAAAGATGTATAGAACCGTTTTAGGTTTTATGTAAGATCTGCCAACTTCCTCTGCAGAAGAACTGAGTAGGCCCTTGTGGCTGACATGCCAACAAATAAACCTTGATTCCTGTGAAGAGAGATTTGTGCCAGACTTCAGTTTTAGTAGCTGAGTTGTCAATCAGTACTGTAACATCTAATTCCGAAAATAGGGGGTTAGTTGAGAGTCATCTTATGCCAGAACTCCAAAGGTGTCAAGCTTAATCTTCTGACACTCAGAGGATTTAAAGGTCTAGTCATAGTCGGGTCCAGCTTATTTCAGGAGCATTCAGAATGTATTATTACACTGGAGCCTGATACATTACTGGCTTTAAACCCACTGATTCTCAACAGGAATTATCTTGCTCTCTGCTTCCTCAGTATGGGGACTCCTTTTCCACAAAAGAAACTTTTTTTTTTTTTTTTTTTTAAATGAATTGGAAGAAGGAAAACTTGTAGAAAAGTAGTATTAGATCTGTTTTACTGTCTTCTTACATGTATCGTCTCAGATCTCAGGTATAACCTTGTTGCAGAAGCATCAGTATTCCTTCTGGGAATTTTTAACCTGTGGGTTTTCAATGCTTAAGAAGCCAGCACTTACCTTTTTTTTGAACACAGAATGTTTAGGTGCATTAATCCCACATCAGTAACATAGCTGGCTTACCAGAGTCCATCCGTACCACAGGAATCCTAGGACTATTGGTGCATTGTTTCAGTTCATTGTTTTTATTCAATGTTTGGACTTTAAGAGTCTGGTTCTGTGTACTTGAGAGAACTTCTCATGAAACTATACTAAATAGACTGTCTTGAACTTCTTCAGTTTAACAACGACTTTTTAAAATTTTTATAATTTCAGACTTTCTGAATTTTGAAGAAAAACTCAATTCCTTCAAGGTGTCTAGAAATCAGAAGATATTTAATGCGTCTTTTAATTATAGGGAAGAAATATACTTTCTGAATCCTATACCAGCATTTTATTGATTTGATGGGTTTGTATTTTGCAACACCAGTGTGAAGTGAGACTATTACATAGTTAGAAGACACTGAGGTCTCCAATAAAGTAGTTTTACAGAAGGATGCCCAAGAATGGGAGCTTCTAGTCTTCCTGGACATGCTAATATGGGGAATTGATTAGCTTTACAAAAGGGTCTAACATAATTTTCCAATGAAGCTGACCTGTTGCATGTGTTTCCTGCTGCTAAACTCCCCCAAGATTTTTCTAACTTTATGTGGAAACAAAAAAGGAGGAACTAGAAAACTTGTATGTGAAACATTACATAGATTCTGAATTACTGGACTGTATTTAAATGACTAAGTTGTTCAAATACATATATGGACTGAGCAGACGGAAAAATTGAGTTCAGATTGCTAATTCTATTATCTGTGAATTTTGTATCTGGTAAAACATTTGATGTGCTGTAATTAGCCACTGGATGTCACTCTTGCGTAACTTGTATGTTGGTTGCTGCAGATGTGTGGTACTATAACTATCCATTTCTCTATTAGCAGGTGTGTTAATATTGTAAATATTCATATCCACCACCTTCAGACAGTGCGTTCAGTTTTGAAAAATTATTAGCACCTGGAAAAGCATGGCAGGTGTCCATTCACTAATCCTGAAGAATTGTCATTAATTCTGTCAGAAAAAAAATAACAGACAAATATTGTTTGGCATTTGCTTTAGAGTTCTACAATTTTTATATGGTGTATCTAATGGTTAAGTGAAGCTGCATTCAGTAGAGCATGTCTGCACATGCACAGCTCAGATGTACTGTGTAGGCTCAGCATTTCCCAGAATCACACGGCTGATGCACTGAGGTAAATCCTTGCTCATTCCGGAACAGGGAAGGCAGCTGCCAAGACAGTTCATGCAGACTGCTTTCCTGGGGCTAACTTGAGATTGGATAGTGATGGTTGTTGGAAAGATAAATTGTTCTGGCATCAAAGTCTTATGAACCATCAATCTTCTTCCAGGGGGCAACAATGGACTTAACTATGCCTGTGCATTATGCTTACTCTAAAATGAGGTGTGACACATGGGAAAAATGGCAAGTAGGACTCCTGCTTCTAGAACAGTCTGCACCCAGTTCCTAAGAGACTTTAAATTGTCCTGTGGAGTCTGAAGCGCACATTGCTACAGTGGGTGAAGCATTTGGGTATTATAAAATGTGAAAGGGTAATTCTACAAATTTGTCAATTATACTTATTCTGCAATGAAATTTTACGTGGCTATGAGGAAGTATCTCAGGTCAGACTATAAATCCTCTCTGAAAATAAGTTAAATGACTAAACAGTGATTGCCTAGCACCGAAATTGCTTTTTCTTCCTCTTATGCTTTCCTTCCCTCCTTATTTTTCTAGTAGACCAGATGAAGAAGAAGAACGGCTAGCTAGAAAGAGAGAGGAACGAAGGCTACAGTCTCTTCAGAGGTGAGTCTTGGCAGCTTGATATATAGCTATACACTTCCTGGTGATACAGGAATATTCTGCCCTTCTGAGGAATACATGGCATACTAAACAAAGAGGCATTATTGAGTTAGGCATGACAATGTCAGGTTTTTACAAAATGGAGCTTATTGTGAGATTGCAAACCTGATTAGGAGCCTGCATTTTCTGTAAGCGAACAGGGATTGAATAGGTTGATGCTCACTGTGGCAGGTACAAGTGCTCTGTGCCAGCCAAGAGCAAACAGCAGGGATGTGTCTGAAGTCTTGCCTAGTCTCTCCTGGACTGATGCCTGTCTGTGGCATGAGTTAATGCCTAAGTGAGGCTGGGATTTGGAGGTGAAAACCACCTTTTGGATTCATTTGGTAACTGGTTCTTTTTCTTCTAAAATCTGTCTAGGAAAGGTAGAGAAGTTGGTAGTGAGATGCCTATTAGAAATTTTGCTCAGGAAATGGAGAACTTTGGCTCAGACCTCACTTTAGACTTAATCCTACATTTCCATTCTTTCTGTTAAAGGTGTAGCACAGTGTAGAAAGAAGTGCAAGAGTCAGCAGTGATACAGTGCTGCTCAGCCAGAACAGCATTCCTTCAGATGTAGGTTTTTATAGCTTAGTTCTCCAGTGACTCTTCATGGTTTTTACATTATTCTTTAGATAAGCATTGTTTATAGGTAGGACCATGATACCTGGTTCAAGCCCAGTGTACCTTTTGAATCATACTTCCTTTCATGGTCTTTATTTTGGAGATTCATCGTGGATTAGCTTCAGCAAGACAACAGGAGTGTCCTAACCAAACTAACGCTATGCTTCGAGCTGTCGGGTGTGGGTTTGAATCCCCACAGACTGTCCAGAAAATTGATCCTAGGTTTGCCACTTCCTGGTTATGTTCTCTAAATACTCGGTTGCCAGGTAACAGGTGGGCACTTTCACTGCCTTGTTGATGCCTGCTGTTTTCTCCTGAACTCAGACTCACTGTTAATGCGAGCAGAGACTGCAGGGAGTAAGGCACTTCCAGGTGAGACCCCCTGGCAAGCTTTTGCCTGAAGACATTAAGTTTCTCTATTACAAATGTGCATAAGAAGACAAGGTAGGTAGGCAAACATGCTTGGTTTGCTCAAACATGTTATGTTTCTGACCGGGCACAAAAGTGGGAGCCTAAGCTTCTCTTACATATGTACCTACTATTGCTCATGTCTATGACTGGCAGGAGCTGGGAGAATCGCTTAACTCCATTTAAATCTGTGTTCTGGTTCTGAACTGCCAGGTTATATAAGCAAATACAGCAACTGTTTGCCCTGAATCTGACAGTGGTTATGGCTCTGAAGTAGGCATTTGATATTAAGAAGCAGAATAGATTCTATTGTAATGGGTTAAATTGATCCTTTAGCCTTTTACAAAATTCCTAAACTCGTTGGCAATAGAAGAAATTAGAATAGGATACAACAGGGATGTTTAACAAGAAAGAATTCTTCAGAGCTTGACATAGTGCAGAGCTTGAATGGTTAGTGTTAGGTTTTGTTTTTGTGATTTTGGTGGTTTTTTTTTTTTTTTAGAGCTATTACATACTGGCAGTTTAATATATTTTGGTTTTCTACTAGCTGTGTAATACAGTTTAATAGCTTTTAAACTTACCAAATTGTCTTTGTTCTGCACAAATTTTATTTTTCAGACTTACTGTTGCAGTAATGTGTATTCTGCATTTGCACTTGTTTAGAGAAGCTTAAAAGTAACTTTCTGCAGAGGGAAGATGAGAATTAGATATCTCCTAGTGTAGTTGAGCTAAAATTTCTGTTTTGAAAATATATGTTTTTAAGTGTAATGGTGCCACTAATTTAATGCTTTAGATTGTGTGTAAAGGCATTCCACTCCTGATGTAACTGCAAGTTGCTGATGGAAGCAGCATTCTTACTTTTCTTTCATGCCCAAGGCACAACATTCCTTAGCTCTATGCTACGCCAAATTTGTTTTGTGGAAAGCTATTCACATTTCTATGGGGTTTTTGAGGTTTTCTTTATTAGGTTGGGTGAGTTCAGTGAACAGTCTCAGCATGTATCCATAAGATTGCTGGGATCCACAGGATACAAGGACAGCATGAATCCAGGGATGGGAGAAAAGCAAAGAAAGCATTTATTTGGGGACAGAGTATAAAGCAATACTTCCCCTTTCACCATTGCAAAATAGTGTCAAACTTTATCCGAGAAGAGACTGGATGCAAATTTGTTTTCATAAACATCTTAATCTGTGAGCTGAAAGTGTCATGCCTGAACGTGCACAGAAGGGTAAGAAATAGGTGGCCAGTTTGGGAAGCATGCTCATGCATAGTCATATCACGCAGTTTCTCAGATAAGTGATGTTGAAGACTTGCAATGGATCAGAAAAAGGGGAAATTTTCCACCTGTTAATCCAATTCTAACTAGTCGCGGCACAATAGGCAGAGTACTAGTGTGAAGGTGATGTTTCTCCTGTAATGCTTTTGTTCTCTTCTAAAGAGAAGAGATCCTTTTGAGGAATATCAACACTTTGTTGTATGTCAAAACCATGTGCCTTGTTGTGGTGAAATGTACAGCCTTAATGTTATGTTACATAGACACTTACTTATGTTTATCATAAAGCAAAGGCTCATGACCAGGTGCGTAGGGGATGATTGTGTACCACAACACTTCCACTGTGATTTGTGTATTGAATTTAAATTGCTGGTACAGTTAACTGTAGGAAGTCTGATAGTTCTGGAGTGTAGGGTTTTCTGTGCACACACAGAGCAAATGGTGTTGCACCAGGCAATTAGCAACGCGGAGCTAAGACCAACTCCATTTCTGAATTAAGCCTAGGAACAAGGATTGCTGGGAGCAGACTGTTCCACCAGAATGATTGCTGCAGCCTCAGAGCAGCAGCCCTCTTTCCTAGCTTGTCTCAGGAGTGTGTGTCTCTGAAATGGAGAAACTGTTCTAATTGCAGGAGAGAGAGCTTAGCAGCAGCCCTGGGGTATTTCACATGTTCTGAACATGCGTGCCTATTGTGTGGCTGGGGAGGGATTGGTTGGGTGTTGGGAAAATACGAGGAGAAGCCCACTTCCAGCAACCAGAACACCTTACCCTACTCACTGCTTGCTTCCTGTAAGTCCTTAGGAGGATGAATTGCTAGTAGTAGGCTGTAGAACAGATTAATAGTCTCAAGCCATTTTTGACCAGCAAACTGCAGAGGAAAACACTGTATTGTACTGTGTGGTCTTTCCTTTCTATAGCCAGCAAAGTTCTCACACAGCATCTGAAAATAATTCAGATAAATAGTGTGGGAGGAAAATGGGCACAGCATTGACCTTGTGTCTGTCTGTTTGGTTTTTTTCCTGTCATCTTTTTTTTTTTCTGAGGGATACATCTACTTCATATACAGCTGTTCAGATCAGTTGGCAATGGAAGGAGAACAGAACTAGCCTGAGCTTCATTTCATGATTCCATTAGTGAATGCTAAAAACAAAGTAAGGAGGCCCAAGTTGCATAGTGTGTGATTTTTGCAAGCTTCAAGATAATTGCAGCACCTAGTATTTTCTGGCTTTTCAGATACACAGTGAAAGTCTGCTTTGTAAGTTTAAAATTTGTGTTAAAATTCAGTTTATTACGGAGAGCTGGGAAGTGTCTTTTTGGAATACCTAGATGGCTGTTAGAATGGGTAATGACATTAGCCCTCTGCTTGTCTTCAAAAGGAAGAAACTAGCTGTCACTTCACTGAGAAGATTGAAAATCACTGGTGATATGTAGAGTTTGCACTTACAGTGAGGGACAGGAGGGGAAGGAAACCTGGAGTTCAGTTTTTGATTAATACTGAAGGAAAACAGGTATCTTATTGCACAGCTTTAGTCCTTTATTTGACTTCACGTAATCTCTAACATGAAAAATCATTTTTAAACGTAGCATCAAGTAGTGAGTCTTTCTGTACACTCATTTAATTATTTACAGCTGCAAATACATGGTACATTTGTGTTAGATTTATATAACTTATAAACCATGATTTGTATGTTAAAAGTTGATAAACCAATGAAAAGCAATGAGATCTTGAATGAGATAAACTGCCAAGTATAATTTGGTAGTGTACTGGTAAGGGAGAACAAGGAGGGGGGACAGGGAAAGAAAGGATTGCAGTTAATTTGTGAAGAACCAAGTATGGAAAACTACGATGTGAATTGTTAGTATTAGGAAAAATACTTTCTCTGCTTACAGCAGCGGGGACAACTTGCATGAGAGCCAAGAATTTAGCATACAGAAGATGGAGTAATAATGTAAGATGCAAACGGTGCAGTGAGCCACTTCTGGGCGGCTGATTCAGTGACTGCCTGTTTAGAATTGCATCTGATTCTTCTCAGTGGATGTATACCTAAGCCTTATTTACTGTACAAGGATTTAGTCATGGGTGACATGATAATAGTCGTGGCTGCCTGTCAAAGTTCAAATGTTTCACAAATATTAATGGTTTTACCCTTCAAACTTAAATGATATAAGAATTTTAGCTATTTGGTGGTTTGTTTTGAATAGCCTAGGGAAGTATCCTAGAGTGTTTCCAAGGTTTAAAGCCTACACAGCCTGATTTCACACACACACCCCCCCCTTACCCTTCTTAACGCAGATAGTTAATGCTTTCTGTATTCAGGGCAGATTCAGGCTGACTGCTGAAGTACTGAGATTTCAGCTGAAACTGCAGCAGTGAGTCTCCACTTTCTCAGACAGGGTATGCAAAACAGTGAAGAACATGCCATTAGTACTATCAGTAAAAAACATAGTTTGAGGGCACATATCACATGGAAACTATACAGAAATAAGGACTGGCTTTATACAGGAGAAGGCTGCTTTAAGAGAATCTCTCTATTCTCTTCTTGAGATCCCTTCCCTCATATAATGTCTTCCTCTTATGCAACACAGAAAGCAGGAATCCTGTGGTCAGGTTACTCTCAGTAGGTAAACTTGACTCCTCTTCTTCCTGTTGTCTTCAACCTCTAAGTCCTGACTTTCCTCTTCTACATGAATTTCATTTCATCACCCTGATTTCCCCAGTTCCTCCTCCTGCAGTTTGGCCCGGTTGCTTTGTTTCCTATGCTGCCTGGGCTAAGTAGTGGAAAGGGAGATAGGTATCTGAGGGAAATAGTAGTGGAAGGTTTTAAGTCTGTCTTTCTTGTTTGGTTTTCTCATCATGCTTTATCTGCATGTTTTCCAGAATTGGAGTTGCAGGGAAAGGCCAGTTCAGCCCTTCAGCTCCATAGGAAGCAGGATAATTGCTTCTGAGGACACGCAGGATCTGATTAGCAGTAGGAATTGTTTAGAGGTGGAATATGCATAGGGCAGATGGGATCTTAGGTGAATTAAGCTGTCAGTGCTTAATAGCTTTCTGCTGAATATGTGCAAATTAGAATCGGGCAAAAGTCACAACTTGTCTAACTGGGTTGAATTTTGATAGGGGCAACAAACAGTGTATTTTTTTTTTTTAATGCTAGAGGAACATTGTTTTGCCAAATTCTATTCTCTTTCCTCAAAATATATAGATCCTGGATCATCCTAGTGAAACAGTTGTGTAGAAGCTTTTTTGTTTATTTTTAAACTAAGCAAAATGGATGTTCCCTTTGTTAAAATGTAGGAAAATTATCTGAGGAATGATGGAACGATTTCCATTTAAAATTCCTTCATTTTTCCCCTTTCACCTTTGCAAAAGGGAGGGGAGGAAGGGGAAGAAGACATTGACTTGTCAGACACTTGGTTTATGTGAGTGATTAAAGTTTGGCAATATTAGATACAGTCTTGAAAACTCTTATGATTAGACAACATAACTAGAGGCATCCAGTTTTATATAGCACAATATTTTAATTTATTCTCTGCATGGATGCCATGCTAGATTTTAGAAACTAGTAGTTTTCACTTATACTTGCTGTACTGCTTAAACAAAACAGTAATACACCTTTTAAGTTTTTAGAACTGTTACATTGAATTAGGATTCTGAAGGATGCTGTATTCACAGCTAAATTTTACCATTATGCTCCCTGCTGGAAAGCATTAAGGAATCTTCCAATATTGCGCCTTGCTTCTTATGTATAGACGAATACCTCAGTGTGTGTGTATATTATGTAGACCCATTACTTCTATATAGAAGAAAATATTTTTCTTTATGCTTGCAAATATATCTTATTTTAACATTATTGATTTGTGAGAAGTTGTAGGGAATCTTATAGATACATAAAGTGTATATAGAAAGTAAGATATATAACTGATAAATGTGATGATTTTTTTTTGAAATTTGTAATTGCATACTAATTTAAAAAATGCTGTCATCTCTTTCAGATGTAATTTATCATATTTTGCTTACAGCTCAAAAAAGTCTGAATGTTCTTCTGATGTCTCTATTTGTTGCAGGAAACATGAAAGAAAACTGAAGCATGATGAAATACGTAAGAAGTATGGTATGTGGTAATTTTGTTTTGGTACTCGATATCTAAATTGATTCCTTTTTCCTAATTATTATTAAAATTCACAGCAGAAACAAGCCGCTTTATGAGCAGCAGAAGTAATCAAGCCTAGTTCCCTACTGATGCATGTCTTCTGTCACCTGACCACCTGATCTCATCACTGTTATGCTCCTGTTCTCTTCCTGCACTGACTCCCACTGGGCAAGAGACAATGTGCTGGATGGGGTGTTTGCTTGGGGTGTGTGTTTAAATATATTGATTAAAATAAGTAGTTCTTTCTGTCTCTTCCTAAGTAAGAGTACTGATTGGGGGTGGGGTTTGTTTGTTCTTGAACTTGATAAACCAATCTAGTTGAATTTGGCTAGTAGACTCATGGTTGTTGAAGGAGGATAGACTGACTAGCAGATAGCAAGCTTTTTAAATCAAGCTTAAAAAAGGATGGAGGATGCAGCATGATGTAGGGATTAAAATTGTTGTTTTTTCTTTGTTTTTAAGTGTAGCTGTTGTCCAGTAGGAGAAGCATATCACAAGACTGTAGGACCTGCTGTGTTGCATAGGAGGCTCTTATTATCTAGGCTTGTCAGTGCTTGCACTTTTTATTTGATTTGTTCATAGGGTTAATAGTACTGTGTATTCAGAGACAGATATGCTAAAACTGTGCTGCACTTTTTATTATGCAGATTGCACTAATGTCAGAGGGTGATTCTAGGGGTCTGAACAGTCACTCAAAACTGTTAATTTTCATCCTCTTGTTAAACTGATTGGCAGAGTCTGGAATGCCTTCATGAATCTGCAGCCTGCCCTTTGGCTGATGCAGAAGTGATACAGACAATCTCTGTAGGGAATTCTCTGCCTGGGGAATATTTGCAAAAGTATGCTTCTTTGCTGGAATGGAGGAAAAATTCACTGTGAAGCTTGAGCTGCAGGAGCAAGTATGTTGTAGAAACTAGAAGTAATTTTTGTTAAACATGTGTCAGGGACTTCAGTCCTGTGGTATTTTGTAGGATAATTGACCCTGTATCCCAACCACAATTCAGTTTCAAGAGGTTTGTTTGAGTGGTTGACAACAATAGTCCAGATTTAAAAAAAAAAAAATAAAAAAAATCTAAACAACAACATAAAACACCACACACTTTTTGTGTTTGTTTCTCCTTAGAAGAGACCTTAGAGTCAATCTCAACAAGTTTGAATCACTGGGATATGGCTAGGTCTTCAAAATAACGTGCAACACTCTGTACAGGTATACATATAACTCTGCATCTCCTTGAGGCAGTGCAGATAAGAGGAGTGAACAAGGTCCTGAATTCAGTATAGCAGTTAGTGTATCAAAGCACTGCATTGGGGTTAAGTGATGTTTCAAAAGGCTGCATTCAGTTATACTCTGCTTGTGAAACTAGTTCACTTGTCTCTGGATGGTCCTACATTTTAGTGAAGAAAACTCTCTCTTCACTGCTTAAGCATTCAGCAAAGGTCTGAAAGTTAGTTGGATCTTGTTGGAGTACTTGAGTTTCCTGAGGAATATAAATGTATAATTCTGTGCCTCTGGAATACATACACCAAATGGAACAAATCTTGCTTGTAGCTATACTATACACATAGTCGTGTGAGAGCTAGTGTCATTTTGCCCCCACTTGAAGCATGTTAATCTATCAATGACTTAATTAGAAACAAGTTCATACATTTATTGTGTTAATGGAAGGCGTACCCTTCTTATAAGGAGTCAGGCATATTCATTTCTTCATGCAGTTATGTTTTGCAATGCATTTTACCTGCAAAAGATCGTAATTCAAGTATAAAGCTTTAAATTTAAATAGCAAACTTCTATATATTTTATTTATTGACAGGTTTGCTTTATTGCATATTCAAAGATTAATTTATATTATCAGATATATCGATTTGAGGCTTGGATCCTCATAATTCATTTTGTCCTAAAGAAAAACCCAACTCTTACGTGAGTAGTTGGCACATACTGAAAGGATGTATATTACTGAGTAAAAATGAAAGACAAAATATGTATAAATTCTGAAATCCCTAAATATTATTACTGATGTATATAGTTTATATTCTGATAACATACAGACAAATGGTTGTCAAAATAATTCAGTGAGACGTAAYAGAGTAAGTCTTGCTATAACCTTGGATCTTTTGTCTTCACTTTTTACTGTCTAGTAAATACATATTAAACAAAATCTAATAAAAATTGCTGCAAATAATTATGGAGACACTGGATTATTTTACACTCTCATGCACTGCAGAGTGGATTCTCAGTTAAGTAGGCATGGAGGAGTGGCAGAATGACAATGACTTTGTTAACCTGACTGTAGATTAAGATGATCATGCCTGAAATTTCAGTATTTGGTTGGCTTTAAGGGAATGCCTTTTCCCATTTCATCCACCAGCTTTCCTTACCCCATTTAAATGGTAATTACACATTTATAATGCATTGCAGGTGTCACTCTAGCCACAGTCCTTTGGGAATATTGGAAGCAGTAGAGAGCTTTAGCAACCAGGAATACACACTTTGAATTGTTTCTTTGTTGTGCAATTTGATAGTATTTTTCATTTGCTCACATATATGAATGCAATATGATTACACAAATTATATGTTGACTTAGAAAATTTTAAAGTACTTTGCAGCTTGTGTAGTATACAAAGGAATTACAATTTAATTGCTGCTGCATTTGCTGCTATTATATGTTCAGTATAGCATTAGTGAGAAGCTGCTTTATTATTTATTTATTTTGGGATTTTGCCTGGTATTAGTGGAAGGATTCTATCTCTTCATTTTTATAAAATTATTGCCCTTCATGATTTTGGGCTTCCACACCACTTGCTTCAGTTCTGCAAAGGTTTTGATCAGCTGATTTAATGATATGTAATCCTATCTCCTTTATTTTATGTAGATGTTGATTTTTATATTCAGTAGTTTGTCACAGTAAATGTTCCTTCTGTTCAGGATAGATGCTTTATCTTGACCTTCTTTAGTGTTCTGAATGCAAAGCAGAGAAACCTTGTGTTGCTATACACTTAAAGCTATTTAGTTTGTATGTTAAGAATAGAGTTGTTAATTTTAGGGGTTAAAAATGAAAAGTGTGATAAGGGGTGAAGATACACAGCATATCACAAACTAGGGGTTTTTTTGCAGTGTATACAGTTTCTTTAAGTATTTCACTTGTTAATCCTATTTTTGGGCAGCGCTGATATGTGATGAATGTCAGATCTCAATGAGTGAGAAGCTGCATACTTAGCATAGTATGAATGAATATGCTGGAAAGAGGTATTAATTTCTTACAATTGCTTTGTCATTTCCTACATATTAGGAGGCCTCATTATTTCATACAAGCTAATGAAAGATACTTGACTACTGTACCTTTCAAATTTTTTAGTGTTTCTTAAGTACTGCTAAGTAGGTCAAATAATACCCTCAGAATGAAGGTAAATGGAAGTAAGATGTTAGAACTTCTTGTAAGTATCCTGTGTGTCAATATTCAAGTTCAGCAGTAACATGTAATGGACCTTATTGCAAACAAGACTCCTGAACCTACAAACACCTAGCTTCTCTGAACCTGTAAGTTTAAATTACGAGTAGTCGCTCTCCTGTCAAATGGGAAACAGTCGAGAGACAACTCGTGTCTCGTTTGAGGCAGCACATGAGCTTTAGTTGAACCAGACATGCTATCCAATTAGCATAGGCTTGCAGCTCCTCTGTGAGTGTCATGGCTAAGAGCAGCTGTGGCAGCTGACAGGAGCTTTTTGTAATGCTCCTTTTTGTACATCTCTAGATAGCTTTTGTCCACTTATTGGAGCCTGATACAACTTCTTCAGTAAGAATTGGTGCAAGTGATGAGCTGCTGTCTCCCTCCTCTCACTTAATGTAATCTTATGACGTACTTAGAATGCTGAGGATAAAAAATTTAAACACTGGATGCAGATTTGAGAGCAAAACTGAGAGCAAGGTCTACCAAATGTTGTAACCTCTGTGGCTGTCCTCACTTGGAAGTAGGGCTTGCCATTTCTCTTGGAGTACCTTCTTTCCTGGGAGATGAATTTCTGAAGTCGTCACCAATAAGATTTATGCTGGATTGACCCATAGTTCTTAAGGCCTGTTTAGTTCCAGTATTGTACAATAAAACAGATCAGAGAACTTTAAGTTAAACATACTAATGCCTGATTGGTGGTAATTATGTCTGTTCATTCCTAAACATAATTCAGTAAAATTAAAGCAAGTTCTACGAGGAATGCCATTTGCAATAATGAGTAAAAATGACACATTCACTTGAAACATGAAGACTAGATATCTAAAATGGCTTTTGGCTGAATGTTTTGGGGGAGGGGCAGATAAAAATATATTTGCTCCTTATGGTATAGGAAAAGTTTATCAGGAGTCTGTTGTGGATGGAGTGAGAGGGAGAGATGCACTTCACTTGTAAGAGAGAAGTAGCCATATGTTTATTGATGTAAGACAGCGATTTAACAAAGTTTGGTAGTAAATGTGACAGTGAGTTAACAAGATTCGATGGCAAGGTACACTTGGTTATTTACTGCGTGGAGGACAAGGTCAGACAGAACTGTCAGGGAGACTCTCGCATTGAGTCATGAGGTTCAGAAAGGACCCCCTTGCTTTCTAAACTCCTTCTCAGAGAGGAGTCTAGGTGCGGCTGGATCCAGTTCTAGTCCCAGACTTGGTCAGCGGTTTATGTCTAAAGGATTATATATGCGCAATCAATCCTTTATATCACTTGGCTAAGATTTCCAAGTTTAGCATGCTGTTAGTCACTTACCAAGGATCTGTTGTGGCAAGGAATCTCTCAGTCTTGAGGAGTAACCTTGAGAGGCATCCCTACTCAAGGGGAGATCCTGGCGTGCAGCCCGCTGCCATGCGGGAAAGCTCAAAGGGCTCTTGGGCTGCCCGCTATTTATGGGGGTAAGGTGATTGACTCATAGTCATATTTACATACCAACTGTAGACATTAGTTTCTTCCAAATTTGGCTTGAGCTGGACATTGACCAGCACTGTGGTTAGGTGGACGCGTTACCTATTGTGGTGTTATCTGTCTTCCCCGAATCCACTTTGAGCTGGATGCATCCATCCCGACCATTACACCATCCTCTGATTAATTTAAAATTGGCACTACTGGATCTAGAACATCATTTCCATTGGATTTCAGCTGTTTAAGCTGTAAGAAAAGTGTCTAGTGTTTTACTGTGTTGTTTTCAGACCTATGAAGTGTCAAGTATGTATCTTGAATGAAATACGAGAAAGACATAATAAACACTTGCCAGGCTATATAGAGAGAAGTATGCAACCTAAGTTAATTTTGTCAGGGAATCTGGTACCACCTTTTGCCACTTTGTGGAAAATTTTTGAAGTTTGGTGCCTTGATTTCTAAGTGGAACTTAATGAGTGCAGGGAGTTTATGCAATGCCAATTGTAATAAAAATATGTTAATTTCTAGTGCTGTTGCTAATTTTCTGGAAATGTTGTGTAGATGTGTTTAGTATTTGGAAGAGGTGAAATACATAAGTACTGCAAAAATTTTTGAAAATTGGGTTACTCACTTGTCTTTCAGGTAGCTAAATCTATTGGGATCCACAGATCCTAGCTGCCGAAGTATTAACATGTCTGGAGAAAGGAGGGGGTGGTGGTGGTCTGGAAAATAAAGTAAATGTTTCTTCTCTGTATTTGGGTTGGGATTATATTAATGCAGGAATGTTACCTGAAGGCACTAAAGGTTGAATGGTAGGCCAAGGATAAGAGCTTTTTTTTTTATTGTGTGTTAACTTGTCAGCTAGAGTAGACTTAACAGATATTACAACTCTTAGTTTAAACATGTGAAAGGTAAGATTAAAATCGGAGAAGTAACTGCTTTTTAAAAGTTTAAAAATATAAAAATTTCAAGATCTCAAAATATTGTAGATAATTCCTGACAATACTGTCATTAACCATATTCTTACTGCACAAATGCTTAAAAGATTATTTGTTTTTTTAAAAGCAATTACAGAAAGGAGTAGTTCCTTTGACACAAGGTACTATACCAGGTAAATAGGCTGTATTTCATGTTACCTGGCTGAAGCTTTATAAATGTGACTGGCTTACCCCCTCTTTGACAAGTAAGGGCCATTATGTATGAGGGCTGGTTCTGATTTTAATTTTTTACAAATTGCTTGTAATCTTGTCAATTTGACTGATTATAGGATTTTTTCATACTTATTCTCTAATATTTGCTATCCCTATCATGTAGTTAGTGGCAGTTACTGGTACAATAATCAGCACTAAGCAGTTGTGCTTCTTGATTGACATCTCAAAATAACCTGGCAGTTCAAAAGTGCACCAACTGCAACAGGGCAGACAAAAGTATAGTCTGCCTTCAGTGCCGTTAGCTTTTGACTTTCAGATGGAACAGTGAATGTTGAATATCTGTGTGCAGGTGCATGTGGAAAAGAGGTATGGTATGAAAAGGTCTGAGGGGAGTTCTTAAAAGATTTGGCAGTGACTAGTGTAATCTTTCTCTTCCACTATTGTGAATCTGAATATTTGTGAATTGGGGTTGTTTGGCTTATCTGTCTTCTGTCTCGATGCCCTAAACAAATGAGCTAGAGAAGAGTCCAGGCTTGCCAGACTAAGTATAAAAATCTTGGTAGAAAAGATAGAGGTAGTGTTCCTGTTCTTTCGCAACAGAAGGTTGGGGATGTATGGGACTCCTTTGTACGCACTTCTGCCTAGCCCAAATCTGGTGTGTGGTTTAAAGTATCTTTGAAATAATTGCTGTATGGAACAGCGATTGCTCGGCTAACCCTTACAGAAGATGGTATCATATCCAGACACTCAGCATAATTGGATGGCTTTGCAATGCTTTCTGTGACAAGATTCTGGTAAAGTCATTAAGAATCTTCATGATGGAAACATACTGCAGCCTGGATTAAGTGATGCTCTTGTTCTGGTCCTCAGAAGTTTTAGTGCAGGTAGAAGTGATCTTCATTTGTTCTTAGAAATTATTGTCCTGTTGCAGAAATGCTGTAAGTGGCTGAATGTGACAGATGGTTGTGTAGCAGCATCTTACATTTTGAAAGGATGATGATCTTATTATAACTTACATTTATAAACTGGCCAGTCTGGATCTGTTCTTCCTGAGTCATCTTTATGCTTAGATTTTTGTAGACTTGACTCCCTCACAAATGAGAAATGTTTTTTCAGTAAGAATTTTTCATGGAGAAATGTTCTCTGCCTGCTAAATCATGAAATAACTATTCATGATTATAGTCTGAGAAATAAGAGTGCTTAAGAACACTTTTAATTTATAATTAATAGAGCAACTATTACAAGACAAGAATTGCCTTTTGGTTTTGTTACATGGAGTACCTGTTACAATGAGGTCAGTAACTCAAGGTTTTTATTTAATACTGGTGAAAAAATGATAAATGCAGTCCTGTTTTGTTTTACAGGTCTTCTCCAGGATTCTGATAATCCATACAGCAGATTTGAGAATGAGTAAAGCTGAGCACCTTCCACTAGAGCTGTAACTCCAAAATACTCCAGAAGATAGTTTGTTTTCATTTGCCCTTTGGCTCTTTTTTTTCTTCCCAAAAGTGTTTTTTTTCCTGATTGTAAATCTAGGAGTGGATAGACTTCATGAAATGTTTCTATCTTCTTCTAACTATATAGAATTAATTTTTTTGTATAAATGCTTTTGGTTGTTGAAATGTCTGCTGATATTTTTGTTGTTGTTGTTGTTATGGTGACATTTAAGTGTGAAATACTATCTTTTAAAACTATATTTTATTACTTAATGTAGATGGCTAATAGTTACAATCATGAGTGTGAATTCAGTCTTAACTGCCACTTAGATGGTTGTTCCCATGTTCCTAAATAAAGATTTTTTTTTTTCACTACTCTATCTTTTTTTTATAAAAATAAAAAGGCAACATAGAAGCACAGCTTCACACAGCAGAAATAGCTGTTGTGATATTGATGAGAAAATACACCAGGCAGATTCTTATGTACTACCATAATGTGAGAATTGGGTGAAGGTTTTTTCCCCTCTGGAGAAAGATCTTCAAGAGTGTAATGTCTAAGGGTTGAGAGAGGGGAGCATATTTGTCTTTGAATAATTTAACTCTGTGGTGGGAATGTTAATATGTACTTTGGATATATCACTGATGTCAAAAAGAAATTATTTCAGTTAGCAAAATTGGAAGAAGGTCATTCTTGAAATAAACATAGTTATGTGTGCCTAAATTTAAGAAGAAACATCAGCCTGTGAACACTTTCTTATGTAAGCTTAATGTATAATTAACAAAAAAAAAATAAAAAAACCAAAGTTGATAAGATTCTGCAGTTTACCAGGGTTGACTGTGGTCAGCAGCTAAGTGCCACTCAGCTGCTTGCTCCCTCCCTCCCTACAGTGGGATGAGGGAGAGAAATGGGAACAGCAAAAGTGAGAAAACTCTTGGGTTGAGGTAAAGACAGTTTAATAAGTGAAGAAAAAGAGGGTAGGGGGAACAAGTCATGGAAAGGCAATCACCACCTCCCAGATGCAAACCTCTGCTCACTCTCCCCTCAGTTTTTGTTGCTGAGCATGATGGTGTATGGCCTGGAATAGCCGTTTGGTCCATTCTGGCCAGCTGTCCCAACTGTGTCCCCTCCCAGCTTCTTGCCCACTCCTGGCCCACTTGCTGGAGTGGGCAGAGTGGGGAAAATGGAAACCTTGCTGCTGTGCAAGCAACGCTCAGCAAAAGCCAAAGCACTGGTGTGTAATCAGCACTGTTGTAGCCACAAATTCAAAGCAAAGCACCATATGGGCTGCTATGAAGAAAGCTACCTCCATCCCAGCCAGACCAAGTACACAGCTAAGAAAGCAGTATTTTTTTATCCTTTTATTGTTCTTTTGATATTTCCATAATGTGATTTATTTCCTCTTTCTTTCCATAGAGGTGTTTCACTGAGCATGTTTACTAGCTTACCAGTATGATGCAACAAAGAGCTCTTCTCCTTGCCCCCAGTCTAATGCAAGTTCCAATTTATTCTGTACACTTTAAATAACCTCCCTTGCTGTACATTATCTATTAAACAAATGTACAGTATTGAAGATGTTCATGTTATTTTTGTCAAGGTTCCTAAAGTAAACACTTTAACATCTTTAATTTGGTTGTTTAGTTCTGTTGTTCCATACAATTTTAAATTAACTTGGTTTAAAAGAAGTGATCAAGTATGAGTTTGGGAGAAGGGAAAGGATGCATTTTTGCTTTTGCTGTTTTTCTGACAGAAGAGTAAAATCTTAACAGCACATAGGTGTGGTGCGAATTAAATCTTGCCTGTGGGTGATGAGGAGAATTGCCATTCCTTCCAGTGCCAAAGAGCCTGCCTCAAGGTAGGCTCTAGTAACTATCACTTATCATTGATTTCGGTGTTCACTTCTATTCTTTTACTGTTTTTACCTCTGTAAACAGTTTCTCTGTATACAGTTTCTCAAGAATTTATATAAAAATATGTCTTCCAGTTCCTGAATCTGTATTGTAATTAGTGTTAATGGAATAATGGTCCAGTTTTCCTTTTTTCCTTTTCTTCTTAACTCATACTTAGCACTTTATTAGTAGGCACTGTGTTTAATTTCGTATGTTTCTTCATCTGTCAGCTGTTGTCAAGTCTGAAGTATTATTCAAATGGCTGTCTTTGAAGAATGATGGTCTGTGATAAGAGTGAGTTGATAGTGTGGAAATAAAACATGCTGATGGTTTTCCCTGGAGATAACTTTTGCAAAAATGATGAAGGTCTGCCTGCTGTCTCATGACCCAAGTAGTGACATTCCTGGCTTAATAGAAAAGCATTTTTCTTCAGCACCTGCTACACTATATGAAGGGCTGTCACGTATTCTAACAAAAGGAGGACAAGGGACAGCCTTTCTTACAATTTCGAAGATAGTAAAGTACTTGGAGAACCAAAATAKTTTGAGAGTATGGAATGGGTGCTGCATTGCTGGAGAATAGTTGTGTTACATTTAAAGAGAAGGTTGAGTGAAATCTGTGCAATCTTACACACCATGTTAGCTTGTCATTCCTAAGCCACGGGTGTGGGCATCAAAAGGTAACAACTGTGGTCAAATTTATCTTAACCAGACTTACCATATATTAAGCCTTAACTTTATAGTGTAGGCTATAATTTATACAAAATGTCAAGCTGGACATCTAATACTGTATAATTTTGCTTACACAGTTAAAGAAAAGACTATTAATGACTACTGTGGACAGCAGCCTTAAAGCTTAATAGAAAATGCAAAAATCCCCAAACAATCTGCAATCTTTTCAGATTATTTAACCTTTTTTTGCTTTGTTCATTGGAACAATTAATTGGATGGAAAATATCCTTATTTCGCTATATTAATTGCAGCCTTCTCTGCTTTCCTATATGTCAGTATTTCTTTTACAGAAATACTGGATTTGGCTTATCAATAGAAAGGTTGCTAGTCTTTGTATTTCAGTGTAGCCACAAGTAATTGGGGAAACAGCTGTAGAAGGAGTTAACATGGTATCCTTGGTTCTCAGGTGTGTGAACAAAGGCATTTATCATTTTCGGTACAAGCTTCCCCTCCTCCACACTTTTCCAACAAAAGAGATAGAAGGGATGCAACATACAAACAAAATGAAAGTAGGGAAACACCATAACCTAAGCCTGAGCACCATAATTCTCTGCTAACCAATTCTTTTTCTCAGACTTCCCTTTCATTCACACTCTGTTCTCTCTTCCTCTGTCTTTACACTTTTTATTTTAGTGGGTTTTGCTTGTTAATTTTAGTAGTGAAGGTATTACTATCTAAAAAAACAGCAATCTTGGAAAAATGAAAAAGTTAAAATGTGTGTTTATCTTTCCACAGAACAGAACTTCAGTACGGAAAACTCAGGTGGGTCAGCTTCAAGAGTAATGTTGCTGGGTGTAATTTATTTATGTAAAGAGAATTTTAGTAGATTGAAGCATGCTGTTTTAACTTATCTTAATGCAGGAACATACTTTTTGCCACTTCTGAAATCTTGGATTTGATGATGAGTCCATTAAGTTGTCTGCACCATGCCTTGCTTAATTGTTACTTGATTGTTAAGTAGGCATATGGAAATAATTTTGAAAAACAGTCAATTTTCGGTTTGGTTGTTTTTTTTTTTCTTACAGTATCTTTGTTTCAGACTCCCATACATAGTTTTCATCATCTATCCTTTCAAAAAAATCAGTGTGCCAAACTGCAGTTTCTTATTACAGCGAGTATGTGCCTGAGGAGTGGCTCTGAAGTGCAGGCCAGTGTCTTGCAACCCTCGGGTGCCCCAACGGAACTGCTGAACATGCAGTTCTCTAGATTTTTCCGTGGGCCAGAAAGAAGTGGGAAAGAATCAGCTAGCATGCTCGTCTTCCCCTCCTTCGCCTGAGTGTCGGGGGCCAAACAGTAACAGAGTGAAGAGGAAAAGACACTTTGAGAGGAAATGATGGGGCGATGATCAGGGCGGGAGTGGGGAAGTCAGTAGTCTGGGGAGACTGTGAAGTTGGCAGCAACTGCACATGGCTGTGCCCCCAATTCCTGCCTGTCTCTGGGCTTGATCACCTTCGGTTTTGGGGCTCTAATCAGCCAGCATCTCTGACTGCCCTGTGCTTCAGCGTGTGAATCGGGGAGGTTATGTGGGTGGAGGCTTTTCAAGGCTTGCATGTGCTCTCGTCTTCCCTAAGACAGCTGGGCCAAGCTTGCTGTCGATTGACTGATTTATCCATTCTGTTGGCCTGGTCCTACAACAGCCACTTGGAGGACAGAGAGGGGTGAACGCTTGTCAAAGTAGGTAGAGAGTGGCATTTCATGACTGAAGTATCATTATCTCCAGAATATTCCTAAAGCTAGGTTTCTGCTTGGTGACACTTGACAGAATCCTCTGAGACCGTTCCCCAAATGCTGCTTCACCCAAAACTTAAAAGAAAGGGTCATGGTTCTGATACCTTCAAACAAAATCCAAAACCTATAGATCCTTCATTTATTTTAATGGCTTCACATGGTTTATACTCAATCTCTGGCTGAGCAAACACATTTAGTCTTTGTTGTGGCATCATTAAGGCTTTGGACTTGGCATGAGAGGATCAAATGTTTAAATGTTTAGAAGTGTGCATTGCCTCTCAAGCCCAGAGCTCTATTTTGTCAACTCCATGTCATATTCATGTCTAGGTCTTCCTGTCATGTATCTCTGGTTATGTGTGAGTTCAAGTGCATTTGTCCTCAACAACACCCTTTAGTTATCAAAAAAACAATCTTTGCTTTCTTTTCTGATGCTGATGATCTGTTGATTCCTACAACAGACATTAAATGTCAGAGATGAGAACAAAATTCTTTGTTCCACGCTGACTCTTCATTTCTGCTTTAAGGCACAGCGAAGTGGTGAAGGCTGGGCAATGTGCAAGCAGTGAATGAACCAAACCATCCATGAACGGGAGAAGTTGTGAAGGGAGGCAAAAGGGAATAGCTAGTGGCGAAACAATAGAGCAGTGGTCAAAAAGAGTTTTCTTTTGCACATCTTTGATGAGATTTGCTTTTGTATTTTGTTACGTCCTGTCATCTTAAATAGAAATAAAAATATGCAGCTACATTATATTGCCATATCAAACATTCCCAGGTTGATTCACTTGCTCTATCAATAACCAGGCTTACTGTTTATAGGAAGACTGGCTGAAAATCATGAACTTTCCTGACCCATCTTACACAATTTACAAAGAAACTATTTAGTGGTGTCCTACGTGAGCTTCCACAAAGCAGGGAGGGCAGAAGGTAAGTTTAGACCTAGAGAAAACTGCCAGTGGATTTCGGCAGTTTAAGAAGTTTATCAGTCTTCTGACTGAATGTCTCAACCATCAGTATGTATTATTAATCAAATGGAGTGACTTTTCTCTTGCTGATATAGCAATTGCTTCTAAACAAGAAAAGGTAATAGAGGGCAGAGTTTTTGAGCTGTCACTTTGAGTCACACGCTTGTGTGGCAGATAAATGGGTAATAGAGTAAGCAAAGTCACTTTGAGAACCATGTAAGCTTGAATCTGTTTGTGTATTAACATGATGAAGTAAGATGCAGGATGAAGATAAAGTTATTTGCAGTCTGTTCAGAGACATGTTTGTTTTTTCTTTTTTTTAACTTTGACCTTCAGTCCAATCTGTGCAAGGAGCTGTCAAGTAGCAGCACAGCAAAAAGGATTAGGAAATGTTTAATTACCCCAAGTTAAGGTGGATTTTCATAGCACTGTTTCTGTCACAGTTCCTGAGCTCACTACATCTCTGACCTGCATCTCAAGGGCAACCTTTCTTATACCCCTACTTGTCACCTGGCTTGAAATAGTATCGGGCACTCGGTGTTCTCAGACCAGCCCTAGTTACTTATTTCCCATGCATCAGTTCAGGAATCACACACACACACCACTCTCGCCCTCAAGGAGAGTCCATCAAACTCCCATTACTTCTTTTCATGACTTCTTTTTCGTTTGTATGAAGGTGGCACTTCTTATAACCAGATGAYTTCTTAAGACCTCAGCCCTGGCAAAGCAGGGTTTGCAACTTTTCAAGGTGGTATTCTCCAAGGTGACAATTTTGCCTATTGTATTGCGGAAGTACCGGTTTGCTTTAATGCTGCAGTCGTCTTCCTGTATGTTCTTGAAGTTCCACTAATCTAGATCACTACAGAGTGAATTCAGATCATTTAAGTGTTGTAGAAAATCACCAGATTTGATTATTGTAGTGGAAATAGAGTGTTGGAATATTGTGTGTTGAAACTTGTAACCATAGAACCCTCACTAGGTAGTTATTGTTTTGTATTAAGAAACTAATGGAAACTGGATGAGAACAATGGTGAATTGGGGAGAGGAGTATGTTTGAATCTTGTAACTTTAGGAACCATATTAATTAATTATTATATTTTTAAGTTTTATGAAGCTAAGGAAACCTGTTATGGAAACCTGTTGTGTGTCAGTGATGTCGCTTGGAGACCTCCCTTATCTTTTGTTTTGATTTGAATATTAAAAATTAGTAACCAATGATTGTTTTAGGATATGAGTGTTGATAAAGTTATCTAATCAAGGAAACCAGTCAATGTAAAGGTAATATGCATTTTTATGTTAAATAAGTTATGTAATAACAACTTGACAGAAAAAGTGTATAAAAGCTGGTGAATTTTGACGCAAGGGTGAACACACTGTGGTGGAGCGATCCCCCGTGTTCCCAGCGCTGCCAATAAAGAATGCCTGCCTTTTAACACTACATTGGTGTTACGAGGTTTATTCCCGATTTCGGTAACATAAGCACTGGACAAATTAGATTGGTATGGAAAAGAGTCAGCATGGCATCTGCAAAGGGAAATCCTGCCTCCCTGACCTCATGGGTTCTAGGAAGGTGCCGGTGAGCACACAGGTAAAATCCATCTAGTGAGTATGATACAGCTGGATTTTCAAAAAGTCTGTGACAATATTGCACACCAGAGGTTACTGAAGAGCCAAATTTGTCTGAAAGCTTGTTAAAGGATAGAAAACAAATCATTTTTCAGAATGGAAAAGATGAGCCTTAGGGTGTTCCAGGGATAGGTGCTAGGACTCATCTTAGTCAGCATGGTGGTGACCTAGAGAAGGGGGTGTGCAGTGAGATCTCCAAGTTTGCTGATGATAACGTAGGACCAGTTGTGAAGAAGTCCGTGGCAAGACCTCACAAAGCAGAGTAGGTGGGCAGATGAGCCTCAGTGTGGACAAATGTGAAGTAATGCAGCTGAGGAAAAATACCATGCCTCTGTGATGCCAAACTTGGAACTGGAAACTGCAGCTCAGCAGAAAGATCTGAGAGTCATTGCTGACAATTCTCTGAAATTACGGTGGCCAAAAAAAACACCTAATGGAATATGGGATGTCAGGAAGGGGATAAAAGGGTGTCAGTTTGTTGCTACATGAACCTTTTTGCTTTATGAGGAAAGCCTAAAAGGCTGGAGCTCTCCAGACTGGAGGGAGAGAGATTGAGGAGAGATGAATGAGTTTACAGAAATCAAGGCGGTGGGTAAAGTGAGCACAGAACTGTAATCCCACATTATCAGAACTAGGACACATTCAATGAAACTAGCAGATCAGTTTAAAACAGATAAAGTCCTTCTGGAGCTAACTGCTGTGGGGCTATACAGACAGAAAGTATCAGAAGGTTCAAAAATGAATTATACAAACTCCCGGACAGCTAGTCATCTTTAGCGAAAGAGCTACTAAAAGGACTTTGTGGACTCTGACATCGTTAATGAAATTGTGGATCAGGGACAGTACGAGAGGAATGGACTGCAGAGTTTGCATTTTCTCCCTAAAAAGCAATTCCTTTTGCCACTGACTTCTAATTAATTTTCTTTACAAGCACTGAGTAGCTTATTTTAAAAAGCATATTTTGTGGCAGAGCTGACACTGTTGCAACAGACCAGTGAAGTACTCTGATGCTTTATTTGACCAGCACATGGCCAGAGCCAGCAGGACAAAGGCTTCCCTCTGCCTCAGCTCATTTTTGGGACGCCAGTTGCGGGTACAGCTATGCTTCTTTCATTGCAATTACAAAGCAAGAGGAAGCACATGGGCATCTGCATGGCACCATTTTGTCATGATTGCATTTCTGGGCAAGCTGGTGAAGAGACGGCTCACTCGTGCCTCCACACAGATGCAATACCATGTGCAGACTGGGCTCCCGCCAGAGCTTGTGGTCTGGAAAGGTATTGCCATCCTTCAGTACTCACCAGAGGAGACCAGGTGCTGTGGATTAGGGGGGACAACTTCTTTCTGAGTTTTAGACTTCATGGTCTCACTTATGTCACTAAGCTTTCCCTCAAGGGTGATTGTCTGTCTGACGGAGTTTTTGCAAAGATCCAAATGTCAGCACGGCAATGTCAGTCTCCTGAATGTCCCCAGGCAAGGGGAATACTGGCCAGAGGGACCTTTGATCTCACCCAGGAGAGAATTTCTTGTATTTTCAAGGCTGTTTCCCATTCCTCTTGTCTGAAGCCATTTGTGTAAGCGGTACAGATAATCCCTTCCACTGGGCAGACCACCAGAGCTAATCTTAGCCTACACATGTCAGAATAACATCAACTGGTGAAAAACTCTTCAGAGAGCAGAAGTCAGTGCCTAAGATCAGGGAGCATTCTGCAAAACATAGAAGACTTCATAATCTGCTGTAACTTCTACTTTTTTTCCTGCATCATCTTTCCCTGTTTGTCACTTACTGGACCTGTTTATTTTCTTGCTTGCTTAAGAGACTTGAAGTCCTTCCTGCTGCTGCAAGGACCTCTTACCTCCCATTTATTCCGAAAGTTTGCTTCAGATCTTGAGAAATCTCCCCTCTCATGATGTACTGTGATATCTTCACAGCTTTTACTTTCCAAGACATAAGTAATCCTTTCAGTTGTGCTGAACTTGAATTTTCCGACACATGTTCAAGAATTTAATCTGTTTATACATATGCCACTAATTTCTACAAACTGTGGCCTTCCATCTCTACTGCTTCTCCATGGTGTTTCACAGCTGAACGTCTCAGAGATGAGAGACCTCTTTTAAGACTAAGCCATGTTTACATGGTCTCATGCATACTTCTGCACTCTTGTCATATATAACATGGCATGCAGCTTGCCCCATGATATGCAGCTTACTTTTTCCTCCCCCTCTATATTGTTTATGGGCTTAAGGTTCATAGTAATCTATCTAGGCTGTGCAAATCATATTAACTTGTTTGATTTCATCAACTGATTTTATGAGCAGTTGGTGAGAAAAGAGGCAGAGAAGTGTGTAGAAATCCAGTTCAGAGCTACTGGGCATAAAGAGTGACTAGGTTTGATGTCCAGTAAACTATGCTCCTAATATGTGTCCCTAAAGCACACAGTGAGGCTGAGGCATTGCTTTTACATTACTGGGAGTCAGCACTGGTCCTACATGCGCCGTTGGTTTGACATCTGAGGTCCCGTTTTTCTGGAGGGTTAAAAACCAAGGAGCGTGTGACCAGAAGGCTCAGCAGTGAGGGCAACTGCAGAGACCACGCTGGAAACCACTGAGCTCATAGGAGTTGAGCCGATGGAGACCAGGGCCAGAAGAGCTAACGTGTGAGAGGACCTCTCCCAGCATGGTGGCAAAGGAGTCTAGCAGATACTGTAAGCAACATAAATATCTCACTGTTTTCAGAGATTTCAGCTTCACTTTGCACTTCTTTCTTTATTCATTTCTTTATAGCATTGGAGGCACTTTCAGAAATCCCCTATCAGGTCTAATTTCTTACTTCTTAATGTGCTGTTACACATATGGTAATGGGACCTTAATACCTGAACACAGAATAAAAACATTTAGGCAGATATTTAAAAAAAAAAAGAGACTAAACATCTATCCTGGATTACTAAAGTCAGGACTAGCTGTATGCTCTGATTAGCTCCCGCTTCTGCTGAAACACACACTTCATTTCAGTAATCAGCTCTGTCCTCGAAATTAAGTTGATTCACAGGAGTCTAAAACTGGGTGTAGGTTGATATGGTGAATTTGAGTCAGTGGGATCAGCTGGACTTGACTTCTAAGGGGGAAATACATCCCATATACCCAAATTATGCTGAGGGAGTCAGGATCCAACCTCATTTCCAATTTCCCTGTTATCAGAATTTATTTGTAACTGTCATTCCCATCTGTGAGGAAAATCATATTTAAAAAAAAAGTCATGTTTGTAAAAACAAATGGATCAACGTGGGAATATCTGCATAAGGCAGAACCCCTCAGCCATGATCACTGTTGTCTTTATTAAACGTCTATGTTCTTGGAATATCAGAAGCACCAGCTTCATCAGACTGTAACATGCTTGACCTTGCCAAAATGTGTTAATAAATTGTCCCCTACAGCTTATCATGCATACATATGGGCATCTATGTCATTTTAAGAGGGTGTTTAAGGCTCAAACATGGGGCCACGAAACTGAAAAAGGAGAGTATTCAAGTCTATCCTGGTGCTGAGCTAGTCTCCTTATCACATGTAGAATATGATGGTTAGCCAAAGCTGCCCAGGCTGATGAAATTCCAAAACTGGCAATAAAATGGTTGGATGCAGAAAATCCTCTAGCACAAGGGTTTTTTGCCTCTCAAAATTGAAATAAAAGTAAGGGATGGTATAAACCCCTGTTTCTAGAGAAATTTTGAGAATCCCTTTTTCAGTGGGTTGATTTTTGACCAGCTGCACTTTGTTCAGGAGCTTTGCTCTGGGCTGCAGCGCACTGCGCCAGCCGTGCCTAATTCTTATCTCTGGATTTCATCACTCTGTGTGTGCGTAAAAATGTTACTGTCCTTTTAGCTCACTTCTTTTTACATAACTTGCAATAGTTCCAGTTACTCACTCTGCATTTCTATAAGTGGCATGAAACCTCTAATCGCCCAATTAGAATGTGTAATGATATTGTAAAAATCCCTATTAAACTGAGCAAAGGAATATTTAAAAAAGCTTTCAATAGTAGTCAGTAGACATGATAGTAGAAGAGGGAGGATAGATACATGAGGTTTATTACATGCAGATAACATGGTACTTTCTAAATTGAACTTCAAAGGACTATGCACAGTTTATTAATGATGTAATTACTTCTATGAAAAATTATCAGAATATAACGAATAAATTAAAAATGTTATCTATACAGTATGTTATCAGTCTAGTTCTCAGATTGGAATTAAAAAGAACACAAAGAATTACAAGAATTTAGGCTCTCACTTATTTTCACATTCACATGGCATTTAGAATACTTCTTAAAGTGTATTATAAATCAGATTTAGATAGGGGAAGATAAAAATCTCTTCGCTTTCATTTGGAGGAATACACGAATTCAGTAATGTTTTCAGGCATATATTGCTGAATTTGACAACTTAAACGCTAGATTCCTCTCCCTCAGAGAATGAATCAAGAGTTTAGAAACTATTTGAGGGTGGGGGAAAGTAAATAAATTAAACCCTTTGACTCCTTTTGCTTGCATTTCAAGGTAAGTTTTACCATGTATTAGCCATGAGACAGTGTTCTCCTTTTGCCACTTTCGATACCGTTTTGCCTTACACTGCTCCAGGTTTATCAGCATGCCTATCAGTGACAAGTGGGGTGACGAGGCTGGTGAAGGGTCTGGAGCACAGGTCTGATGAGGAGCGGCTGAGGGAGCCGGGGTTGTTTAGCCTGGAGAAGAGGAGGCTGAGGGGAGACCTTATCGCTCTCTACAACTCCCTGAAAGGAGGCTGTAGAGAGGTGGGTGTCAGTCTCTTCTTGCAAGTAACAAGCGATAGGACAAGAGGAAATGGCCTCAAGTTGCRCCAGGGGAGGTTTAGATTGGACATTAGGAAAAATTTCTTCACCGAAAGGGTTGTCAGGCATTGGAACAGGCTGCCCAGGGAAGTGGTGGAGTCACCATCACTGGAAGCGTCCAAAAAACATGTGGATGTGGTACTTCAGGACGTGGTTTAGTGGGCATGGGTACTGGGTTGATGGTTGGACTCGATGATCCTAAAAGGTCTTTTCCAACCTTAACGATTCTGTGATTCTATGATTCTAAGCAGGCCCTGGCCGGGCCTTCCTCCCTCCTCCCGGTGCCCGCAGCAGCAGCAGCAGAGGGGAAGGCCGCGGCAGGTCAGTGCGGAGCCTTCAGCCGGCTGACTGCTCATCCCCGGGGGAGCGTCCGGCGCCTTTAATTCCCAGCGAACCAGCAGCTCCCTGAGGCGGCCCCGAGCGGGCGGGCGGGGCGGGGCGGGCCCGGGGCTGCCGCCAGGGCCCGCGCGTGGCCGGGCTTCGCCACCTGGGGAGCTGGGCCGCCTGAGGAAAAGCACTGTGCCGCTTTAATTTTAATTCACGAGGAGAAGTTTTTCTTTCAAAAGAAAAGATTTTTTAACTTTGGAAAACATGAATATATAAACTCTGCAAATACATATAAATATATCAGCCAGAGAAGGTATTTACTGCCCGCAGGTGATCAGACAGTCCTGTGATGGACTTGGATCCTGAATATGATGGAATTGATCTACAATGTTGGTTTTAATCGTTGCATTGGTTATTACTTTTCTTAAATGAGTATCACAAGGGAACTGTCCTTTGAAGGAGTACATAATTAGGTTAGGATGTGAAGCAAAAAAAGGAGCTATAAACCTGTGTCTTTTATTGCAAATTTCCTTCCTGACATTCTTTTCAGTACACCAAATAGATTAAAAATGTTTTAATTTATTCCTTTTATCTCCTAGTTGCAACACCTGATGAACTCTTATTCTAAAATACAGATACATTACTTCAGCCAAATTAAGACACACAGAAATATACTTAATGAAGGAGCATACTGAAGCATCAAGGAGCATAACTTAGGAATTGGGACTTGCAGTGAGAAACAAAGTATTGGATATCTTTTTAACTCATTTTGAACACAGTAAAATAAGTCTTCAAGTTATTCTCGGAGGACCTATGATACAGAACTCTGCTCATTTACTTAATATGAAAGCTGCTCAGCTGGACAGAAGGCTGGATGCAGCCTGAGCTGTTTGTCATTACTGGGACCAATGTTCTTGTTGACATCAAACACAGACCATGAATCACAACAGCTGAATTCTCTGTTTGAAAAGATAGATGATCTTTGGACAACACTGCACCACAGAAAGCCCTGCTAGGTCACTGGCTATCACTTTCCAAGGCCAACCTTTAATCCTCAGTGTAAAAGGTGAAAAAAAATAGAGTAATGCTGTGGAATCATCCTGTTTCTAGCAAACAATAGAAAAAGCACATTTAGACACCACCACCCAGAACGGAACTTGGTTAAATGAGAGAAAATGTCCATCCCTGGATGGACAATACCTGGAGCTGCAGAATCCGATGAACCCTCTGAGAGCAGCAGGAGGTCTGCGCGGTTGCTGTGCCTTGGAGCACACTGGAGAAGGGTCTGGCTTGTAGCGATGGTTGGGCACTACAACGATGCTGGTTTGAGAGTCCAAAATTATCAACAATCTAGAGAGAGCCAGCACCAGGAGTATCTTTGTCATGCAGTAAGTAAATAGCAAGGAGTTACCCGAGAGGTATATATCACTGCTGAGGAGTTCTTTTCTTCACTCTGGTGCAGCTGACTGTTTGCAGCTGAGGATATCTTCCTGTTCTTGAAGGACCATGTCCTTTGCCTCCTAATCAGTTTTGTCCTGAAGAATGTCCAGAATATACTCCCTTCTCTTCTGCTTGATAGTCTTTTTTCTCTGCTGTTGCTCTAGTACCAAGAAGCTTTTTGTGAGGACACGGGTTGTTCTGATTTACTGGATTTCCATGTTTCCTCTTCTTGTTCTCACTAGCAATTGAGAAATAGAGTGTTAAATTTTCATACAATATAAGGTTCTTCTATGGCAAAGTAGCTATCCATGAACCGGAGGCACTAGGTGAAAAGGTGGGTCTAAGGCAATAGAGATTTTGTTTCATTTAATTGGGGTGGAGGAATGAGGGCTTAGTGTCACCTCCTTTGGGATGCTTGGAGCACGACATGCAATTATGAGAGCTTTGTTTTGTGCACTCAGGAAGCTGGAATTATCAGGGGCTTTCCTTAGGACTGTATAACCCACAAACTTCTTTTCTGAAAGACATTTTTCTTAGCAGGGACTCTGTCAAGCGAAGCTTTCACCAGAAAAAATTACCTTGCAGGGAATTTGTCTTGTGAATCGTTCCTCAGGGACCTTTTTTCCTGAGTATATGCACTTATTTATATTGTGTATCACTTTTTATAAATCTTAGAGATACATCCATTCTGGATGATCATAACTGCAAGAAGAATTTCAGAAATATTGTAAATACTTTAGCAAGTAATGTAGGATTACTTACTTTCTAAACTCTTACTACATTAAATTGAATCACACTGAAAGTCCTGTCCATTTTATCACATTTTATAGGTGTCTCCTTATAAAGGAGAAACATAAAATACAAATTCTGGAAAATCCTATACAAGTAAATGAAGTCCTGCTACAGTACCTTGCAACTGGTGAAGTTTTCTTATACACACTCAGAAATAAAAATGGGAATTAGTCCTGAATCGCCTACTTACTTTCATCAATTAGGTAAAAAGTTTAGGTACTTAATTTCAAGCTTGAGGATAGCTGACATGAATGTATACTAGGCTTGAAATCTGTGTTTTTTAAATTTGCTCTTGACATTCTCACTAAGATAAATAATCAAAAGTTATAAACTTCGAATAAAGTTAGTTGCGATATTGCATGTGTTTTGGGATCAATTCATTACTGATGCAAGCAGACGTATCTTGTAATAATCCATGTTTACATATAGACCAACAACAATGACGAATCTGATAGGTCAGTGAGGTACTAGGACCTCTTAGTATCATTAAATTCTGAAGCCGCCATGCAATTCTGGCTAGCAGCTTTGCAGGGATGACTCATGGGTCTTCCTCTCTGTGCCAGGCTGACTTCCTTCTGCTCACATCTCGCCCCGCTTCTCTGTTAACTCCTCTTGCGTGTCCAGCCTAATGGTCCCAGTCCACTGCCTTCCTCTTCATGTCATCTTCTCACCCACCCCTCTCTGACTTGCTTCCTTGCCACCAGCTCTGGTACCTCTGGTACCATGTTTTGAACAGACTGCTCGGCCCTTTGAGAGCACTCCCTGCACCCAGCACGTCTTCACAATATTTGTTCACAATCCTATCCTTTCATCACCTATGGAGAGCTGTATGTTTTAAGAGGTTCTTCCAAAAGGCAGCGGGATCCCAGTGGGGACTGTTGCTGTGCAGTACTGGTAAGCCAGTGCTCAGGCAATGGATAAGATGGACTCCGGATAGCACAGGCTACCAGGAGTGAAATGAACTAAGGCGCCATTAAATCTAATGCAGGTGCTCTCTGCTGTGACTTGTTTCTTGCTAGTTGGTATGAAAGACACTTCATTAAAATAACTTGTGTTGTCACCTGGCTTATAGGTCAGCCACCTCGAGTTTTCACAGCACTGTCCTGACACGACTGTCACAAGTGCCATAATTAGTTGGTATGCCTGGAGTCCGTCACAGATTTAATACAGTAACCTGGGCTTTTCTCCTCCTAATTTTGCAGGAGGTCTCACCTTTTAGCATTTACTCCATGCATTATGTAAAAAAAATACCGAGGGAATTGTCACATCTTATTTTCACAAAGGTCCAGGCTCTTTAAAGCTGGCAGGTCCTTCCTGTCCAGTGTGGCTTTTCCTCTTCCTCCATGCAGCTAAAACCCTCTTCATCTCACAGGTTGGCTGCCACAAGCTCCTAGCCTTCAGTTTTGACAATGGTTCTTTATCCTGCTTCCAAAACCTGTTTTATAGGTCATCTTTCCAGCTTATCATCCTGAGTATTTCTTTCCTGCTTTGTTTCTTTCTGCTGCCTCTCCATCTTCTGCTGCATTAAACACCCCCCACCTTTTCTTTCCTTTTAAAACTCCTAATTACATAAATCCATGCACTTAAGTTCTGCTGTGGCACCAACCCCTGCCTCTAATTAGTGTCGCCAGCTCCTCTTCAGTTGAATTTTCCTTAGAATGTCTTTATACTTTCTCCCGAACTCCTCGAAGCAGGGCTTTAAACAAGCACAAAGCCTCTCTTTCATCTTCCTCAAAACCTCATCTTTCCTGGGAAATAACTCCATAGTGGCCAATTTGCTGTGCCTTGTGCTTCTGTCTCATTTTGCAGATGGTGAGTGTGACCGTTCTGCAACTATCACATCTACTGTGACAGTCCTCCATTGCAAGCTTTGATTGCAACACTTTTGCAACAGAGACCATATCTGCACTACCTGCAAGG
The DNA here is from genome assembly GCA_030449065.1 of Oceanodroma leucorhoa. NCBI lineage: Eukaryota > Metazoa > Chordata > Aves > Procellariiformes > Oceanodroma > Oceanodroma leucorhoa. The sequence continues at coordinate 1,024,108 of JASVER010000070.1, forward strand.
GTATCATCACTTCCATAAGGCCCCTTATCACTATATAAGGCCCCTAAACAGCAACCAGAGCCAGTACTGCTACTGCATTGCAAGAAAGACCTGGATTGAGAGATCTGGAACACTGATTTGTGCTGACTCTATGAGGACCAAATATATTGCAAGCTAGTAGTGAAGGAGGGTGCTCAGTTGTGATTTTGTGGTACGTAATTTTGTGCAGTGCTTTGTTACCACAGTGATAGGAACTAAATAAAACTGTAAGATACAGTTTCAGAAACCTTCCCTCAGTGGAGAGTGACATATGGGCTGAACTGTTTTTAACTGGCTTAGGTGCTGATTTTGGGATAGAGCTGAGTGGAAAGAACAAGTGATGTTTGAATACATGCCTGAAGTCCACCTGGATTTTCATGTTAAGAGGGCAGATCTCCATTTTGACAAAGCAGCCTTTGATGTATAACCCTTGCAAATGTTTTGTATTATTTTTGAGGGAGAGTTTCTCTCTCCATGGGGAGGTGACATTCCTGTTATGCTCTGTCCTACAGATTCGAGCAGTCCAAATAGGATCACAGAGGGCTGAATAAACGGAATCCATCCAATACGCTGCTTCTCTAATATGTCTGGTGTAAATGATAGTCATTGCAAATGACTAAACTAGATAAGAAATGGGGAAAAAATCCAAAAGCAAACCAACAAAAAGTTGGAGAGATCTTAGAAATAAAGTAGGGTTAATATTTCAAGCTTGTTTTCAYGAGATATATGGGTTTATAATTTTACATATAGTGCTTAAATAGTCACACCCAGAATCAACTGGGTTTGTGTGCCTATGTGTTTTCAAAATCATGGATTACCTGTGAGCGGACCCTTGCCCATGAGAAATTCCCCCTGGCTGTGTATGCTAAGTATCATATTTTCCCAGCCTGAGTCAGTTGGGCTTTGTATGCATAAAGGCACAGACCTTTGAGTTGTACAAATAGTGCTATGGTTCTGATGATAGCCAAGGATTTTGCTGCAAAGAAAAGTCGTGATGTTAACAGTAAACACCCTTCATTCAATATTTATGATAAAATGACATGATTCACACATGCTTTTTGAGTGCATCTAAATGGATCAACCTCAGCCCTCCTGCTGTTTCATTTTGCATCATTTTCATCATGAGAGTATTTGTTAAACATTTCAGTGACTTCAAAACATTGGGATCCGATATCACAATGGTTGAGGCCATTGCATTTTAAATCCCATTTTCCCTTTTACTAGACTTTTATCAAGATGGCACAAGAAAATTAGCTCGTTAAAAGGTTTTTCCACTTATTTCACAGCAACAACATTCAGCATCAATGCTATGTTGCTAGGTAGCCAGGTGATCTTAAACTGGAAAGCATCTCAGCTCATAAATTCCTGCGAATCTAACATACGTATACTTGCCCAGCAGAATCTCTGAGATTGCACAATTTATACAGCAGCATATATTGTAAAAGCTTTAGGTTTATAATTGATACTCACATCACTTTGTTAGTTTGAAGTATGTAGGTTTCTGGTACATTGTCATTCATGATTTTTTTCTCTCCACTCTGTATCCTCAGTGTGATTTCCCTCCACCTGTGTGTACTAGGTCTGGCTGGGATGGAGTTACTTCTCTTCATGGCAGCTCGTATGGTGCTGTTTTTTAGATTTGTGACCAAAACAATGCTGATAACACGCTAACGTTTTAGCTATTGCTGGGCAGTGTTTGTACAGCATCAAGGGTGCCTCTGATTCTCACGCTACCAAACCAGTGAATAGATTGGGGGTGCACAAGAGGTTGGGAGGGGACACAATCAGACAGATGACCCAAACTGTCCAAAGAGATATTCCATGCCATATGACGGCGTGCTCAGCAATACAACGGGGGGGAGCGGAGCTTAGGTGTGTTAGCCATCTTTTGCTCAGGAACAGGCTGGGCATCACTCTACCTGAGGGAGGTGGTGAGTGATTGCCTTTGCATGACTTGTTTATTGTTTTATTTCTTCTTCTACTTCTCCTTTGCTTATAAAATTATCAACCCATGAGTTTTCTTGTGTTTGCTCTTCCTTTTCTCTTTTATTCTGGGGGTGGGGGACATGAGTGAGCAGCTCAGCTGCCTACCAGGGTTAACCCACAACTCTGTGCCACGGCCAAACCAGAAAGAGCTCATACTTCCCTAGAAATGAAAGTGTCCTTGCTTGTGCCACGAGGAAGCTGCCTAACACAGGGACAGGAACTACAAGCATCAAAGTTAAAGATGCTGTGTTCCACCTGCAGCCATTTCACCCCTAATGTGATGGTATAAAGAACGAAACAGAAAACAAGTGACCCCACACATTAGCCCATGAAATAAAGTGACCACAAGAGGGTACTGGAGATGTAAAATCACGGGTGGTTCAGCGGGTCACCTCTAAGCAGCAGCCAGCCATAAGGTACCAGGAAAACCACGCTCTTCCCATCGCACCTTTGGAACCATGTGTGTTAGCCCTAACTCATCTACTCACTTCCTACCCCATGCAGCAGGGTCTGGCAACGGCAGCCAGGCTGGAGAGGCAACGTCTGAGCCTGTTTGCCCGCCATTCATCAGCAGGGATGCATGGAATATCAACAGGGGAAATTTCCACAGGTTAATAAAAACTGGGATTTAATAACAATCACCAATAAGGCAATACATTATACATCAGCTCTGAGAGCTTTTTGGGGGAACAAGTTATGATGTGGACGTAGATTACACAGGTTCTATTCTGTTATTGCCAAAGTTTAATTTTTGTCATTAATGCATTTTGCTAGTAGAGCTTAAAGGTCATGTCCCTAAGGATATGGCACCATTTGTGTTAGCAGAGCCTGGCTTTCTCTTTGGATAACAGTCATCTTGGATGGAGTATTACTAGAGGACAAGTGAAAGTGAGATTGCAGGGGGAGAGAGAGGAGGAGGGGTGTTACGTGGCTTTACATCCATCTTCATCACCAGAGGGTCACGAAAGGATTGCTGTGTTAACAAGCAACACAGCTTCTAGCACTCGGGTCCCAGACGCTGCAGCAGAGAGAAATTTTTTCAAGGTGAGCAGACTGGCCTAACGGAGAACGTCTCCAGCCAGGGAGATTTATGAAGATCTACTTTATACTGGCAGCAGAAGGCCTGGCAAGACTGTGCTTTCCCCGGAGGAGTTACACTGACTATTTCATCCCTCCAGAGAGCCTTGCTGCTCTCCTTGGGCAAGCCACTTGAGGCGAGGGCTTACTCTGCCCACGTAACACTCCAAATCAACGGCATTAACTACCTCTTCCACAAACACACACTGCTTGTTTATGTGCTCCAAAGGTTTCTGAAATTCAAACACTTGGCCCAGGAATGTAACTTAAGTACACTGCCTTTCAAGAACCCCTAAGGAGAAATGTTGTTGGGGGACAAACACGGGGGTTTAGAGAGAGCTCAGACCACATAAAATCACTCTGTAAAATCAACAGCAAATGTCCTGAGATTTGGAAAGTGCACAGCTCTGCCTTACACCCTGAGCCACCATCTGCACCAGGCATCACGGATTTATATTTTGTCGTCTCATCTTACCCTGCAAGTAATGAATAGAGCAACCGTGGCTGTTCCATCTGCAGCAAGGAGACTGCTGGCACACCCTGTGCTCCAGGCCCATGACCACACTGCTTATAGCCTCAAACAATATGTTATTTTACACAATAATGAAAAAACTGCCAGCCCTGCTGTGTCCCCTTCTTTAGAAATAACAAACCCAACTCATACCTTAGTGCAAAACATTTAAACGATGAGGCTCACTGGCTCGCATGATGCACGGAGGCAAATGTTTCCTGTTGTCCAACTTCCAAGTGATMTCTTGGCAAATATTTTTCCTGCACTTGATAATCCTTACATTTGCAGAGTGATTCAGCATGACTCAGTGGCAGCAGCAGAGGTCAGGATTTATAGTGAATTCTTACCAAAGCCAGGCAAGAAGGTGCTGGGGTCATAAAGTAACTGCAAGCAGGTTTTTATTTAGGGTGTATCTTTGAGGAGTTGATATGAGAAAGGATGCTGTAAATAAAGTGCCTGACTTTTTATAATCCAGATGCCACATTAAATGCAAACATGCTTTAACTTGGTAAAGGCTTGTGGAAGAAGGCAGCAAACAGCAATATTGTTTAGCATTTTTCCATATTAATTTTTTATGCCACAAATTGCGAGACTTAAACATAAAAACAGAGCTGAAAGCCTGCCCCTACAAGGAAGCAAAACGTCATCATTAGAATAACTGCTATCTCTGTGGTTTGCTAATTGCGCGTTTCTGCTTTGCTCGTTTCCTGAGGTGGGTGATGGAAATACAGAGAAGAAAAATAAGAATCACCAGCTTATGAGCTTGATCAAAGCTATAAAAGTGATTCCACATTCCTGAATTCAATGAATTTTCAACACTAGTGCCCTTGGAAACAGAAGAGGTTTGGGTGGGGGAGAGAACAAAGAAGGACTTTAACAGAAATATTTCTATCAAGTAAAGACCACTGAGGGAAGAATAACACAAATTGCAGCATGCAGTTTGAGGATCTGTGCACAGCTTCAACCTCGTCCTTCAGCTGGTGGAGAAAGTCTGTGTAACATCTCTGCGGACTGAGGCTGTACAATTTTCAGAAGACAAGGCCGGGGTTTCTCTCACTGGCACCACACTGATGTCTAATTTAGGCAAAATTTTCATTGATTTAAAAGACCCTGACATACGCTTGTAGATCACTCCCAAGCAGCTGCAGAGCCAGATGCTTGTCAGAAATTCTAGGTTGCCTGTTCTTCTGCCAAAGAAAGCTGAAACCCACTGCGGTAGCCTGGCAGAGGCTTGTCTTCCACAAGCGATAAAGTCATAGTTTACCTAGAAATAGGGGGAAAAATGGGAATATTGTTCCAAATTCACTAGGTGCTAGCATCTCGGCTAATTCATTAGTTAAGACAGCATCTATCAGTTAAGCATGGTTAATTACAGGTTCCTCAGATGCTCTCAGAAATGGTATCCCTAATTGCTGAAAGCAAGCCGCAGACTGAATTATAGTGGTGTTGATACAAGTCTCAGCTGGGCAGCAGGGCTGCCCGGCGTGAATGGCATGCATGGAAAGTGCAAAGGTCTCAAACGCTAAACTCAATTTCAGCTCCTGGACCAGAATATTTTATTTATGATGATGGCATTTTCCTTTCCACTCAGAGCAGGAATATTCACCAATAGTAACATTAGAGTTAAACAAAGATGAAACGATCAACTATTATTAAGGACTTAAATGTCTTTTTTTGCAGTGACTGAATAAAATATCCTTAAGTGCTTGTGTCCTCCCTCCCTTTCTCCTCCTAGCCCCCTTGTCTGTTTCTTCCTAATTTTTATTTGTCGTCTTTTTCCCTGCATTGCTTTCTGCAGTGTTTCAGTTTCCCTCTTTCTCAATTTTCTTCCATAATATGACATAGCCAACATTAAAAATGCCATTTCAGCTCCTATTTCGAAGATGCTAACAGGGTCAACAGGATTCACACTTCTGAAAGCCTTTTTATCAAACTGTCTGTAGATTCAGAGGTTGTACATAAGACATTTTACCAGCGTTATTGTACTGCTATATAGCACGACAATTCCCCATGATCTTGTATGCCACAAGAGACACATGCATAAGCACATATAGTAGATTACAGTAGATAATAGATAGATTTCCACCTCGAGATGCTACATACTTGCCACCCCTGCTGCATTGTAATAGAAAGGTCTGATCCCAGAGCTTAGAGTTGCAGATGGCTTGAACCCAACTCACCTAAATACTTGTCTAGACAAATGTGCTTCTAAAATTGGGTTAACAACTCTTAGCTTGGACACCATCTAATCCCAGTAAATTGCGTTAGCTAGCCTCATTAAAACCTCAGTTCATTTTAACCAGATAACATGCATTAAAATACAATTTGAACCATGCAAACCTGGGCTTTAAAATGTGTTACCTAACATGTATTGTTCTGGAAAAGTACCTACTTTATATTTTAGACTAGACATGGCCATCCATCTTGATGGGTTAAACTGATTTATTTTTCAATAATGTTGGTTCAATTGAGTTAACAAGATCAAAAGCTCCCAACACTCATTAAGTTGCAGGCTAACGCACTCGAAGGCATATTATCTGGCTGTGCTTTGAGATGGAAGTGGAGAGGAGCCCAAGTTTCAACTTGAAGGGCTGGGTGCGTACTTAGGTACTCACGGCAAGGTGCCCTTTTCCTACCAGCCTCCCCACAGCTACTGGGGTAGCATCCCACCCAACACCCACCCAGAAATTAGGCCGGGAGGGCGCCTTCTTCCATCGTAAAACCTACACAACTTGCACGGGCCTTTAACAGCCGCGGTCCAAAGGGAGAGCTGAGGGTTCCCCCGGCGGGGAGCAGACCTCCACCGGCCCTCGGCGTGCCCCACGCCGGCGGACACGGTGACTTCTACTGGCTCCGGTGATAACGAAGCGCATCCCCAGGAGACCGCGATGCAATAGCTCGGGGCGCCGACACCCCTGGGGGGACGCGGTGTATTCGTTCCCCCCTCCAAAGGCTTCCACAAGCGTCTTCCCCGTCCCAACGGCTCCCGGCGGGGACTGCCACACCGCTCCCTCCGCTCGAGACGCGCCCGGAGGCAGCCCGCGTCCCTCGGCCCGGCCCCAGCTCCCCCCGCCTCCCCCCTCACGCCCCCGCCGCCGCCGCTTCCTCTCCCGCCCGCCTCACCCCGGCAACCGCCCGTCCCACCCCGGCAACCGCCCGTCCCGCCGCCCGGGGAAGGGCGGGGCGGGGGCGGCCGTGGCGCGGGGGCGCCGGGGGTGCTGGGGGACCGGCGGCAGCCCGGTTCCGCCGCCCGCCAGCGCGGGCAGGGCCGGCCGCCTCCCCCCGGCCGCGGCGCGGGGCTCCCCGGCCCTCCCAGGCTCCTCCTCCTCCTTTCTCTCAGCGCTCCCTCCCTCCCTCCCTCCCTGCCTGCCTCCGCCGGTGCGCGCAGCCCCTCGCCGGACTTTCCTTCCACTCCTCCATCTCCCCCCGGCGCTGCTCTGCCTCCCTCGCCCTCCCCGCCGCGTCTGGCTCTGCCGGGGCAGTCCGGGAAAGGGGGGGCGGGACGGGGCTATGAGCCGGGCGGCGGCGGCGGAGAGCCGAGCCGCAGCAGCAGCCGCCGCCGCGGCGTAGGGCTCCTTCCCCGGGCGGGGCGGGGGTTGTCCCGCTGCGGCCGGCGGCTCCCCGGGGCGAGGGGGGAGCCCCGGAGCCGGAGCGGGGGTGTCTCCCCGGGAGCCAGGGGGAGCGGGGGTGGTGGCTGGCGAGCGGTGGGGGGTGGTCCCCCCATGTGTGACATGATCGACTCGCAGTCCGCCGAGAAGATCAGCAGGATGAAAAAGTTGCGGAGAACTTTGTCGGAGAGCTTCGGCCGAATAGGTGAGTCCCGCACCCGGACCCCGACGGCGCTGCCCGGCGCCCCGGGGGTGTCCTGGCGGCGGAGGGTGGGGGGTGGCTTCGTTGTGGGGCAGCGCCGTGCCCGCCGCGCCGAGCAGGCGGGCAGGGACGAGGGTGCCCGGCGGTGCCGGGTGAGGGGCCGCTCGGCGGCTTGTGCGGCGGCGGGGCGGCAGGTTGAGCGCTGCAGGGCTGGAAACACCCGCGGCGACGCCGTCCCCGAAAAACGTTTCTTGGGAAGAAAGGTCAGGAAAATAACGGCTCCTTCCCGGCAGTGCCTGTGCAGCCTAGGCAGCGCTGCATGGATCTGTAATGGAGTTAGCCCAAAATAGGCTAGAAAAAACAAACTATAAATGAGACTTGGCTAGCGTGCCTCTGTTGCCACAGAGAAACCTTGGCAAAAAGCAAATGGTTATTTTCGTTTTGTTGCGGGTCTGGTAATTTATTTTTTGTTCGGGCTGCACGTTGTTTTAAGTTGAGGCATGAGATGCTGAAGCAGATAACGGTGGCCCAGTGATTTAGGAGGCCAGACAAAAGAAGTCTGTCTGTCATCTGCTGCGAGGTCTTGTCGTTCTTTCACTGACATAAAGCATCCTGAGGGAGCGTTATCTGAACGCTGCTGCCGAGCGTCTTATCTCCCGGTATCACCACATAGCGTTTGGTTTTGACACCAGTTTATTTTGCAGTTGAATTTGTTACCGAGAACAATGCCAAAGAGTTCTGGGCTGCGCAGACTGGCGTCTCTCTTGGTCTTTGGCACGCTATGTTGCTTAATTCACTGTTTAAAGCGTTAGTTCCCACTGACAGCATCAACACGCAGGTGAGCAGGGAGAGAAGGTCCCTTGGAGGTGTGAGGTATCCCCGAGCTGGCTGGGCAGAGCAGCTGGAGGTGGTGCCGGAAGGCCGGGCAGCGGCTGGGATGGGCAAGTGGATGCAGCAGTCCCCATCCTTGCAGACCCTCTGTAAGGGCCCTTCCACAGCTCTCACCCCTCGGTCATCCCACTGGGACATATTTTCCTTACAGTCGGTCTGGCTGGTGGACCTGGGTCAACTTTCAGAGCTGCTTTGTCCCAGTGAGAGGGTGTGAAGTGCCTGCTCTGCAGCCAAGAGCTGTGGCATTTGGTTCTCCCTCCATAGCCCTACCAAGGAGGTGCACTACAGTATGTGGGCGTTATAATTTTTCACGTGTTGTGTATGCATTCAATTTAGCTTTTAAGGACTGCAGTGTAGGATAACGTTTGAAATCAGGTATCTTTTATTGTCCTACTGCAAGATGAAAAAGACTGAGAAAAGCTCATTCATGTTTGTAAACCAGAGAGTTTCAAGGGTAAATGCCAAGTTTCCGTTGTGAAGCAAATGTCAAGTCACGGTTATAAGTCTCTCTGTCCCCATATGAAAATAGTTTTCACCTATCATCAGTCTTAAGCTTTAAAATGCATTTAACTTTTTTTGATTAGAAAAAAAAAGCAGTCAGGTGTTTGATCTGTCATGTGTCTGCGTGCGTGTATATATACACAGAGAGCCACTCTTACACAGAACTGTGGAAAGATTTTACTAATGGTGGAAGTCATTAGCAAAGAAAATATTTTGAATGAAGATGCTGCTTTGTCGTAACAATGACAGTCCCGATAATGCCTTTTAGGGAGCAAGGTCCCTCTGGCTGGTAATTTCTGCATGTTTTAGTTATCTCTGTTGGATGATCATCTCTTTTTGTCATTTTTCACAAATTAAACAACCTTTTAGTTTCCTTGGGAGCTTTGGCCTGATTTTAGGTACACGATCGTTACATCTTCCAGCTCCTCTAGTTCCTTGTGCACAGCAGTATAGGAGTGTGGTCGGGTGCCTGGTTTGTTTGTTTGTTTGTGGTGGTTGTTTTGTGATTAAAACTCAGCTGCTACCAGCAAGACCGCTCCACCTTCAGACGCTCTACTATTTTGACCATCATTCTGGTAACTGCACTTTGAGCAAAAAAACTTCTCATTTTTCAAGTATGAGGTTTGAACATAGTCCACTCCCTGATACCCAGAGCCGCAGATAAGCCCAAGCAAAGCAAGCCTGTGTTTAAAAAAACCCTTAACTTGCATACCGGGAAATCCTCAGTTAAAACACGTGCTGTACTTAACTCTTATTGAAATGAAGGAGAGAAAACCAAACCCTCAGTAGAAAAAGGTCTTTCTAGGTATTTGTCACTCTGGTTTTACAGCTCTTTTTGGAAGAGCTGGTTCCTTGGTGTGATTAGCAAATTACTAATTTAATATGTATCTAATCTAGAATTTTGTCAGTCAGCTGTTCAGTTGTGATTTATTATCAATAACTATGACGACCTTAACTTTCTCTGTTCTGCTGCAATTTATGTGTTTTCATAGGTTTCAGGACACAGTATAGCATCATGAGCATAACCATATAAATGATACAAGAGTAACATGGTGTTTAGGTCAAATAATTAGCGAGTCAAACTTTCACATGCTGCAGTAGGGAACACCTGATGGCCATTCTTGGAATGGCACTGCTGGGCCTCCCCCCTGTGTTGGCGGTATCCCAGCTGCCAAATACAATTCTTCCAATACTACGAGACCCCTTCATTTTGATACCAAGGTTTATATTAGGCTGTTGGATAAGAGTGATGGAAATGTACCCGAATTGTCATTGGCAGTGGTTTTTTTTTTTTGCTAGGGCTTGCGGGTTAATACTCAATAAACTATGTTCAAGACCATCTTCTCCCCACAAAGTAATCCTCTCTATTTGAGAGGCTATATCAGCAATGAATTTATAAAGTGATTTATTTTTTTACAGTGTGCCGCAGTACGTTAAGTAATGTTTGAAGCTATTTCCCCAGCATCTTTAGATAAAAGAGGAGGTAGTCTTAAAACCAGCTTAGTTATCCCTGGGGCACAGCAAAGGACCATTATTTGGTACCACCATACTGTTAGAGTACCTAGTACTGAGAATGTTTATTTTGCTGAGCTGAAAAATGTGATGTGTGAAATTGTCCATCTCTGAGCCTTCATCCTGAGCACTCACTTTGTGCTATGTGCAAGTCTGGTATGGGACGATACGGCACCGTGGTGTGTTGGAGGAAATGCATATGGCTTATGGTGCCAAACTGAAGTTAATATTCTAAAATAGACAGGATGGGTTTGTACTGCAGAAATTACGTGCTCACAGTTCTAGAAAAATGAACTATCTTTGCAGCTAAGGAACCCTTTCTCCTGGCAGAACTCTTCTGGTGTTTCAAGGAGTGTCTCTCTTAAAATTTAGCTCATCATAAAGAACTTGCATTACTAAGAATCTGCAAAATTTACAGAATTCTTTTTATTGATAGGTTTCTGGCAGCCTATTCGTGTGTTTGTATAAAAATGGATTAGTTTAAAAGTTCTGATTTCCTTGCTTATATACTGTTGTCCATATAAACAAACACATCATACTGTATGTTTACCAACTTTTTGAGATTCAGTTGACTCACTGTTTATTTTAGCATTTAAACCTTTATTACGTTTGTTTCTTAGTTTTATGCTTTCATAATTATGTAATTAAAATTAATAATGAGTAATTTTATAAAATTATCATCATCTTTTAGTTATGTAAAGAGTTCTTGGCTATGCATTTGTTGAAGTTCATATAGTACCAAAATCATATTTGAGATCTCTTCACCTCACGTTATTTAACGTCTGTTTTCTTACGTAATCTCCTTAGGCAAAAACTAACACCAGGGTAGAAAGAAAGGAAGGAAGGAAGGAAGAAAGAGAGATTGCTGAGATTGCTCACAGTGCACTGAAAGCAGTCTGTGGCCCTTCTCAGCATCCCTGGGCTTTGTTACTAGCTCCTCACTAATACAAAGGTTATCTCCACTAATCTCCTCTAATGTACGCTCACATAGCTCACATACCTGAGATAATGAGAAGTTCATTTGTAAACAGTTTATTTTTTTTAAGTTCAGCAAAGCTTTTTGTAATGGTTTAAAAAGAAAAGGATTGCATTGATGAGGAAAAGAAAGTTTCTCCTATAATTTGTTGTATAAAATATGCTGGTTTCATGATTTGTTTTGAAGATGCTATGTAGTGAATTGGTTGAGAGTGAAATTATTATTAAACAGAATCTGATTAAATGAGTGGCCAGAACTGTCATATTCTTATTTTTGGAGATTCTTAAAAAGCCTTTTTTAGTCAGAGGTACAAGTTAAAGACAAGCCAAAAATACGCAGTGGATCACAGATTCCCGTTTCTTGTTGGTCTGTTACGCTGTGAATTTTGTTTGGTTATCTGTTGTTTGGCTATTCCTGGAATGTTTTGGTCATGTGAAAATCTTGTGTTTTGGTAAGGGAGAAAAGCTTGTCAGCATGACCTAGGTGTGTCATATACTAATTTATAGCTTGTATGTCATTGTGACCTGAAAGGTAAAATGAAAAGATTAGAAGTGTGTTCTTAAAGTGTCCTGCATGTTGGTTTTTTTCCTTTTTTTTTTTTTTTTTTTTTTTTGTGTCTTTATTCATAGTTTTGGGTACTATGGAATAGCATCCTGAAATCATTTTGATTAGTCATCAAAACCATAAAAATGCATTTTATGATAAAAATGTACAATGTGTGCCTCAAATCTCCTCAGCAAAATCCCAGTTTGGATTTTTTTTTTTTTGGTGTTACTGAGCATGAAATCTAGAT